>KB671731.1:1449011-1469514 GCA_000349105.1 Anopheles epiroticus
TGAGGAAAGAGAAGCAGCGCATGAGGGAAGGATCGTTAATTTAAAGAAATGTTTACAGCCCGACCCGTATACGCGAACTGAACCGAGGTGCTGGCCGGAGACGGGGAGAGAGAGAGAGAGTGTGTGTATATCAGAAAGCAACAACAGCAAAAAAGTATAACGAAACGAAATAAAATTTTTACATAAAAACGAAAGAAACATTTACAGCACACCGAACGGAAAGGAAGAAATATACACACCAAATGCCGGAGAGATGAACCTTATAAGATAAAGTAAACAAACAATCTGCCATCTACGGGCAGATAGCGATGGAGAAAAACCAAAAGACGGGTAGCCGCAGCAGCAGCATTGGTAAAACCGAAATGAAAACACACAAAACTGCAAAACCGAATAAAAGCATCTCCGAAGAAACGATGCGCGGCGACTGAACATCGTGTTCGGGCGGCGGTGGTGAGATGGTGTGTGCCGCCAGTCAAATCCAGTCAAATGTTCCTTTTGCTTCGTCCCCGGTGTGCTTGTGTAAAAGCTATAAATATATTCATTCTGAATAATGCATCACGTAGTTTGGCTGCTGCCGCTAGGTTCTGTGCGATTGCTTCAGTGTATTGCGTTATGTAATGGTAATGCTGTGGTATCATAGAATACATTAAAGTTCTTCTTTTTGCGTGCCACTTTCCACCCCACGCTCTCTAACATACACATATACACACAACAATGAAAACATTTTAGCGTACAATTTCGTCTTCTTTTAGTGTTAGTAGCTCGTGCAAGGAACCAATTCCTAACTAGCTCTCAGCCAGATTCTAGCCATCCTTCTACTAGCAAGAGGAACCATTTTTGCATTTACCATTCACGGCACCAATCAAGCTCAACAATGGTGTTGATGGTGGTGCCGACTATTGACATCACCACCACACCACAAGTCCTGCGTGCAGCAGTAGCGCAGAAGACTACCCCATCATCATGTGCGCTATCTATCGATCTCTCAAGTGGGGGGGGGGGAAGCATTGGAGAAAACGGATACCATATACATACGTACGAGCGCATATAAACGGCAACCAATTACATAGGACACTCCATTCTCCACCAAGATGATGGGGCCGTCGATTGAGCCCCTCGCATCAGGTTTTATTGGCTGCGCCGAGTGGAAGGAAATGGTTTCCATCAGAGGGATCCTCTGGTGCCGGAGTTCGTGCCGTGAAATTTCGTTATTTCATTATAACTACTTTCTGGCCAAAGTTTGCTGCACGCGGCGGTCACCGCCACCATGTGCTTCTGTCGGTTGTCCTGTTTCTTTGGCTTTATTTTATTAGTGTGACCGATTCACGCACCCTGCTGGGGAGTAGCGGCGTCGAGATTAACCAATTGGGGTGGACACGACTAAGTTTTCGTAGTTGGTTTTTACGACGTTGTATGGCGGTGCTGGTTGGGTTGACAAAGAATCTAATCGAGTTTAATGGGTTTAACTTTATACCAGAAGCATTAAATCAGGTTCGTAAGAAATTGTGCACAGCAAAATGCAAAAGATATTTAGATCAAAGTAATATAAATATTATGAATGGAGGAATCTTTTTAAAATTAAGAAATATTTTAAATCACTAAGAAAAGAGAAAAAGTTACGAGTACTATCAATCTAAGCTGAAAATGAAGAGCAATCAAAAGAACCAATGCCTTCAATGTGTTCTCTTTTCCAACAGTCAACAGTAAGTTCCAGTATCTCAACTGCTGAACTGCTTGTAAGCTTCAATCAATAATCTTGATAATATCGGCAGCAAAGACACACAAACAATCGTTACCAATACCTCACAACACACACAAACACACACACATATACACAAAATCGTTCGTGGGAAACGTCATGAACGTTATAAACAAAAGTCACCAATAATCGTAAATCGTTTAAGTTTTTTTAATTAATGCCATTGCATCGGTTGTTCTTTCATTTTGTGCCATTATTATTAGGCGAATAAAAGAGCAGGCAGAAGAGGAGCGCACTTTATCGCTGTGAGCAACGGAATGGAACCTTCTTACCAACCAGCCCCCTCCCTCCCTTCCCCGCCCAATGTACTGGTGGTTGTTTTTTCTCCGCAGGATTAACAGTTCGTTCACACTGCCTTCAATTGAACGCGAGTCATCTTTACCTTAGAGCGTTGAAACATTTCTGGCTACTTATTAAATCGCGCTTGACTACAGTATATAGCAGCAGAAAAATAATATTATTCATCATAACCAATGGATGGAATTGGGTTTTGATTGTTTTTTTTTCTATATAATTTCCACAGCAGTATCTAAAGTGAAGAGTTCAAAATGAAAAGAATTCAAAACGACCGCTCCAAGTGCTTTGAAGTGGTTATGTAGTCATAAAGCGTCAAACCCATCGTGGAAATTTCAAGAAGCTTTCAAGCTCCTTCCAAACCCCAGACGGCCCTCCACACAGTTCTAACCCAATTTGCTACATTAATGCTAAACTTATGTAGGTTTCCGCATGTCACAGAAACCATTCCAGGCAATCAGAACCATCCGTATATCCTCCAGCACTACTTTGAGGCAGCTCTTAGACCAGCCAGTTAAAAATATAAACTAATTTCGTTGTCTACTACCCATTCATCTGTCATACCCATTTAGGTTGGATCAATATTTAGACATCATTATTCACCACGAAAGCGTTCAACTGTTAAACACAACAAGTAACCCCCGACCCCTACCCTTTTCAACCATCCTTTTTGGGGTCCTCTCCGCTCACCCTCTACTCGGTGAAGGGAGAAAGAGAGTTTGCGCTTCAGGGTTAACGCCTGCGTGTAGCGTAAAGTAAATGAAGAAATCAAACACACCGGTATCTTCCAGCAATACAAAACCAAATTATTGGAAACTCAAACACCGGCAAAAGCTTGGCCCTTTGCCTGAGAGTGAAAGCCTGCTGAAAAACCTTTGCTCCCATAACTACACAACACACGGGGGGTGGCTGAAAACACACCCATTTCCGAGAATCTCAGAACACAATCTCGAAGAGGTTGGTTAGTTAATAATTAAAATACCGTGTATGTAAATGGAGTTTGGAAAACGACGCCCAAGCAACATCAACATCATTCGGAGCGAAGGGAGTAGTAGTACATCAGGAAGAAGTACGTACGTGGAGGGGGCATACACATCATGTGACAAGATTGACGAGGCGAAACAACGAAACATACGTACAGCCTTCGCCTACATACACGTTTGTGAGCTGGTGCGTGAACAAGACTAGAAATTTTCTGGGCATGTGTGCTTGTGTGTCTGTCTGTGATTGATGGTAAGATGGAGGCAATGAATAGAATCCAGCTGAGGCGGTAGTCGCTGGCAGAAATGTTAAATTATCTAGCCAGCCACAAATAGTTACCTTCTCCACCCTCGCACTCTTCCTGCTTGCGAAGGACTCTAACGAATATTTAGCTAAGTTTGTGGAGTGTGTCAATATTGAACAGTCAAACTACATGTATATTGCCAAAACACGGATGGTACTGGAGTGAAGGAGGCGAAACAATCGAACGATCCACTTGGCCCGCGCCCGAGAAGCAGAATTTAGCTCATTCTATTCGAGAAATTAATTGACGCTTGTGAAAGGGAAAGCTGGAGCACACCGCGGGACAGGCTGGAGCAGGAATTAATTATCTTGCGTGGAATAAATTATCAAGTCGCAGAAATAAGGATTCAATTCCAGCGACCCAGTACATCTTCTCGACTTTTGTATAAACCATTAAGACTTAACTTTTACATTACGCAAAGAAATTACACGTAAACCGTAAAGACCGGAGCACATGATCGCATAAAACGCTCCCATTTCGAGCAGAATGTATAATTTGCTCCGGACCCAGTGGACGAGCAAACAACAAACATTTATCCATTCCCGGCTAACAATCAGCAGCAGCAGTAGCAGTAGAGAGCGCCATTAGCCAGATAAAACGAGGACATTTATGCCGATGGTAATGGTGGCGGTGACAAAGACCAGAACAGCCTCTGCAGACACACTTAATAAATGTGAATGTTCTCAGCGGCGCTCGTCTTTAGCGGCAATCAACGTTCAACCTTCTCACGCTTGCGGGAGTGAGACAGAGGCCAAGAAAATCATCCTTTTCTTCTGTATGTTTGCACACTAAAGTATGTGGTGCTAAGTTTTCTTAACAATCTCATCTAATTTCCACATACAATCTCTCTCTCTTCCTCCGTTCTGCACGTTCTGGATCCGCCGCCTCCAAGGATCTCCTCCACCCCGTACGGCTGCCAATCTTTAGCCCAGATCCGTGGCCCTTCTGCCCTAGAGAACACAATGGTTTCGAAACACAAGATGGCGATGGTGATGGTCCCGCCAACAAGCAAACAAAATAAAAACCGAACACAAACAACCAGTATAAATCTAATAACAAATCAGCCCGTTTCTCAGGTTCTGGTGCTCGGTTGGAAGAAGTTCGTCTTGAGCTGACAGACTGGTGAGAGAAGGTGGTTGGAAAAAGAAGGTTAGGTTTCAACTAAACGGAATAATTTATTCATTAAATCAACACAACCTACAGCGAAGAGAGGGAGAGAGAGAGAGAGAGAGAGAGAGAGAGAGGGAGAGAGAGAGATAATCGAGCGAACAAACATGTATATATGAAGGCACCAACTTGTATAATAGTAGCTGGTGTGTGCGCTCTGTAACGACGCTGTAACGCTGTAACAGTGTGCAACAACAACAATCAGCAGCAGCGACAAATAAAAATGCAGCAACCAGCGATCGTGCTGAGCGGAGATACTGTGCGCATTATGTTCAGGGATTGTGTGTTGTATCGCTTATTTGCTGGCAAATCAAGCACTTTGGTACCGGAAATTGTTGCTGCGAGTGACGGCACGAACAATGTCAAAGGTTTGCTTCATGTTTTAACTAGATTTGCAATGTCTTACCCTCTGCCAATTAATAGTCCATTTTCTGGGGCAAAAGAAATATCTGCTTTAATTTCCACCCCAATCGCCCCGGGTAAATGTGCCAGCAGCAAGTAAAGTGATTTAAACCATAAAACGAAACGATTACGCGCTGGTGTGTTTCACTTAATGACTCTCTCATCTACCACTAATCTACAGCGGCCAGAACGCAATAACGATCGAAAACCCATACTATTTTTGTACATTTCCTAGATTATTCCCGCGAGCCGCACGGTTGTGGTGCAGGAGGAAACACATATTACCTTCTCTTCACACATCCCGAATAAATCCCGCACACTTTACCCCGGCAGATCGTTAAAACCCGATACCGTCTCCACTATAGTTGGCGGTACATATGCTTTGGATATTCAGAAAATTAAAAAAAGATAAGTGTACGGGCTAAAATAAACACAAATAAAGAGATGCAAGCATAAATATTTATTTGTGTAAATTTTGCCTTCATCGCTTTGTGGGCCTAGAAAAGGAAGAAATAACAAGCGCAGAGAGCTTTGCCTGCATGAACCATGAGAGGCACAGGGAGGCACCACAAAATGGGTTTTTGTGTGTATACTTCACATATTTAAGCTTCTTGCAGCAGGCCATTTTTATCTAGGACTATGTTATACGCTGTATGTTTGTTAAAACCGTGTTTTGTAGCGTACACGACCCGTGAGAAAGAGAGAGAGCGTGTGGTAAAACGAAGATATCGCCACAACCAACAAGGTAAAAGGAAGCCATGGGACGTCGTAGGGAAAGGAAATGGTTGCGGACAACCAAAGTACATACACACACACGCATACAGAGAAATAAGCATCTTTGCAATCGGTTTCAAGTGACGACAGTTTATGTAAGCGTCTGAAAGGCATTACATTCCGATTGTTTGTGGAAAAGCACTCCGTTTGTTGTATTTAATCGCATTCTGAAGTGCTTCGCCGTTGAAAGCAATATTAATGAAGGAGAGCGTTGCCGCTTATTTCTCTTGCTTTTAAAATTGTAATTTGCCAGCCTGTTGACTGTTTTAAAAACAATGAAGCAATCAGTTTTGCAGAAAGGCAACATAAATTACATCTTCTTTGCGATAAGCTGACGGAGAAAAACGTTTTGTATTTCCACTGACTGACTGAATGGTAAAATGTTATTTGCTTCGTTGCCGTGAATGGTGCGCGCTAATCGTATATTAAATATTTATTTCTCTCGCCAACACAACAGTTTTTGCAATGCAAAACACATTCTCTATTTGTTGCTTACTTCCCCCCGGGGGACAAACGATCCCACACTGACGCTCACGCTCAACTATTCGCCAACAAGTATTCGCTGTAATACGTTTAATTTAGATAATCGCTTCCCGTGTCAGCAAATAAGCATTCAAACCCCCTTCACACTGTACAGGGATCGTTTAAATTGTGTGCATAAAGTAAATTCTGAACAGTGTCTGATACGACGTCTAGGCACAAGAGCTGGCGTATAAGGTGAGATGTAGTGGTACAGTTGGGGCGCGGCGATTTCGGAATTGTTGAATGTTGATTGATTTTGTCAGGGCCGTTACGTGACAGTGCCTGAGCTGAATAAACGGTCAACCCGGAACACTCGATGCAATGTGTGCAGCGAGAAAAGGCGGGAGGCGGAGAAAAAAGGGCGAAATACACACACGTTTCCCGAGACTATGAATGTATATTCAATAAGTGGTGTCTGTCACCGGTATGATCTTGTTTCATCTCACACTGCCAACAGCCTGCCAGGAAGGGAGAGTTGGCTTAACCAGACTGTTGTGTGTGCACCCTTAGAGAGAGAGTGTTTTTTTCTTCAGTCAGTACCAAAGGGGACAAATGGTCAACGTTTCTCTGTGCCCTCTCATAAAAGGACACGCCATTTCTCCGGCGAAAACCGATGTTGTGACCCGACCCAGGCCACAGACGTATATATATATATATATATTCTTGGCCGTAAAGCGATGCTTAATCTTTGGCTGGAACCTGGTCATTTTTCTGGACCTGGGCGATTCTGCACCGACACTATAGGGTCGTGTGGAGAGGAAGCTGGTTCAAAGAATTGATGCCATTGCAAACACCCATTACCAGGACACGATAAGCGAGTGCAGCGATGCGTCGCTCGAAAACGATGAGCCTTAACAAGCGGGCCAGAATGGACGTGATAGGTGTCTGAGATTGTCTGCTTTATGTGCAAAAATATACTATCCCGGCGTGCGCTGTTTGCAATGATTATTAAACAAAACGAATTGTAAAATGCATTTAAGGACGCTGTGTGCATGATGGGGGTCTTTCTGATAGAGACTCAACATTCAATCGTTATAATACAAAAATAGTACCTCATCAAAAGCAAAGATAAAAATACAAAAAACTTCTTACCTAACAGTGACACCTAAATGTAAATAACGAAAAAAAATTACCAAACACACCCTGCTGAACGACTTCGCAGAGCACTGTGAAGGACAAATATAGGACAGCGCTGAAGTAGTTAAATGGCTTGGTAAACAACAGTAGAAACAAACTTCCACCTATAGGATCTCGATACGATCGTGGAGACACTAGCCTTACACATTTCCCAGCCTACCTGATGGCGCATTCGCTTCGTTGGCACCTTAACAAACTCGCTAGGCTAAGGGGCCACGGCAGTAGATTAGAGTATGTCCACCGTTCCACCTATTAATAGCGACCGCACGGCCCATGATTCAATGCATCTGGCGTGCGCAGCTCACAACATTAGCTCACCGATGTGAAATCTATCGCATAAAATGTATTTGCCCTAATACTGCACACCGAAAGCTCTCCCTCTTTCTCTCTGTGTCTTTCTTGTCTGTCTACTAGGAATTGAGGGAAACCCCCCTTCCAAACACTAGTGGACACACAGAAAGGGCATATAAGGGCTACAAGAGTGTAGAAGGTTATGCCACCGACAGCTCTACGGCCTATTCGAGTACACAATTTCTAGTCCGATGTCTCTTCAAAACCTCAACGGTAGACGACGATCTTTCACAGTGGCGACTAGTGCCCTAGTGTCCGAAAGAGATCGAGGATTACTGCAGCGGAGGTGGAAAAATGAGTGTATGTGTGAAGGAGAAAGATCAAACACGAATCGACAATTTGATGCATTTAGTGCATTCGGTGCAATCGATCAAGAGGAAATGACTTTTGCATAATCGAATCAAACACAAAGCAACTAATCTTATTGGGTAATAGTTTGTAGCTTTCGCTTTTTCCATTAATCTCCTTTAAGATATATTAGACACACTATAGCGAATTTATTTCCCATTTGGTGGATGTCCTAGAAGCATGTTCAAAACGTATAAGCATTATTTTCATGTACGTCCACAACAACACACAAGACCGATAAATTATCAATCAATTCAAAACAACAATTAACTGATAGCAGCTTACTACTACACCCCAACAGTCTGCATGACAAAAACGCAACAATCAATTCAACTATAGACACATCCAAACGAAGAAACATCAAAACCCTCTCATACATGCTTTCCATTATATTAAATGACAAGCAATTGCAATTATGCAGACACAGGCGATTGTCCCACCGGTTTGTCGCCTTTCCTCATCTTATAACATACGCCCGGGCGTACAGGTAGCGACGCGCACCAATAAAATTGAACCACACAGATAGTAATTAGCAGCGTACAATTTTGCTGTAATTTGCCACACCTGAAAAAAATAGTGACGCACGCAACTGCTGCAGCGAATGGTGCTCTCCCTTTGCCTTTCGTTTGTTTGCTGCTTACTTTCAGTACATCAACCGGGGTGTGGTGGATGGTGGTATGAATAATTGTACCAAAGCGTGATGCAACTGCTGCAAGTATGTTGTGCAGTGCTAGAGCGATTATTATAACTACTTAAAGTAGAGGAACATGTTTAAACTTTGGTCTGAGTTTAGTGTTGCAGTGTTGCCAGCGTGTCGTATACAGTGCTTGCAGGTAATTTGTTGCACTAGAACGTAAAGGTTCTCCGGTTTAAACTCCACAACGTGCCGTAAGTTCAACAGTTTTAAACAACTGTATGTTTCGTCCGTAATTTGAACGGGCATCTTTTTTATTGCAACTTCACTAATGCATACAAACAGATGTACAGAAATTGCAGTCGTAGCAAATGGAACCACACTTTTGCTTGAAAATACTGCAACCAACCGCTCCTTCTCATCGTAGCGTGTCCGACACACGTTTTCAACGGGGGGGGGGGGGGGGAAACAGATCATTCAACATGAAATGACATCTCCCCGGGACGAGGTCAGGTTTCTTCTTCTACGGCACGGGTCGGGATCGATCGCAAGAGAAGTGACGCACAGCACTGCCAAGTAACTTTATGCAGCAAGCACATTAATATGAATGTTAATATTCTGATAGCTTTACATAACCTACTTTCCCCGCCAAAGACCATCGGAGATCGGAGCAACGGAGTGGAAAAGCTCCGTTACCCCCCCGTGGTGGTAGTGCCTGCCTTCACTCGGTCGACCAGGAATGCCCGAAGACGATGGTGACGATGACGTCTAGCGCAACGTGGCGGCCGCAGACTAGGTGCTTGTCGAGTCATAGCACTTCAAGAAGAGGACGATGGGTGAAGTAAACTTTTCTATTGCTTTATTGTACGTATAAGTTTACTCCATAACTTCATGCCCCGCGTGTCGTCTTGTGGTAGGCAATTTTTTCCTTCTCCAAATACAACGCAAGTTGAAGATCGTCCGTTTGGCAAGCGCACCTGGCAGGCGAAACGTGATAAGACACGAATCGTCGTCGAAGTGCTTTTGAGCCCGCCAAGTGCGGTGAAAGGTGGGCTGCGGACTGGGGCAGCAAATAAATCAAACAAATATAACAACTAAACAACGTTTACGTTTGCTTGCATGTTTGAGATGTGCTCGAGTCGCTCACGTTTTAGGAAAGCGCTGGAAACCATCACCTTCCGGGGAAGGAGAACTCCACTTTGGGTACACATACAGAGCCAAAGAGACGTACACACATACGATTGCAAACAGTGATGTGTTCTTGTGCGTTGCTGTACGATGAGTAACAACGTGTCAACAACCTGCGTTCTCAAACACCAGCGCAACTACGTGGTGACTGGGCATGCCAATAGCCAGCAAACCCCGGGACGCAGGGGAAGAAACGAAAGACTACGTACTTAATGAAGATGGTTGAAAGAAAGTTGTTTGTATTGCAAATAGATTGAAATGTATGATATTTGGTCTTATCGTAATATTAAAGGCCTTTTTGGTAGTTATTACAATTAATCATCAATCGTAGCTCCAACCCACAAAGTTAAAAGTCAATACTACAAGATTGCGAGTAGTCTTTGGTATATAATATACTCTTAAATTAAGGACAATTGTACTGTTACCCAGAGAACAATGCAATGGAGAATAAGGCCCAGAGACATGCGACAATTACGGTACAATAAACTTTATAGAATAGGCATAAAATTGAGGCATCACATTCACCAGCCGACTTTTATCAACGGTTTACTTCATTAAGCGTTCGCATAGTTTCTTGTTTATAGTTTTAATTACATAGTGATGTTCACTATGTGCGCTAGCAACGAGGTAGAAGGGTAGAGCCTTGAAACATATAATTAAACTATCAGGCTTTTTGGCTTTACTGAATGGAACAAAAAGATTGATAGTAACAAAGGCTTATTACCACGGATAAAAAATTATAAATGAACTCGTAAAAAAAAACATTTTCATACCCCGAGCTTTGCTTCACAGAGGGTTTAATCTGAAATAGGAAACAATCGTGTCTTATTGTATTTCTAGCACGCTTTAAGAATGTTAACTAAAGCTCAACCTACGTGTTCACTTCCAACCTACGTGAATCAGCCTTCTACGGCACGAAGCGATTGACGATAAAAACTAATAAAATATTACAACTGCGATGTTATCTGGACTGGAATGGGATGGGCCATAGAGGGGAACCGTGGGATAAGATACTTTTATTGGAGGTCTGCAATAAAAAAAATAGTGAATAGACTCAACGCGACCTAAAAGCACGGTACACATAAACTTGATAAGAAGTTTTGTTTTCTTCTGTGCTTCTTGAACCAAGCAATAAGCGAGTAGGAAAAAAGTTGTTAAGTTATACATTTGATGGAACGTCGGATTTCCAAGTATTCAAGTACTTAACAGGAAAATGTTATCGTATTTTTTATATTGTTTCTATATTATCAATCACTCTAACAATGTATCAAGGCTAACAGAAGATCGATACAAGCATATAAGCCGATTGTATAGCACAATAGCACACCTTATCGAAATCGAAATCGTAATCATAATGTTAGATCACTGCCTAGAGTCCAATGGGAAGAACAGGGCGAGGTTATGCGCGCTCGCTTTATTGAACACCATTTGAAAATCATTAATCTTCTAAACGATAAGAAATTGTTGATTTAGCTATTTAATAATATAACGAGCCTCCTTGAACGATTGATTATTCAATCCCAAAGATGTTGTGTTGAGAAATAAATGGCAATATTACGCCGTTAGATGCATTTGAGTAACAACAGACGAACAATAAACGAGAAACACTGTTGTAAAGTACTTATCAGAATCGTTGTGTTTACTTAGCGCCTTAATCAATAATGCGGTTGTGCAATCGCGTCTTCCAAGGGCAATGAAGTATGTCAGGTACAGGAGAGGGAGAGACAGAGAGAGTGAAGTCTGAAATATATGTTTGTATTTACCATGCGAGTGAAATCCATCACTGTGGCGAAGCAATTGACCGTTCGAGGGTTCCAGTTGCTAAAGATTGGACTACCGTCTAGGCCCATTCGGGTGTCGTTGTTGGTGACGTTTGGCGAGTGGAAGGACGTACCGTACGTTGCTCGTTGCGATAAGTTTGACGGATAATGTAGCGTTGCGGTTGTGTCGGATTTTGGAACTTCCACACCAGTTAGACTGTCGCTCATTTGCGACGCTGTATCATTTTCATCACGTTCCTGCTTTATGATCTGCTCAGGTATGCTCGACATAGAGAGCCTCGAGAGTGAACTTCAGTAAATTGTAGTTACAGTGCACCAATCCACTTTAGCATCTTTTTTCACTTGCAATGCACTTTACCCGTTTGAAATGAAGAAAAATCAATTAAGCAAACAGGCACATACACTTTTTTTTGCATTTCATCCACCACATCACGCCGGCGGACAACGCCGGGTAGTACCAGGTAGGCAGCGAGAGCAGTGTGGGTCCCCGACGCGTGTCCTCTCGCACGCACAAGTGGTAATTAATTCGTAAATGAGGTACGTTTTGTTGCCGGGGCATGTTTTATTCCATTAGCTGGATTTTATCATAATTTCATTTGTGTTTCATCACACATTTATGGCCCATTGCCGCCGCGCCGCCGGTGGAAAACTGCTCCGGAAAAAATGGAAACACCGGAGGAGCAGAATCGCCCCCTCTGCTCAACAAAACTCACTGATGCCAAAAAACACCGATAAATCACACACATTCACACCGCGGAACGAGAGCGAGTTTAATGTTGACATTTCTTTTGGAGGAAAACATATTTTAATTAAACTGCGCTGACGCACTGTGATCTAAAGTTTGCCATAATAACGCGCGCGCGTTGGTAATTAGAGGAGAAATATTAGAATTGACTCGGAATCGTCTGTGTTGCCTCCTGTTGTTACATATTTCATTAAAAGAGAAATAAAGAACAAAAAACGGAAGTTCACCAAACGATCTTGCTCTCCGTATGTTCAACCTTCAAACGATACTCCGCCACCACCTGTCAGGCGGCTTGACAGATTGCTACGGACCGTGTTAATCAACGGCACCGGCAAATATCGCGGCACGGGCCTGCTAGAAGGTAAACAAAACTCACTGTGAGCTCTGATCGAAATTGCAGCACCCGGTGGTTTATTGGTTAAAGCGGGGGTGGAGAAGTCAAAAAAAAAAAAAAACACGAAAACTTTTTTGTAAATACATTCCCTGGCTAAATGAAGATGTAAGCAACAGGACGCGAAAGAGAGACTAGAAAACCACGAATTAGAAGAGATTGGAGAAGAAGAAGCAAAAAAAGATACAGAAACTCATCTCACGCGCACTCACTTCACCCCACGCAGCATTAAACTCACTCGCTCACTAGGTGGTACCATATTAACACATGCTCAATTTCATGCTCATTCGCACCCAAGAGAAGCGTACACGTAGAGACAGTCACACTCAACCATTCACAAGATTTGCGGAGAGATGCTGCGGCCAGGGAGTAGTGGAAAACGCGCGAGAAGGACCCGTGGTGGAGGGAGTGGCAAGGGGATGAAGGCGTTGGGTGGGGGTGGTAAACAATAACATCAATCAGCCCTCGGGGTAACAAATTCCGCGAGATGCTTGCACTCTCTTCTCAGCAGAAGCAGGCAAAAGAGGGAGCAGCCTCGACCTTCTTCTTCCGGTCGGGTGTTGAACGAAGTCACGCGCGCTGACAGGCGTCGTGCGCTCTCCCCCACACACAGATTTGTTGTCAACGCGGAAAACCCACCCACCCCTCCCGCAAGGCGAGGCGAGAGAAAACACTCGGCGCGGCACGAGTAACAGCGTGCGAACGACGGACACACACATAAGCAAACACACACACACACACACGCACACACAGGACGCGGGGTATACGCACAGCTCTCGAGACTGACAGAACCTCTGTATATGCTACCAGCTGGGTGTAGTTGCCACAAGCGAGTGCTGAGCGCGACGGCCTGCTCCATCGGTCGAACCGCCGTAGTCACGACGGCAGATTGGGGACCTTTGGTTGAGGCGCGGGCTCCACTGTTTTAAGGGTGGTTGGGCCACCAGGGGGTGATGTTGTTGGAGCATGTTCGGCCCATGGCAGGGCAACCAACAAGTAAACCCGAGAGAGAGAGAGTGAGCTAGAGTCGAACGTCGAGAGAAAGTCGACCGTTACGCCCTAGGGAGCATCGGGCAGCGAATAAGCGCCAGACGGGCACGAGCTCACACACAGGGGGTTTTGGGTGAGATCAACGCACGCGACCATATTTCCTTAAAGAGTTTCGGTTGAGAGCATAGAAGAGCAGCTCGGAACATTCGGGAGAGAGCACTGGCTCGTCGAAACGAATATTTGCAATCTGTTTTTTTTTTTTCTAAAAGAGCTTTTAACGAGCATAACGAAATATCAAAATAGCCCGCGAACGTGTTTAACACGAGACGGAAGGACATTGACCACGCGCGCTCTGGTTCCGTATTTTGCTGCCGGCACTTTGATGGAAAACTCCCTTCCCTGTGTGCGTCTAGGTGCCGAGAAGTAAACAATCAATCTGTAAACGATGATGTTTTACATGCATTTTTGCACACCAACCCACCCCGAATATGCTCCCTCCCAATTTCCCCTCCCCCCTTCTATCCCTTCCATCGTTAAGGTGGCGCCTGCCAGACCGTTAGTGTAATGGGTTGCGCGCCTTCCAATTCTCTACCCGTACCCCTTCTTAACCATTTCGTTTGTTCGATTACAGGGCGCAGAGGCACGAGAACAAAACTGCAACATCACAACACACTAACACACTTTAAACCGACCTCTAGGAAAGGGGCGGAAGGGCACACACGCTAGCAACAAAAAACTTGGACCAACTTGGAAAATGCACCAAGTGATGGGAGCGGTGGAAACGGAAGGAAAGAAAACATTGTAAACCTTCCCCACCTATGCTCCATTGTGTGCGTGCGTGCGTTTGTCTGTGTGCCGCAAGCATTGATTACAGTAATTTTGTAATGAACATGTATTTTTCAACGGTTGATTATTGGGGCGCACTCTCTTGCTGTAGCGAAAAAAGGGTTGTTAGTGGTGGTGCGGTGCGGAGAGAAGCGGTGAAGGGGAGTGGTGGCTTGCAACAATTGCAAGGCAGCAGTGATACTACTGCGAACGATGTAACTAGCACTTTATTTTCCCGAGCGAGCGAAACAGCCACCATGGACTTTGTTATGATTGTGGTTCATTGCTACTTTCATGCAGCGTCACGAAGGCAATAAGGAATGACGGGGCAGCGTGGACATAGGAGGGAATTTATTTCTAAATTTTTATGTTAAACAACTTTCTAATAAAATATCGATAAAAGGAAGTAAAGAAGCTCATTAAGATATAACAAAAATTATATCCTTTATATGTGTTTACTCATCTGAGCGCTTCTGGGTCGCATTTTTGCCCCTCGCTTCCCCCCCCCCAGCCATTGACATGTGGGCTAATGAAACGGTTTTTATTTTATGTATTTTATAAAACAAGCTTGCACACTAAAACGCTGTGGAACGCTCCCACATTTTGATGTGATCTTATTGGGAAATTAAAACTGTAGCACAATGTTCATAAAACAATCCTCCGTCTTGGCCATTCACGGGGCCAGGCCAAGAGCGCAAAAACGGGAAGGAACAATTTACACATGAATGTGCAATTTAGACCACACTTTATGGGGTTGCGCGAGCGTACATAAAACCGAACCGATAAAATAAAAGATACGCCAAAAACCTTTTGTTCTTTCTTGCGTGTGTCTTGCCAGTCTATCCCTCGGTCCTCGGACCTGTGCCCGGGAAGCAGCGATTTAGACGCTACGATAACGGTGTAATAGCATAAAACTCGATTGTATTTTTCAAACAACGCTTCGATTAATGTGGCGCTTACACATAAAAGCAAAAAGGAATAACGTCTGACAAAAAGAAAGAAGACAATCAGCAGCTAAATAGCAAGTTATCATTGAAGGAACGCGCGATTTTATCAAATGCCGCCACCACCCTCTGCCACCACTTTTGTTGTGTGTACATTGTATGTGTATGCACAATGTAGTCAACTTGCCGTACGTACACACCACCATCGTCCCTCCCTATCTACCCCGAAAAACAGTAACGAAAACACGGCCAGCAGCAGTAACACAATGGTTGCACTAACAAAAGTGTCGAAAAATCAATACTTTTACGATGTTTCTGACGTGCTTGCGTCGTCGTCGTCGTCCTGCCCCGTGCTCTCTTCCCTGGGACTGTAGCAGGACCGCCGTCGTCGTGACATCGGGTGCTTTTCTTCACGCAGTATTTGCTAACGTGTAACCGAATTGGGGTCGCATTTGTTGTCGTTCTAATAACCGTTTGTAACTTTAGTCCACACTATAACATGGTTTAATGCGGATCGCCGTTATCTTGTTTTAAAAACAAAAACCAATATAATGCTGAGAGAAGGTGTCTTGAAGGTCCCCGAGTGGGGTCACAGGATTACTAGAGAACGTGGGCGTTAGGAACGGGGTGTAATGTGTTCAGAGTTTACTATTTATTCTGTGTCTTGCGCGTTACAAAACTTCAAACAATAAAGCGATATCAGTTGGAAGTGGAATATTTTCCCTATCGCAAAGATTACAATCCCAACAATTAAACCGGAGCATCTCCAACCACAGTAAACGTTAAACTTAATTACCACCCACAAACCCGTTTGTTCTGGATAAGGTGCAGTGCAGAGCCCCTGCTAAAACAACTGGAACATGAAAGCAAAATAAATGAAGCGTATTAAATTTAAATGTAATGGCGGTACACAATCGTTAGCAGGACGACTGTACAAAAACGCACAACATTATTGCCCGCTCGAGAAAGCAGACGACAGACGATCTATTCTTAAACCAAGTGAAATACTACACCCGGTCGTTATTCACTTAACTTCTCCACGTTCCATCACTTCCCTCGTGGCCCTTCCTTCTGCACGGACGAATCGATCAACCTGAAGGTCGGAAGGGAACTGGCTGACTGCATAAGAAAGTATTCAAAAGACTGAAGGCGAAGTAGTACTGGGAGAGGAAGGAATACAGAGAGACGCAGCGCAAAAAGGTAATGTCGGAAAGTGCGTTACAGCAATATGGTTTCTGGTCATCAGAAAAGTGCATATGATACGTCATCCCGTCGGAACGGGGACTTCCTGTGCCTTGGTACAGTGTGCAAGCCAATAAGACACGATCCACCACTGCTCACCGCTGTACGTAGCATCCAATTGGAAATCATCGCATCTATCCATAACAATCTCTGTCGCATTGTACTCGTTCGAATTGCAATTGCATATGACGTGCCACGTTGAGGGGAAACAACAGCACAAATAAGGCAGAGGACAGTGAGGAAGGGAAAGAGCAGCCAAGAAATGTAGCCAAGACACTTGAGTGCTTCACAAATGGATGTGGATGGCAAGGTAATATTGGTTGTGTTCTAAATTGAGTGTAATCGCTGTTTCGTTAGCACTTGGCAACACATATGGTGGAAGAATACAGCGTGAACCAAATTGAAGTAAGCTTAAACGTTTTAAAAAACTGAATAATATTGGATAACATAAATTATTGCAAATTTAAGCTCAATTATTGTTGGCTACTACACATATTAACCATACTCGATGAGCACATGACAAGAAAAAGGGTAAAACTTCAAAATTAACACACCATAATAAAATCTCATAAAGGGTGATGCATGCAGATAAAATTAAAAAAATGGTAAAACCATAATATTTTCACACCATTTGCAACAGACACACGCTCATAAACCTGACGAGAAAATGGCCAACCGTGTTTGCTCCGAGTTTATTTGCCATCAGTCCCGTACGGGGACTCTTGCATAATCAACAAAACTGCAAAACTGAAAAAATATCTTTCGGGAAGGCAAACAACAACAAAATTGTGCGCAAATGCCGCTGCGCAGCTGTTATAAAACTGGGCAAATAAAATCGTAAGCCAGCAATTATCGAACAAAAGTAGTACAAGGAAAGCAAACAGGAGAACGTCGTACACAGGCGCCATAAACCTTTTTTTTATATCACATGCATATACTTAGGCCTTGGAGCATGACAAAGTTAGCGGGAAATGACTTTTCATTTCATGGGCCCAGGAGAGTGTTGCATTTTAAACATTTACAGCAAAGGAAGGATGAAAAGCGCAAGCGAGGGCTCCATTTTCCAGCCTTAGACTTACTACCTTTTTCCCAGATAGTCCCCCTTTGGGGGTACGGGAAAGCCGGGAAAGATGGCCCCCCGTTCTTTCTAAGACTTTTTCCAAACAAACGACGGTGGGTATCATCTCACAGTACGGGCACACAAATCCTTCCCCTATTCGCAAACACGTGCAAACCCATCACCCATTCCCAATTGTTGCCTCTTTCACTTGCAAACTCTCTTTTGCTCTCTCACTCTCTCTCTCGTCTAGCTGCATTACCTTCGGTGCGCCCTTCGATCCTTTTGCCACCACCGGTCTGCTGCAAGCACACAAAAACTCATGGTTTGCATTCAAACGTTCCTTTTAACTTCCAATAATATGGAAAACAGTCCTCATTCTAACGAATATAAATACGTATATAAGCTCTGCTACGTTCGTTACTTTGACGTGGTTTCATCTTACTTGTCTTCTAGAGGTTCACCCAGGATACCGAGCGAGAGCGAGAGAGTGACTGGCGGACTTGGTTTAAGTATTAGCCCCTGTCTCTCGCGGCACACACGCACCCCTGGCTGTACACATACAGCCGTCAATTGCTGCTATTCTTTGGCATTTGGTCTTATTTATTACGTCCATATATACATATATAAGAAATTTAAATTGCTATAATAAAACTGAATGGAACAGACAATTTTAAGCATGACGGGGTCGTGCGGTGCTTACTCAATTCCCCTCTCCTGTTTCGTCCTGTCGGCACACCCGTCCCCCGACACCCGCGCCAAGATCGTCCATACTCTTTTCCAGCGCACGTTTCAACACAGGCCAAACTGATCATCATAATCGTCTTCATCGCCAGCATCGTCATCATCATCGTCGTCGTAGCCGTCGTCAGGGCGCAAAACATTGAAATCATTACCATCGATCGCATTTTAACGTCGTCGAGGCTAAAAGTCGTTAGGGCGAGTGAGAGTGGTTGCCTTTTATCTCTGTTTCTCTCACTTCTTTTATTCCTTTTGCTGGGTGTTAAAACACTTTTGTTATGCAGATGGAAGCGCTGTTATTTCATTTGTTTGTTTGTTAGTTTTTGTGCTGTACGCTTAATTTACAAGGCTACAAACGGACAGGCAGGCAGGCACGGCGCAATCATGTCGATGACCCCCCAACCGAAATGGTTATTCATCTTCATCATCATCACCATCAGCGGCTAGCTAATACGGGACCCTGCCTCTGCGCCGAGTTTTGTTGATGATCTTTACTTTATTTATTCTAGTGAAATAACATGTAACGTTCTACCAACAGCGCGTCGAAACACGTTCGCTTTGTTATTTGACGTTTTATATTTGCTGCTGCAAACGTGTCGGTCCAAAGTTATTGCTTGCTGCTGCTGCTGCCTTCCTCTTCTCTCTCGTTTAGGTTATATGAGACACTCGACACTTGGTATATTATTGAGTTGAATTTTTGATGAATGTAAATGATCAACGCAAACCACCAGTGCTAGCCAATGCAGTAAACAGTAGAGAGCACATGTATTATCCAGACGTTCTTGGTAAACTGCTTTAGTAAAGGTACCATCATTGCCGCATCATCATTACGTGATGCTTGCCTGCGTCAGTCCATTAGTAATGGTTATTACTTACTGTATTCGTATGCTGAGTGGTAAAACAAAGGGTAGCACAGTACAATAAATATCACATAAGATGTATAAAAGATATTCTGCCACGAAACAACTTATTGCCATTTTCGTTAAATTAAAATAGCTTTTATAATATATCCAAAGAGTCAGCTTCATTAGGGAAACCGTTATACATTTAAGCCGAACAAATAACAATGTGGTTATGAATACGTTCGACCGCACTGCATTCCGCTCTGCGTTGTGCATTTTATACATTGTCTATTTTATCTAATTGCCTATCTGGTGCCTAGACAACCGGAAAAGAACAAAAGCGCATTACAGTATCACGTGATCTTGCATTAAAATCCATCATTCATTCTCGTAAACCGGTTCTATTTTTCAACATCCATTGATTTTCTAATCTGATTTAACTCACCAGCAGCAACGGCCCCAATAACAACGAGCGACCGGCGAGTGGGCAAAAGCGTTGGCTGCATTCAAATTAATTCATTGATTGCATATACTATGTTGGGATGGTATTTTAGATGAATTGTTATAAGATTAGCTAACAATCGTAACAATGCAATAAACAGAGGCAAATCGTTCGTAGCAAACGTTCAGCCGTTCAGAACGTTTGACAGACATTTGAAAAATTTTACATAAACATCCTTCTTTAAAAAAGTCAGTGAACGTAAGTGAATAACAATCGTTTCCAGTAAACTTTTATCGATCGATGGTAACGTCTTCTAATATGATGCCTTTTCTAAATATGATCACGTTCGCCGCCGGGAAGCATGAGTTCAATGATGGAAAAAGCTTCCATTTTCTTCGATGTTTATTATTTTTCTAAACAATAAATAGAGAAAATTAAACATCATTCCCGTTCCCGAAACCGTGGGGGCAAACATTCATATATATAGCCAACGAAGCTTATATAGAAACAACTCTACCACCCATCCACCTCCTCAAGAAGTCCTACGTGGCCACCACCAATGTATGTGGCTGTGTGTGTGTGTGTGTGTGTGTGTGTGTGTGTGTGTGTGTGTGTGTGTGTGTGTGTGTGTGTGTGTGTGTG
>KB671731.1:1474027-1501809 GCA_000349105.1 Anopheles epiroticus
TGTGTGTGTGTGTGTGTGTGTGTGTGTGTGTGTGTGTGTGTGTGTGTGTGTGTGTGTGTGTGTGTGTAGGTGAGTTTAATATGACGATGCGTTATCTTTTTGATTACTTTTGCGGTTCGGGCGGACTTTGCTCGTACATTTCCATTTGTTGTTTCACTGTTATGTTTGTTTCTCTATCTTTCAGCCGGTCGAAATGGTGGTTTGTTGTACTGCTATGTTTCATATTTATTACAGTTGTTACCTAGTTTTGTTCGTACGTCGTGCACGCCGGAGCGAAAAGCTCCAATTTTCGTGCCGAAGAACGACGCCATCGTCTTGTCAGTGGAGGAGCCCGTCGGTGAGCATCATAAATTAAACTTGTCAAGCGCACCCGCCAGTACATAAATGGCTTAGTCGGTCGCTTTCGAGTGTATCCTTCTAGAACAAATCGGCAACGGCATCGGAAAGGGAAACTGAAGCGAGGTGGCGGTGCACTGTTGACGAAAACTCTAACCTCTCTAATCATAGTGAAGCAGCGCTTCGAGCGCTTCGGCCATTCTACCGAGGACATGTGAATCGACTCTTCTCTTTATATCTAGCTCTCTAGCTGCCGCACGGCAAAGGCGAGGCGAGGTAAGCTCGTGAACAAATAGCGGAAACTTTTCCCACCCTTGTATAGTTGTGCAAATATGCGCACGATCTTCTAACAGAAGCAAAAAATATAATATCTTTCACGAATATTCTTCAACCGTGCTGCGCACTCGCTCTTTCCCCAAAGATTAACATGAACACATGCTCTTATAACGCGTGTAGGGCAGGAGGGGTGGTGGGTGGTGTTGGGTTGGTATGGCTCGATCACATATATAGCAGTGTGCCAATACCGTATCGGAATTTTATTGTACAACTTTTCAGCAGTTTGATTGATTGCTTTCAATGCTCCTTCTTTGCCTTAGTCTGTGCTTAATGGCGATGTTGTGCTGTTGCTGTTATTGCTGCTGCTGCTGCTGTATCTTATATTCCATCCTCTCTTATACTACCGCGCCACAAGCACAGAACGCTCACTAATGGTTGCGGGAAGGAGGGAACATACACACAATAATAATAACATATCCGAGGCAAGAGGCAAAACAAAAAGAAATATCATCAAGTAACGCAATCACTCGCTATCTTCTGCATGCTGGGGGCCATTGTTATTGCAGGCAATATTATTCAGTGCGTGATTCATCCACCGTCGTCGACGTGTGCGCGAAAACAGTGCTTACGACTAATGTAATTAAGCAGCAAAAAATCGCTAAGACTGTGGTGCGAGGCAAGGAAAGGTCGCCGGAGCAGAAGGGCGAAAGTGATTTGCTATATTGTCGACAGTGAAATAAGCAAACATTCTGCGACAAAGTATTTATTGGGCACGTTACATTACCCCTCTCTCCGGTCGCGATACCTTGTCTTCTTTGGACGCCCACCTACATCACCATCACCCTTCTCACAGACCTTTGATTGGCCTTCGATCGTTGTGTGTAGTATGATAATTTTATTAGATAAAATCTAACATGCATGAAGAGAGGAAATACATGACCTATAGAGCATGGGCAACAGCTATTGTTTCCGTCTGTATGGTGGTGCGACCCTCACCGTTCGATTTGCTTTTGTTATACGCTAGTGGTCCTACACCTAGGCGGCACGGCACGGCGGACGAGTTGTAAATGAGAAAGTTAATTCGAACTTCGGAATTGTTTTCTGTTCTATGATAAGCGTTAAAAGCCCGGGGCGTAAATATGTAACAATTATCGAGCGAATTATCGACTGATTTGAATTGCTTCCATCACCATTATCGGTGAAGTAGATGGTATTTGTAATAAAATTGTGTTTTAAGTAGTGGAGCTTCATCGGGTGGAGCAGGAGGTAGGTGTGTATGTATTTGCCAGTATGGTATTATATTGATTATATCAAAGCCTCATTTTTGGGCATTACCATTAATGGTCTGCAATCCTATCTGAATTGTGTTTTAAGCTCAATTGCAGCTTTTCCCAAATATGGATAAAATATGTGTTTAATCTGAGATAATACTCCAGTATTACTCACTGAATATTAGGCCTATTCCATGGTGACTCAGGATCTCTTGTTTGATTTATAGTTTTTCGGTTTAAGTACCATAGCAATGAGCATTTGTACAGGTGAAGGAGTTGGATATTGTAGTTACCTAAAAAGAAATAAAAAGAGAAATTGAAATTACTGCACATCAACAATACCACTTCAAATATTTTAAGATCATCGCTCATAAATAATATATCGTTCTCACGATTCAAGTTTTTGCCACTTTCTTCGTGCGTTTCCGATTATGATTTCCTGCAGAACTCACATACACACACTTGTGCGAGCCAATCGAGCGAACACTGCACATATGGCTGACCCATTATACAGGATGTGTGCTAATAATAACAGGGGAATGGTTTTCATCGTCCCTTAATGATTGTCTGAAAGGAATGCTAAAGACATTCGGGGCTGCATTCCGGAGCAGAGTAGACGGAGAAGAACCGGCAACAAGAATGCATGCAGCCCAGTGCCAGTCCCTCCCCCGATCTAAAGGATGCAAAAACGTGCGGTGCATACGCAGCAAAAGTGCATTCACAGCCACGGAGCGCAAATTGAGCGACGCATTGTTGTGGGAGAAAAGCGTTAGAAAAAAGGAGCAAATACATACGTTAACGTCAGTGAGCAACAAAAGACCTTTGCACACACATCGTTTCGGTTTGTATCTTGTTGACTTGTATCTTGCCTCCTTCTCCTTTCATCCCCCCCTCCACAATCTGCATACGATTTTAACGAATCGGAAACATGCGATTGAACACAGAAACAATAAACCCTTCCCGAAGATGATCGGCCGTCGGTGCAAAGGCGCGAGAGCAATGCGCATCGCTGGTCATAAACAATCGATCTATTGTGCCGAGCCGCGATGGAGGCGCAGAAAAGTTAAGATAGAGATGCGCCAACAATGTCCGTGGCATGGTTACACGACGGTCTCTCTCATGCGATCGACGGGTTTTTGATACACATACCCACTATTTGCCGTGGGTTGCCTCTCGCCGCGGAATTAACATCCAATTCGATTCCATAAATTAAATTACTTTATGTTTCGACCAAATCAGGAGCACCATTGTTGAGGCGGCCCGTTCCACCGAAACACGCCGTGTTTGTTTGAATGTTTATCCTGTTTGTCGAGCAAATAAATGCGCGAACGGTGCGCCGTGGTGGGTTGTGCGCTTACATTTGGTTTGTATATAACTTGCAACTTATTTCAAACAGACCGGGGCAGGGTGAGAGATGGGTAAAATTAAATGCCAACTGGTCGCCATAAAACTAACGGTTCGTAATAAATGTCGGTACATAATATTTGCAAGAACAAGAGGCGACCTCTTCTCGCGGCCGAATCGCGCGGGTGCGTGTGTTCCGTTGAAGATAAAAGTAATACTTTAAATAAACCAACCGAAAAGCACTCCAGTGCTACTACTACACCTCTTGCCTGTTTGCCTTGTCCACGATGCGGGGCTGCTGGCTTCTCCGAAAACCGAGAAGCATACCCAGCCTTGCAGAAAGCGGAAAACAGAGAAAATTGGTTCATCATCAATTTTCCGGTAGGTTGGGGGGAATTGCTGCGATGGGGAGTTGACGGGTGAAGAGATGAAATAATATTTAATTTTAAAAATATCGATTATTTTCCAGCAACATTAAAATAAAAGTGCTTAATGCTCCGCGAGCTCGGCCGCATTTTGGAAGGAAGAGCTGAGCCTCCTTCTCCCCTTCCCATCTGCTTGCCCCAATCCCCTACCCCGTTTCTTCATGAAAAATACGCTTTCCGATAGCATTGTGCGTATAAAAACGCAAATAATATACAAACAGAGCGCGTCGTGTGGCATTATAGGCACACAAATGTAGCGGCGTGCTCACTTCTTTCCTTCTCCCGTTTCGGGCCCGAAAGATGGCTTTTTTCCTGATGGAGATTTTTAACCATGGTTATTTGCATAATGTCGATTTTATTTCATTATATTTCCCGGACCCGCTACTACCAGTTTCCCGCGTTTGTTTCCTGGCATGCCGAGCAACGTATAATTCGGTACAGAGATTTCTCTTTCTCTCTCTCTCTCTCACTCTCTCACCTTCTCATTCGTTCTCTCTACTTTTGGTGGAGTTTTACTCGGTTTGCCATTTACAACAGCGACAACCATTAAAAGGAAAAATCACACTTTCAATACTTTGATTGCATGCAAAGCAGAACGTCGAGCGAGGAAGGGAGAGGATTGAGGACAGAGAAGCGAAGAAGAACGGGGCACCAGCCAAGATCGTCGTCATCATGATTATCATCATCATTATCATCATCTAACAATCAGCCTTCCCTTTCGGGTGGACCTGATTTGCCGGTAGAGTTTTAATTTATTTCTATTTAAAGGACACCCAGTGTCGCAATATGCTTTCGCTTTTTGTTGGTAGAATGGTAAGGAGAGTTCAAAGACTGCTGAGATAAACATCACTCGCTCGGGTAAGTGTAATTAAAGAACCACTACCTGTAAAAAAAAACTAACCATTTGTGGCAATTAAATCTTAACGTTTTCGAATTTCTTCGCAACAAGGAAACGAGAAATCTGCGGAGGAAAATTGTAATAGATCTGCAATTTCTCTAAAAACGGTTCCGCTGTACGTTTGAGGAAACGAAATCTGAGCAGAGCAACCACTAACAGGGAGCGAAAGCATGAAAGATCGAACCACGGTTGGATGGCAGTAGATAATTTCTTATAATCTGATTAAATAAACACAAAAGAAAACGACGAGCAAGCAGCGGCAAGACACTTTTGTTAAGATGGCAACGGGCGACGATGGACGATCCATAATTCATCCTTACCCACCAATGGACCGACCGCCCGTCCCGGGTATAACGATTGAGAAGATTGTGCGACCTGGAAATTGGATTGGCTCGAGAAATAAAACCGAAAAATAAATGACACTTTTTCAACTTCAACACACCACAACACAAACCGGGCAACTATATGCTGGTTGAAATACAATTTCGAAATAATTGTATTTCTGTTGTTTCTTCTGACTTTTATTCCCTTTTCCCTCTATCCCTATCTCTCTCTCTCTCTGTTGGATTGAACTTCTGTTTGTTGTTTAATTAAAATTTATGCACACAGCCTTAATCCATCGGCTGGCGGTTAAACGCTGAGATAATGTTAACTGCAAACATGCGACCCGACCGAGCCCCATCGATCGATCAGAAGGGAGGGTTTACACACAGACACACCGTTTAAATAGGATAAAATTTAACGGACCAAAGTGAAAACACACTGCCAAAGAAGTAAATGAAACAATAAATAAATAAATTTGTGCAAAGAAGAGAAAAAACAGGGGATAAAATGACCGTAATAAATGTAGATTGTCCGGGGCAAAATGGTGATCCGCAACGCGACAGACGCACACAGTATCTCGTGCAAAACTGTTATCGACTAGAAAAATAGTGCATCGAATAAATGTGTGGCCATCGTGGAATATAACGCCAATACGATTATTGGGGCTGGCACAGCCGTGCGGTCATGGCAGGCGGGCGCCCAGCTATTTAAATACTGCGACGTTTGGCATGGTAAAATGTGCAGTTTATTTTCATTTATTGCATTAATTATTTCCCATTCAGGAAATACATGCGCTTGAGAGGGATGGGACGGGATGTGACGGTGGTGCGCAAGGGGAAGAGAGTAAAACGCGAAAAAAATGGTAATGATTTTTGACATGTTTGCGACAAGTGGGATAAGGGCGGAACCGGGGTACAGGGTGATCCTCTCAAAAATGAACCACTTTTGGTCCATTTTGTGAAGCGATATAGGGTAGGGGAGAGGAAGAGATGAAATGAAAGGGCGAAATGCTATGTAGTTCAAATAAAAATAGTAATTGGATTGAAATGGAAAATACGAAATGATTTTCATTGCATGAAATTATTTAACTTGTACGAGAAGGGGAGAAGTAGAATCTATCGGTTGGGCGAGAGTGCATAACAAATGACTGTAGTGTAGGCTTTAATCGACCTTTCTGGACCTGGCCTTTCAGTGGAATTGGAAAATGGGGAGGGAATTTAAAGAGTAATACGACTGATCTGTTGCAAGGGTACGATTGTATAATTTGCAGAAGTTATTCAAACAAGGATTGTTGAATGTCCCTAAAAGCCTTAAGATGAGTTGAGAGAATTGCGTTTTTCTCATTTACACAAATTTCATGTCGAAGAAATGAAACACGTATAAAAAAACATATTTGTACGGTATACGTTCGTGTCAAAATAATCCATATGCTAGCATCATAATATGGACAAGAGGCCGGCAGGAAAATGTAAAAAGCCAACTGAACAAACAACCTTAGCAAACAGGCACACCGGGGCCCGACAGCTGAAGGGGTCTCGTCGCAGGGTTCACGTTCGCTTTCTCACCATCATCAATCAGGCTTAGTCGATTCCTGGTAACCAAACAGACACGCACGCACACACGCATATGAAGCGTATAATAACCAAGAAAATGTAAAAGAAAAATAATGATATTCCATATTAGCGTGAGTGGTAATATAAGCGAACCATGCTGTTACCATACCATCAACGCACACATTAGATAATTATTTATCGAAATTCGACGCTGTACATGTGTGTGTGTGTGTGCTGAGGTATATTCCTTGATTACACTCTTCGAATGTTTCCTTCCGAGGCATATGTGTGTTGTTAAAGATAAAGTAATTATTTCTCATCTCGCAAGCGATACAAGTGGATACTGGGAGGCACTTAACAAGCTCGAAGTGATTCAAAAAACTACATCCTACAACATCTGCCACTAGAAGAACCCCCCTCCCCCCCGATCTACATATACATCATGATGCGGCACACAGTCGGTATACAAGCAGATACGAATATAATTATTGCCCCCGGGGTATACAAGCTGGCAGCAGGCAGAGGAGTGAAGAACTTAAAATCATACACTAGGATATAAATTAAATCCTACTCCCTCACTTCGTTATTGCTTGCATTCCACCCCCCCCCCCCCCCCCCCCGTCCGTTCATCCGTTCCGTTCATCTAATAAGCGTTCTAATAAGCACTGCCTTTCCTTTCTTACATATCCCCCTCCCCCCTTTCGCTTTTCCACACAACAACGCACAATGGCATACCTCTCTTGGCATAGCAACTACTCACGGGGCAAATGGTTAATTGAAGTGAAATTTAGAATTATTAGATTCATCTAACAACCACGCGCGCAGTTGCCTCGCGCGAGCAGAGGGGTTCCTGCTAAAGGGTCGTAGTACGTGACGTGACGTGACGAAGGCACTGGAACCTGACAAATATATTACCGAAACACTTACACACATCCACACCCGCACAATCACACATGTGGAACGCATTTTGGAATCGATTGAGGGGTTGTGTCGGTATCGGCGTTGTTTGAAGCCTGACAGCTCTAGTTCAGGTTGAGAAATGCATATACATGGTGCGCTGTAACAGTAATAAACACCAGGCACCCTTCTTCATATCCGAGAACGAGGATTGCATATCCATATCGCCCGACAAAACGCATCAACACGCAGGGAGAGACGTCAGGGCGGATTTAGAAAACATGTTGTCTTTCCATGTTCGAACCACTTCCCCACCCGGTGACGGGGTAGGAAGACAAGGATTGGTAGTAACAACTATACGCCTGTCGGGTTCCTAAGTGATACGGGAGTTCCCAGTTTGCCACTCGTAGGAAAAGTTGGAAACAAATAATAAAGGTAAATTGTATGTGAAACGCAATTTTTACTGCTGCCTCGCTCTACTTCTCATTCATCCTATTCACCATCCCCACGGCCAAACCTAAATGGCTATGTGTAAATGTTTTAAATCACGTTAAAAAGTTATGTAAGACGTAACTTTTATATACATTGTAACACTGTTGGAACCGTTTCCACTGTCTGCTGCCGTTCCTCCTCCCGAGTAGCATCAACTCGTTCGGTAAGCTACTTTAATTTTATGCTTCCACCAAGCCCCATCGACGTCGGTACTAGCGGGTGGGGCAAAGGGCGGCGGAAAGGCACCCAACATACAACCAGTGTGATGGCAGGATGATACCCCACGAGGGAGAGAGAGAGAGAGAGAGAGCGAAAATGAGAAGAAGATAGCTGCGTTGGATAATATAATGATATTATTTTAAAATTTAATTATCTCATTGAACCATCCCAAGCTACAGCCGGGATACCGAGGACAATGCCGTGAAGGGAACGTGTAATGGGATGATGGGATGGAGAGCTCCCCATAAGCTCCCTTCCCTCCCTCTAGACCCCAAACTTCGCTTTTGTGGAGGAAACAGGAAACCGAATGCTAAGATGCGAACAAATTATGGCTACGACACAAAAAAAACACCGGCAAAAGGCAACAAAGAAACACTGTTATAATACGGGACCTACTATATATAGTATATAAAATCGTTTCCTTTTCCAGAAATATCCATAATCATCGTCATCATCATCCAACGGTCCGCCTCTCGTGGCCCGTCGCCTACTCATCCTCATCCCACAGGCTCCCCATCGATGTCATTTGCCAGCACCACGTACCGCATTAATGGCATCATAAAATGATAACGATGAAATAATGCAAAGAAACAAACGAACAGTTTACAGTACCGGCACGATAGCTCTCGCTCTCTGGAGAGTGAGCAGACCGAGCACGGCTCACTTCCATCTCACCTACATTGTGTCTCGAGCATTGGGCAGAAAATGTCGAATAATGTTATCGTTGGAACGACGATTCGATAAACTTGTAGTGCACCTTCCTTTTGGTCCAAATGAAAAATCAATACCATCTCACATTTGTACGAACATTCCCCTTTTCCGTTGACCTCCCAACCACACACACACACACACACACACACGCATGCATCAGGTGACCCCCAATCAAGGTCGAGATGTGCACTGGGGGATGTTACCAAATATGCACCGGAATAGATGGTTTTTTTAGGACAATAATCCCCTTTACCCTCCGTGCGCCGGCACTCGCAGCGAAGGTAAACATTGTAAGTCAAGTCTCGCAAGGCACGGGTGTGCTCCGTGTGCGAGAGAAGCCCTCCTGCATAAAAAAACATCAGCAGAGCGAGCCTCTCACGTGAGTTCAAAATGTATGCTTCTACCGTTCGCACTGCTCCTCGACGAGTTTTCTCACAGATTCCAGCGGTTAACCCATACCTCCGTCGGAATCCTGATCGGTTGGCCAAGGGTCAGTAATTATTCAGAATGGAAAGCAGGACGGTAGGTCAGGGCAGAGAGATAGAGAGAGAGAGAGAGAGAGAGAGAGAGAGAGAGAGGTTCCGGAATCAACATGATGATTGCAGTGGACTCAAGTTTTGCAGCATTAAGTTTCAGCCAGCACACTCTCGACTACTGACGAGTAGCCAGCAAAGCAAGCAAACCTCGGCAGGCTCACTTATCGTCCTTGAGCCCTGTGTGCCCTGCCTCCTCCTCCTCCTCTTCCTACTCCTCCTTGGCAATCACCACTTCACCAGGCAGAAAGACAGCCCAACGGTCCGTCGCATCTTGAGTGTAGTAGCATGTAAGAAAGTTGTTTAAAACTAATGCTTAACATCCCGGAGCCATTGCGAACGGGTCGCATTTGATTATGCATTGTTTCGTTACAGTATGGAGGGAAGGGAAAGACAACCTTGTTCCTTCCTCTTGATAGCTGTAGCTTTCTCAGTGCCATCCTTTTCGTGTTGGTGGACATTCCAGACAAATGCTAAGCTTTAATGCTGACATCCAAGCACTGCGAGATGTAGGCGATGTCCCCTTGTCGAAGGAATAATTATGTCTTGTTTTTCCTTTGAACAGTAAAATAGAAAAACATTCTCGCTGTCCATACATTCAATGCTCATTGTGTGGTTAAAATACCGCGCATAGGACACGTCCTAACGACAATCGAAAGCGAAATCACTTCCGATCTCCACCGACCACAGGCACACGCGCTCATCCACACGCACTTGCACTACTCTCCGCTAGATGGCAATACTAGCCGAGCACGTGGCGGACACGCTTCAGCAGAGAGCAAGATAGAGAGAGCGAGGAGTAAGCTATCGGCGGCAGGATCGTGAAATTTGCGCCGAAATGCACGGCTCCACGCGGTATGTACCGAGTGGAAATGAATAACGGGCTTATTATAGCAATCAAAAAGGGAAATGCGACGGGATACGCGGGTCAGAATCGACAACGGGCGGGCTGAAAACATTAAATGGGAATAACGTTCATTATTTGCTGTAATAAATATAGATAGTTACATTTCTGTGCTCCCGGTGCTGCTTCCCTACCGAAGTGGGGTGAGAGTGCCGGGTATGCGGAGGATGTAATTGGGGAAGCATATAAACCGACAATAGTTAAACAAAGTACGGTGATGGCATACCTAAACGATAATGCGGACAGGGACAAACGCAGGCGGCAGGCAGATGGAAGGCGACTGAAATAACACTTACAAGCGGGAAGCTTAATGTAAAATCAATACTAGCAATCAAAGCGAGAAATGAACTAACATTTTCAAAATAGGGGTAGGGGTGTCAGTAGGGGTGGAACGCCGGAGAACAAGATGGAACCGTCTAACACTTTGGAGGACATTCGGTGTTCTACGCCACCAACTAAACCAATAGAGAAAGTTTAAGCTTAACGGACGGATGAGTTAGCAAATGGAAAGATCTAGAGCGAGGCAGCATACACATTGGGTGCGAGGTAGAATGAGAGGTTCGACAAAAGTAATCACCATGTACAATGGCTTCCACAGTAACGACCGATACCGAAGTGCCAGGCACCGGGAAGATAAGCGCTTAATTTTGTTTAATTTCCGAACCGAGAAAACTCCGAAACGAACAAACACATCGAGAGTGCGCCCCTGCCATCCCCACTAACCCCTTTGGGAGGGTCAGAAGGGGATAAGGAAGGGTACAATTCTATCCAATCGAGAGATAAGAAGAGATGGTGAGAGAGCTTTGAATGAGAGAGCCATTAAAGAGATGAATCTTTGGTCGAGAGTAGAGAGTTGAAATGACGTTAGAAGAGCGACTGACACCGATAGGGAAAAGTAATGGAAAAAGAGTGAATGAAACGCATAGAAAACAACCGAAAGAGAGAAAGCCAAACGCTCTACAAAGTGAGATAGAGCGCTGTAGAAGTGGAAGGGCCTTTGAAACGAAGGGAAAGGGGGCATGATAAAATCAGTAACATTGCGATAGAGCACCAGGACTCTAAAAGACCGACGACCAGGCAAGGGGGTTGTTGATAAGGGGCTGATGATAAAGGAGGCCGAAGCAGAAGGCAGCGGAACGGGGGAATGAATAAATGAGAGAAATATAAATTTATGTGTAATATGAAATGTTTTATGCAAAAGGGTTTATACGACGATGACGGCGACGTTGTTGTAAACGACTGGCACAGCACAAATAGCTTTTACTAACGAACTACCACACAAAACTCGTTGCTCGTTATGCTAGAAGATGATGGATGGGTATGTAAGGGTGATTCGGAAACCATTTAAGTTTTAGTGTACCATGGGTCTTAGAGAGCATTAACATTTTTCGATTAGTTTGCAGAGTGGTAAAAAGGGAAAAAGGTTATTTCGGGTTTAATGGTGGAGGTAATATGAATTTCAAAAGAAGTTCACCATTTTAATGGTGTAGATAATCTGGATTACAAAAGAAACCCCAAAAATGTTTTATTACTGATGCTCTCCTTCCAAGAATGAACATGATTATATCCCTACTAATAAATCTGCAAACATCAAACCCCCAGAGTGGCAACAGATTACATATTATATAAATTAAAACCAGTTAGTCATTTTTTTTATAAGAAAGGCGTAAACTGGACTCGACCTCACGTCATCCACAGTAAAACAGCTACCACTTAGTCACGGTACTATGGAGGCATACAGCACAGGGAGGCAAAATAACGCAATTTAAGGAATATGCGACCCAAAGTCCGTTCAAGTAGTGATCATTATAAATTCCACTTTCAGAGCAGAAACATATTTTAAATATCTTAACAAATTCTTGACTTGCAAAATAGTGGTTTTAGTGCATTTTGCTCCTACTCCTTCTAGTACCAATACGTAGTCGAATATATCTACTATGGTTGTCGATTCCCTCCTGAGTAAACATAGCATAACCAAAAGATAACACAAGACGAGCTATTCATGCTAGAATGTACCAACAGTTTTATAGAAAACACAGCACATCAGGGCAGTGGTGTAAAAGTAGAAGAGGTTTTAATTAAAACCATGGCTATAGAATTATTACCTCTGTGCACACATACACCAATATAAACACACTATCAACCCTCAACGGGCCCAATTGTCTGGCCAATGTTTCACACTTTATACAGCCCCCGAGAGTAAAGGCAAAGTAGCGGTAGCAACGTAAGGCTCCTTGAACCCTTTCGAGCCATACAGCGCAACGTTCGCTTGATTGCGATGGTTTGATTGCATAGTTATAAAACTGGGTTAAATATTATGGACGTCGTCGTTGAACGCGATCTCCAGTGTCCGGAGTCGTACACAGCCTGCGCCTGTGCAGTGATGGTACATGGTAGCTGAACTACAGGCGTGTGAAATGAAGGCACTTTTTACGATTTAATATTTTGATTCTCACCTTGAAAGCGCTGCACAGCGCAGGTAATGGCCCACAGTGAGGAACAATTTGAGAAGTTAAAAAATTATAGCTTGTAGTTGGTACGATTACTTGCACTTCTTTCAACGCCAAAAGAAGGAAGGCCAGTGCCAAATAATACACGGCGAGCGAATAATCCTACCGTTCGGTATGCATAATTCGTGCTTTTGTTTGAACTTTTAACGAAGGTTGTAACCAGTTGAACAAGAAAAAAAGGAGAAACATGGAACCGCTGGGCAAGTATAAAATATTCAACCAAAGCAACACAGAGCTGCAGCACGCCAACATTCCAAAGCCCGTGGGGCGCGCACACATAAGCAATAAAATAAGATTTTACTCGCTTCGTATTTTATAAATAGCGGTAAAACCTCTATCGCTTTCGGTGCGCTCGGCTAACGACTTAAAATCAGGTTAAGTAAAAAAATGACCATCAGAAACGAGAAATAAATTACACACTGTTGCTGCTGCTGCTGCTGTTACTTTTCTAAGCGCTGGCAAACAATAAATTCATATTTAGAAGCTCAACCTAAATCTATGGCCATTATATGCTATAAAGAAAGATAATTAAGGCTGCGTGATACAATGCGATAAATGGTTAAGCGCAAGCGAAGGAAGGAAAGAAAAACAAAGTTTCTAGCGATAAATTCCGACATTAAAATCCCAGATTTGCTGCTGCCGTACACGATCTGCAGCGGTTAGAAGGTTAGAATTGGTAAAATTGTGCCCCGTAATGGCTTTTAACGACAAACGGAAAAGTAATAAGCTGCATCACTACCCTGCCAAGGCGCAAAACGAATGAACACATGAGAGCGTGGAAGAGCAAAGATGAAACGGAAACATGAAACGGACGGACGGGGGCAAGGAAAAACGACACCTTTACTTCAAACTGAACTGAGCAAATACAAAGTTCAGTTAGAGAAACGAAGCAAATAAAAGGAGCCCGGCACTGTGGGAAGAATAACAAAAGAGATAACGCATATACAACGCCGAACACCGGGAAAATGAATGACCAGTAAAGAGAGAGACAGAGAGAGAGAGAAGTAAAAAAATATAATAACAATAATTTAAAAAACGTGCACGGTGCGGGCTTTTTTGGCTTTGAAGCGAAAGATAAACAGAAGACCGGAAATTTTAAAATAAATATACCCACATAAATATTTTAATGTTCACAAACATGTAAGCAAAAGTGGCGAAGCGAATATGAAACAAAAAGAGAGAAGAAACTTGTAAACAGTTTGCTGATTAATGGTGGAACGTTTTTCATGTTCGTACGAAGCATAAATTTTTCGGAAATGAGTAAAACAGAAAAGATCATTATTAAACAAACCAAAGAATTCTAAGAATATTAAAAACGAAGCAGAAAAGCGAAAATGGCGAAATTAAGTTTGCGCCCGAGTCTGCAAGGCTTTCGTTTTCGAGAGCTTCGGTTCGCTTCCGGGGCCTGCAATTAACATCCGCAAAATTGCCATAAAACAGGAGAATTTCAAAATGTCTAAGATCTGAAAGCCGTTAAAGCGTATAGAGCGCAGCCCCGCGCATTACAACTTAGGAGAACGAAAATGGGCAAGGTGAATGGACTGTCCGCCTTTCGCGGGGAGGTTCCCAGGTAGCTCACTAACGAAGGCGCCAACAGCCTAAGAGAGAGAGAGAGAGCGAGTAGAAGAAACTAAATACCCTCGAAACAAAGGCAAATAATTGAGCGAAAAAAGAAAATTATTATTACTGAAAAAGAAAAAAAAAACTTTTAATACGGCCCATAAAATCCTCCAACGAAACTCTAACGACTATGTGCGGATGGAAAGGCGAAGGAAACCTCTCTCTCCTTTTCTTCTTAGTATAATATAATTGTGTGGATGGTGTTGTAAAAATGATCCAGCCAAACACGATGCTGGTGCTATAAAATAAAAATACTTTTTCATCTCCCACTCGCGTTCTCCCACAAGTCTAGCCCAACCAACCAGACGCACCCACACACGCGGTCCCGATCAAAATGCAGCCAGACTACTATCCTGCTGCTACACACCTCGGTAAGAAATAAGGGAAACAAAATATAAATATAATCTCAACAGCAAGCGACTGCCCGAAGCACAGCCCAGAGCAATGAAACAACAAACCAAGTGTCGTTGTTGTGTTGCGTTGGTCGTCCAACGGAAATACTAACGAATTTTAATGCGTGTGTTTCGTCGTTTCGTGTTGTATAAAAACTTGGACAAAGTGGGTGGGCAAGGAAGATGGGTGAGGCTGAGATAAACCCTGCCAGAAAGAGTGTGAGGGAGCAGGGCACACTTAAGGGTGTATAAAATGGGCCAAATTGGGTGGTGCTGGCGGAGCGGTGGAGGAGGATTCGTCTTCCATAACAATAACAATAAAAATAAATGAAAACAGAAAACAACCGAAAATAGCAATGGAAAAAGACGATTAAAGGAGCGCATTGTGCCGATGGAAAACAACAGTGCTGGCAAACGGCAACGAGCAGCGAGCATTACGAGTTAACAACAAGCAAGGGAAGAAGCTGTTAAATGAGTAAACTAAATAAAATAAAACCTGCACATAAAAGCGGGACAGATGCTGCCGGGGAGGGAACCCGCGATGCGATCGTATATGATCGGTGGGTGTGGGTAGACGACGAGCACGGTACGTCTGCAGCACGATAAAGTTGGAGTTGGATAGGATCGTAAAAAACGGAGGGACCAAACGAAAGCGGGAGGGGGGGAGGGGGGCGGTAATATAGCAGTAAAATAAATATAAAATTCGATACGAAATAAGAAAATGTGCTCGCATTTCGTCGCCTTACGTCTTCGCCAGCATCGTCACCGCCCAGTGGAGTTTGAAAATCATTAACGGAAGACACGTCGAACTTCCCGCGCAAAAGAACCTTTCGTTGCTGATTAGCAAGCACACTGGAACCGCGCGTAATGACAGCGCAATTATTCTTGGCAATTTAAAATATCAAAAAAGGAATAACGCCAAAGCGAAAGAAAGCTAATAACGACGATCGTACCAGCCATGCGGTCGGTTCATTCGCGCCGACCGATAGTGTGGCGACGGACAGACAGATGGCGCCAGCTGTTGTACCGCGCGCATGGGACTAACCCGCTTGCTATGGTACGTTATTTCGAAGGATAAAAAGGATATTAAAAGCAGGACATGTTGGTAAAGATAAGACGAAGAAAATTATCGTTCTTGAAAGTGATGGTAAGAGCAGAGTGAAAAAAAGTAAGGCGATAACTATTGCCCAAATAGCTGTTTAAAGCCTGTAAAATCGATAGGGATGTAATGGTAATTAAAAGGTTCATTAAAATGAGAGTACCGCATACCTCATTATTTTTAATTAGATACAATTTGAACCCACCATGGGAACGCTACGGTTCAACTTTGTACATTGCTTTCTACTTCGAAGACGCACATTTTTGGCACTGTCTGTATTAAAGCAGTGCGAGCATTAGTTGTCGATCAAAATCTTCATTGGTTGGAAGTTTTATTATATTCTCTTAGTCAACATACACCAACGTGTCTCAAGGATAAGACCTCCATGCTTCAGAAATGAAATAAACAAAAAGAGGATAAATGACACCGAAAAACACTTTTAGAAAACCCCCATTCATCTCAGGATGAGATTTGTTTCTCGGAAGATCAAACAACATCAGATCATTTGAAATATAGAACCGTTAATACCACGAAGGCCTGACTAATAAATGTTCCTAAAAAAAATGCACACAACGGCGTGGCGGCGAAAGCAAACTGCAACACAAGCGTAAGATATAGTGCCAGAAAATAGAACTCACAAAACCCGAGGGGATAAAATAAATATAAAAATGGAAAAATATAGAGAAACGAACGAAAAGAAAACGCAAACATTAATAACCGGCACCAATTGGAACGACCAGAGTTGGAAATAGCCTTTGCAGTAGAAGAAGAATATGCGCTAGGGGAGTGATGAAGGAAAGAAACTGGAAAAATTAGATAGGTTAACACGAAAACTGCACGGGCAAGGGCCATGTGGAAAAAGGATGGAAACACGTAAGCATAATAATAACACACTGGGTTGTGAAATAATCCCGCGGGTGTGTGTGTGTGTGTGTGTGTGTGTGTGGTGTGCTCAGAAGGACGAACGGCTACACCGGTGCAATGGTAGATAAGCAAAGACTGATTAAATTTGAGCAAACACTGAAAGACTGCATTAAGTAATATAACGAGTCTAACAACAGCAGAAAGCCCTGGATCCTGCCTGCACCACCCGTTCTCGCTCTACCAGTACCTTTTATCCGTAATGGCTTTTGCACAACCCTGCTCTTTGTGCGCCATCGCGTTGCTAAGTTAGCTAAAACGATAAAACGTCGTAAGCGAACAGTAGAGAAATAATAAAAAATACAGCGTAAAATAAAGTTTAATTCATGGGATGTTATAAAGTTTTACGAGTTTTATCCCCTGCGCTGCACACACAGCAACCCCGCTTGGGGAGAGGTCCTTTCCGTTGCTTTTCCTTCAGACTGTCCTCGCTCTCTCTCGCTCCCCTCACAAAGTTTTATACCGGTGCGAAGCGATAAAGCGCAGGCAGAGAAGCCGGTGTTGCTGCTGCTGCCGATGACGGCATGTCCTGCCGCTACACGCGCCCGGAAAGGTGATGAGATGAGGACACTTTACTCATAAAAAAGACGAAAACCAGAAGCGACACGGGAAGGAAAGAGTGAGAGAGAAGCTGAAAGAGAGCGACAAAAATGCGGGAGAGCAAGAGACACAATACGAACGGGGAATTGGCTTCGCACCTTGCGAGCATCCTTCCATGACTAACGCAGAATCGTACGGTTTTTAATGCTTTTATCACCGCCAAGTTTGCGAAAGTGTGCCGTCAAATTGCACTGGGGGTTGGTGGCACGAAGGGAAAATGGGGAAGGGGAAAACCTCTTTGTTTCGCTCCCGAAATTCACTCCGATTGCAGTGACTGAGAAGAGCTGGAAACAGTCCTTTTCTAGGATGCTTCCAGCGGTGCTTTCAGACTTTTATGCACTGGCTGCTGGTCCTATTGTAATGCTTCATTCAAGGGGAATCGAACCAATGGGACTCGTCATGAAAACTTTTACTGAAAAACGAGTAGCAGACTTTTGAAAGGAATATATCTTATTTCTTGTGTTAGAGCACGCTCCCAGCTCTGTATGGTCCGATTTGGGCCGATTTACTACCAATATTTGCAACAACCCCGCTCATAAATGTACGTTGCAGTCATGATGCATGCGGTCGTAAAAGCTAGCCCAAATAATATCCCGACATGATCAATGGTTATAACATGCGAAACAAGCCATCCAGCCCATCAAACGCTGGGTTTGCACATTCAGTTCTGTTTACTCGATATTCGCATCTCTTAAGACGTCCGAAACATGGCTACAAAGGAACATTCACTACCATCCGTACGTACACGATCATTTATATTTTGTTGCGATGCAGAAACGATGGTTCTGTAAACACAAGAAGATGAAAATTATAAGCATAGCGTATCTGCCGTAAGCGTAACATATTTTACGGGCGATATTAAAATTGGAAAACGCAAAGCTATTCACGATCGGACTCGTTACACTCGATCGTATAAATTTGTGCGATGGTTTAGCGAAGATCATCCTACCAACAGCAGGAAAGCTAAAAAGTAGAACACACATTTGTTTAAACAAATAAACGACGATCGAGGGAAGAGTTCGCTGCGGCTCGGTGGCGTATCCTGTGCGCATTTTGAAGATTGGTCTTGTGGCCACAACACACACACACACCCATCCGAGGCAAAGACGATGTTTACACAGCCCCCATTCCCCAAACAAACATCGCACGAGAATGCTCCAAAGCGAAGGTATGGTACGAAACTAAAAAGAAGGAAAGGGTCACGATCTTACGAGCATGGTGGACACCACTAGCTCGACTGTGACCGGCAGAAATCACATTCTCATACTTGCACCCTCTTCTTCACCTACCTTAAACTGCTGCAGCGTCAGCGATTCTGCCTCAGCAAAGTCGTTGTCGTCCGAATCACCAATCGCTTCTATCATGTCCAACGGTTCGTTATCCTCGCTGGGAGCACCGCCGGACTGCTGGCTAGCGCTAGACCCGGCTGCTCCAGCACCGTTAACGATGGCGCCCGGATTGGGTGCATTTTGCGCCAGGCTTGCACCGGCTCCATTGCGTAAATGATATTGTTGCTGTTGTTGTTGCTGCTGCTGCTGTTGTTGTTGCTGGTGATGCTGTTGCTGTTGCGCTTGCTGCTGCTGCTGTTGCTGTTGTTGCTGCTGCTGCTGTTGTTGCTGTTGTTGCAGCAACTGCTGCTGCTGCTGGCGAATCACATTTTCGAGCGCGTATTGCGCGCGATTATCCGGTTCCGGGACTAAAAGGTCACTCCAGTCCGGTTCGGCTTTGATCGATACGGCTTGCTGCATCATCGTGTCGAACATTCAAGCGTCCTTTACGGATATCCTTGCGCTTCCGCGACCTACGCGTACACGTGTGCGTGTGTGTATGTGTGAGAGAAGAATGTCTCGCACTTGCTCTTTTCCAACTGGTTTCGCTGCTACGACACACGCAACACACAACACGCCCGCTGCTGCTGCTGCTTTGTGTCTCGCGTATCGAACGGGAAGGGTGTGTGTTGATGATGGCACCAGCAGCCGCCGTCGTCGCCGCCTGCAGCAAGTAAGGGAGGTGTGTGCGAGAGATGATGGTACCGTACCGTGAGCACGGCAAGAAAAAGCCACTGCGCAGTGGGAAAACTATCTCACCCTTTTCGGTTAACCGAGCAGATGAAAATCACACGCACAATACACTTTTCGTCACCTTCTACTTTTCCCTCGGGGAAAGCTTTGTCGGAAGCGCTGGGTGAGGGGGCTTTTTAATTGTCACAGAACACCTACCGTACAAAGTAGGCACAGGCACAAACACTTAATAGACTAACACACACAGACACACACGCTTTGAGAGATTGCTGCAGGCGCGATTCCGTGACTAAAACGATGAGCAGCGGCCAGGAAAGGGGGGGATAAATCGATCTTTGGCAAAGTGGATTATTATTGTTGGCTTGATGCTGAGCGGAACCGTGTACACAGGGAAGGGTGTGTAGCTATGGGGAGGTAGTAATTTTCACGGCGCTGCTACTTATACCGGCGTGATTTTCACGCGTTACGCACAATACTACGCACTGCGAACGCTTTTGTATTATTTCAACGCTAGCCAGCGGTTTCGGTTGGTGGTTTGGTCGGAAAAGCAAGTGAAAATTTCGAGCGAACGAATGGCTTCCGCCAGACTCCGTGCTTCCTGCCTTGACGATTTCCAGAGAAATAATAAACATGATGGAAGAAAAGGGAGCAAAAACCCTCAGTAGGAACCCACAGGCGAGACTACGCTGCTACTGAGCTGCTGTCCTGCTTACGCCGCCTGCTACGAACGAGCAAGTGTGACGTCATGTGAGCCGACAGCGCATAGCACAAATGGTGCAATATGGGGTCGGCTGTGAGAAGAAAAGCGCTGTCAAACCAAGAGCAGAAAAGTAAACATTCGTTCAGTTTCGAACGGTAGCTTAACGAAAAGAATAGTTGTGAAATTCGCTGAATTATACTTTTGTGTGTTTTCCAATTGCTTTAAAATAGACAATTAAAGATACTTCATGGCATTTTGTGTGAACTTTACTTTTAAATCGTTCATAGAGAGATTTCGTTGAAATGGTTGTTCGAAAATAGAAAGCGATTCGAACTGGTCGCTGTCATCGGGGCACATTGTTGTGACGGGTGGTTTGTTTTGATTTTACCAGGCTCACTATCGTACCGAGATAACCGGCATCAAATCCATTTCGGTTGATTTGTTGTAATTTTTTGTATAATCGATCCAGCATTCTTCCTGCCCAAAGCACACGATAATGCCTATTACCACCTCGCTACTTTATCTTGCGCGTGGAATGTACAGTCGGTGCTACAGGTTGATTTTACCACGAAATATACACACGACAGTGCGTGAGTATTATGAAATCATTGCTCTAAACATTGTGCAAACTTGGTGTAGTTTCGGAAAAAGGCAAACCTAACTCTCGTTCCTTCCTTTTTGCAGAGCTACAACACGGCGAATACGAATGGCAGGACCCAAAAAGCGACGACGAAGTGTATGCATCGTTGTCCACTTACACGCGCGACATTCCCTGTACTAAATCGTACCAAATTTCTTGCTCTCCTGGCTTTAACGTTTTAGGGTGAACATAACATACATCGATAAGGATGGCAAGGAAACTACGGTCCGGGGTAAGGTGGGTGATAACGTACTGTACCTTGCCCATCGGTACGGTGTCGAGATGGAGGGTGCTTGTGAGGCATCGCTGGCCTGCACCACCTGTCACGTGTACGTGCAGGACGAGTATCTCGATCGGTTAAAAGAACCAGAGGAAAAAGAGGACGATCTGCTCGATATGGCACCATTTCTGCGGGAAAACTCTCGCCTCGGGTGTCAGATAGTGCTGCAGAAGGATCTGGAGGGTATGCGGCTTCAGCTTCCACAGGCGACACGAAATTTCTACGTAGACGGACACAAACCAAAGCCGCACTAGTGATGTTATGTTTTTTGCATTAGTTTTATGCTTTCCCATTTGATAATACATACATTATTCGTTAGAGATTAGAACGTTTTGTTTCGCACTGTTTCGAAAAGGCAACGGTTATGTTACGTTCAGCCAATATAGCAAGGTAGACAATAAAAAAAATGTCACATTCATTGTACGTGTAATAAAAGCGACGAACAAATCTTAAACTCCCCTCTTTCGTCTCAAAGTACGTTCTGTTGCTGTGACCAGTATTTCCGGTTTCATCTCGATCTGGGCTGTCTTAGATATTCGCCAAAAAGGGAATAATTTGCATAGCCGGAGGCGAGCAGATAGGGCGCGCATCTTCTAATGCCACTGGTCAAGCGGGGTACACATAGAAGTGAAGTGAATAAAATGGACAGGAGGGGAAGGTTTCTAAGCATGTCTTAGGGTCATTGCAGTTCGACTAGTTTCTAGTTTCTTTCCAAGGTCACGCGTCGACCGTGAGATCTAACGCTGCGCTATTCTTATTAAAGTCTTTTTATTGAAATTAGTTTAATCTTTCTAGGCATTAGAGTTAGTTTGTCATCTTGCCCTTTCCTTCACTTTACACAATATACTTCCTTTCCGGCACAATTGTAACACGGTGCGCGCACACACACACCGGGGCAAATAAAGCGTAACGAAACACAGTAACAATTTAAAAACGCACCGATGACTTTTTTTTCTTTGCTAAAACGAACAAAACAACCTCCCACCGGAGGGTTCGTGACATTGAGTTTGAGTAAGGAATCGTTGCGGGACTGATAACTTATTACATGCTAGCTGGTTTTCACGGCGGTTTCCTCTACTGCTTTGTGCGTGCGATAATATAAACATGATGGGGAACAAGGGGGACACATATAACGGGGCTGTCATGGGGATGATAAGGGAGGACGTAAGGATACCAGACAAAACACAAGGAAATAGAGGAATAGAAGGAACATATATAACAATACTATCGCGAGCGCGCGCATCTGATCGTTGGGCAGAAATCCTGTTCTGCTCCTTTCACACCCTATCGTTGGCCGGTCATTGTGAGATCGAGAATCCTGAACTGGACTTGCAAAAAAAAAGTAAAGTAAAGTAAAGTAAAATAAAACCGACCCTCTTTGCCCTACGCTACGCAATCGTCCTGCACACGCACCGCACTCATATACACACACACACACACACACATACGCACTCGTTTCCGCAATCATAGGATGGAAGGATGTGTAGTCTTTTCTTCTGCCTTCGCGCACATTAGACGGACGGTCGGACGGGGCCCCCTTTTCGCAAACCTGTTTCTGCAAACAACGGGACAGAAGGAGCATCCTCCGCAGGATGCTAATCACGCACCAATATGTGCAAGAGCGGCGTCTTGTCTTGCGTTTCCTCTTCCGTTTTTTAGCGTCCCGTTCCCGTGCGCAGCATCTTCATCCCATAATATCATACGCGAGTTCAAGATTCCGGTTTCTTGTCCCTATTTCGCTGACTCTTGCATGCTTAACAGCCATCCTTCTTATTGTGCTTCGTAGACACACGTAACAAAATGCATAAAACAGAGGGCCCTCATGCCCGCACTCACTCTTACTCTCTCGCTTCCTCTCTCCTATTCCATATCCTCTTATTCTGGGGTGTATGATCTTGTTTCCAGGTTCCTTTTACGTTCAACCAGCAGCGATTGGTGCATGGTTGGAGGAAGCACCACTGTCCAACCACTGTCAGCGAATGCTGGTACCACCGCGATAATAATCACTGCTCCTGCCCGACCGGCCCGTCGTGGAACGGTTGCGACTGCTGCGGTCATGACCGGAATAGCTGCTGTCGTAGTAGTAGTAATGGTCCCTGCAATGAAAAAAAAAACGGTGATGTGAAAAATGCAAATATTCTTGTCCAGGATGCACATTCCCATGGCAGGATGAGAGAGGGCACCTACCTCGATCGCATGTCCCGTTCCCATCGTTCGCGTTCTCTCGCCTCTACCTCGCACGCCCGGCAATGATGGTAACCATGCGAGCTGGACATACCGTGGGAAGAATGCCCACTGTACCCACCCTTAGGATGGGACACTTTGCCGTAGTAGACGCCCGGCGTTGGATCGTGTGGTTTGTTGGTAGCGGAAAAATCTACCCGTATCCGTCGGTCCCCGATTTCGATACCGTTCGCCTGATCGTGGGCCACCTTTGCGTCTTCCGCGCTTTCGAAGTACACGAAGCCAAATCCACGTGAGCGGCCAGTCTGAAAGAAAAAAAGGAAATTTGCACATTTCAGCCGATTCAGATTAATTTGGCTTTCAGGAAAGAGAAATGTCCGGGAAGGCCTTTAATGAGAATGCTACATCTTTAAACGCATTTCATCCTTAAACTTTCCAGCACTAGGGACCCTCTACCGCTTTGTGCATTTTGTGGGGACAAGTATCTTTACAGTCTCCCCCTGAGTGCTTGCGGAAATAACCGTCATTCGCTACATACCTTTGCATCCAGCACGACGGTTGTCTTGCGGAGTGGACCAAACTTGGAAAACGTATCGTACAGCTCTGCCTCGGTGGTGTATACGCTGAGATTGAAGACGGCAAGCACCACCTTTCCAGACGAGCTACCGTGTGACGTGCAGTCGTGCGTCCCAGAGGACGAGGATGCGCCCGGTGCATCATGGTAGTGTGCGGCAGAATGTGAGCTTCGATGGTGCGAGCTTCTCCGATAGCTGGATGAGGACCCACTGTAATCTGCCGGTGTACGACCCGACTCCGATGTGCTTGGGTTGTAGCGTTCCGAATCATCGCGGTATTCTCGCCGGTAGCTACGTTCCCGGCTCCGGGACCTTGAAGTCTGCCAAACGGAAAACAGTGTGTTTAAATTTGCCATCGACCGCAGGCACTCTTCCTCGAACCGTTCTTGTCACTTACCTCGTAGTAGTTGTAATTCCTCGAGTGGCTCATGCTACAGCTGCTGTTGCTACTGCTGAGCTGAATTGGGAAAAGGTTGCCTTGATTCGGTGGACTTAAATGCTAACTATCTCACCAAAATAACAACACTTCACTGCATCTAACTAATAAGCGCGCGCACACACACGCACACACGGCAAATGAACACAAGCGGTGCTTGGGGCCAAAACTTTCCTGCGCTCCTCCTGTGTGTCTGTCTCTAAGCACTTCCCGGATGCCAAATTTCACTACCGATGATGAGCGGCATCGCACTCGCACGACAATCACAGCTCGCTCTCGGGATGCTGCCGGTATAGTGGCGCTGCAGAAGCTGACCCTTCTGGGCCGGTGGTCGTTTGGTGGATAAGCGCGGAACTGATGTTGTTGCTGCTGATGCCTTCGCAATGCCGGTTGGTTAGTCGGTCCCACAGCACGGATAACGACACGACAGGAGGCGCTGTTGCTCTTTCTGACAGCCAGCTGGTGTGCTCAAATGGTCGAGTAGCTCAGTTTGCAGGGTGAATAGAACATTTGAAAGCAAAGCTTCCGTTGATTTGTTATATTGCTAGTTAGAAAGAGAAATAGAAGCAGATTGAACGAACATTCGGGTTAAAAAGCTAAATGATTAATGAGATTCTGCATAGGGTTTAAAAGTCTGCATGAAGGGGGTTTCTTGGAGAAAAAATAATCAGTTTAATTTTGTTTTCAGCTTGAAACAAGTTTTCTTCTACTTATTTTTTTCTTTCAAAATCTGAAACAGCACATAGTTGATAACAACTTGGTTTGAAATGTTTAAAAAACTTTAATTAAATTACAGCCTTTCATTTCAAGTATATAAACCTTGGTTTTGCTCAGTTTTCATTGTAGCTTGTTTTTTGCTACTTGGGAATGGAACGATGGTATACCCGCGAAAATCATTTGACAGCTTGAACGAAGAGCCGCGGTAAGCAAAACACTTTTCGCATTGGTTTTAAAACTGTGTGTTCGCTTGTTTTTAAGCCTAAAATGTCCGAAAATAGCTCTCAAAGTGGGGATATTAATCCGGATGACATTATAAAAATCTTGGTGGCAACCGACATTCATTTGGGATACAACGAGAAAGATGCGGTACGAGGTAAGCACCCGGCTCCCTGTTCACCGGTTTACATGAAAATCCATGTAACGAACTTGCGGCACATCTCCTTCCAGGTGATGATAGCTTCATTGCGTTCGAAGAGGTGCTGCAGCAGGCACTGGAGAATGATGTGGACGCGATACTACTTGGCGGTGATTTGTTTCATGTTGCCAACCCGTCCACCAACACGCTGGATCGGTGCTTTCGCCTGCTGAAGACGTACACGCTTGGGGACAAACCGATCCGGTTGGAATTTTTGAGCGACCAGAATGACAACTTTCTCGAATCGTTGACCCGCACGGTGAACTACGAGGATCCGAACATTAACATTGCCATACCGGTGTTTTCCATCCACGGCAATCACGACGACTCGGGTGGTGCCGGTCTGGTCAGCTCAATGAATCTATTGAGCACGAACGGGTACGTGAATTATTTTGGCAAGTGGACCGATCTGAATAAGATCGATATTAGGCCGATTCTGCTGAAGAAAGGAGAGACGAAGCTGGCACTTTATGGGCTCAGCTACATGAACGATGCTCGGCTGTGCCGGCTGCTGGACGACGCCAAGGTGTTCTTCGAGAAACCGGATGAGCCCGGCTTTTTTAGCATCATGGTATTGCACCAGAATCGAGCGGAGAGGGGTCCAAAGAAATATCTGCCGGAAAGCTCGCTGCCAGAGTTTTTGGATTTGATCATCTGGGGTCACGAGCACGATTGTCGCATCGAGCCGGAGGAGAATGCGGCGAAGAAGTTTTTCGTCAGCCAGCCTGGTTCCACGGTGGCGACCTCACTGTCGGAAGGGGAAGCGATCCCAAAGTGTTGCGGGCTGCTAAGCATTCACAAGGGTCTGTTCCGGATGGATCCGATACCGTTGAAATCGGTACGTCCGTTTGTGTTTGAAACGATCGATCTGGCCACCGTGCAGGAGGAGCTGGCACTGGACGAAGGGAATGTGCAGCAGCGGGTACAAGACTTTGCCACAGAGCGTATCGAGGAAATGATAGAGCGAGCCAAGACACAGGTTTCCGGGTATACGCGGCAACCGAAGCTACCGCTCATACGTCTACGATTGCTGCTGACCAAGGTGGAGCAACAGTTTAATGCGATCCGGTTTGGGTTTCAGTATCATGGGCGCGTAGCAAACCCGCAGGACATGGTCATTTTTAAAAAGAAGCCCAAAGTGATTGTAAAGGACGAACTGGGTAAGGTGCTGGATAAAGCCGCCCTGCAGGAAGCGTACCGGAACCAGCGCGAACAGCAGGCGCAGCGAGCGGAAGAGATCGTCGAACGGTATTTCCGCGAGGCGGACGATGCGAGCCAGCTAGAGGTGCTTAACCCGCGCAGCTTGACCGAGCTGTGCCGTCGTATGGTGGACTACGAAGATGACGACGCAGGCGAGAAAATTTTAAAGTTTTACGAGGATAAAGCGCTGGAGTTTTTGCGCTCGCAGGACACTAGCGGAGAGGAAGCCATTTATGAAGCGTTAGCAGGGTTCCATGCGGCCGATACGGACCTACACGAGAAGGTGCTGAAGATGCTGGATTCACGCTCACAGCACCAGGATACGGTTGATCCGTTGAAGCGCTTTCGCAATCTGGATGATGATGGGGTGACGGATGGAAATGATACAACGACTTCGAAACCAACACGTGGTGGCGCACGTGGAGGAACACGTGGAGGCACACGTGGTGGACGAGGATCACGTGGAGGTGCACGTGGTGCTAGCAAGGCGGCTGTAGCAGCGGTCACAACAGTAGCTGCCGGGTCGAGCGCTTCCCGGTCTCGATCGCAAGCATCAATCTCTTCCATGTTTACCTCGCAGACAGGCAACAGTGGTACAGGCAGTATTGCAAGCGTGGCCCAAAGAACCTCGTCTAGAAAACCGGTCGCACAAAAGGTACGCCAGATGGACTTTGATTCGGATGACGAGTGAAGAAGGATCGCGGCTCTGGAGATTGTTGTTGTCGGGAGATGCTTTGTTACTCATTCCTTAGCGTTTAAGCGATATGTTTTACGAAATAGGTTTAAGGATTGAATCTGTCACTGCATTCGTTTGTTCATACTTTTCTCAGGGAAACGAGAAAATATACCTTTTGTTTTGATAAGGAAGAGTCTTGAATTGAATTGAAAACAGGCCTTAAAAGAGAAGAGAATATATCACAGGGCATAGAAACGATTCCTCATTAAAGTCATACCGTTTTCCGTATGGTTCCACTCATTTCCTATATGTTTGGGTCAAAATAGCTTCGTTATGCATTATAAAAATGCAAAAAGATGGCTTTACACCTTCTACGCCATTAAACTAAATGTTTAAAAAAGGTAATGATTATGTTACCGATCACTACCATCGAAGCTTGATAGAGAATTGCCCCCGCATCACTTCACACCCTCCCGCGTACATGTTGTCAATTTGTTACGGCTAAAATTCTTCTTTTGGCCCGCTCACATCCGAGCACGTCTAAAAGACATGGCCAGGTTGCCAATCCGCTTCCAGGAAACTCGGTCCAGGGCTGCAGTCCTCCAGCCAC
>KB671732.1:0-306764 GCA_000349105.1 Anopheles epiroticus
TAAGAATCCAGAACAGGTATGATGTTTATCCATGCTCTTTTAACGGTTGTACTCGGGAAGTGGTCCATTCAACTACTTTTGCTGCTTTGCAGCAGAATGGTAAAATGCGTTCCAAATTTACGCTAACATTGACCTAAATTATGGCATGTCTGATTCAGTTTCAACCCTCTTTTGGAGGCGACTGTTAGCCATTAGGGCCCAAAAAACCCCTCCTCAACATAATCAAACAACATCCTAATCTCTTCCTCCAAAAACTCCGGCGCTAACTGGCCTCGCTCATGGGTTACACTTTTTCATAATTACAGTAGATTCCCGAGTTACGCGGATTACGCGTTCCACAGAAAACCGCGTAACTCGAATTTCCGCGTAAGTCGAATCTAACCAATTTCAGCGGAAATGCTGCCAAAATCGTGTAATTTGTGCATGTAAAATATATTTTCAGCTCGTTCATTTTTTTATTTAATAGATTTGTACAGAATCTCTATGTAATTAACTATTTTCGTTATTTTAAAACATTGCCAAAAATTTAAATTAAATTTTTTTAAAAATTTAATTTTCCATTTGCCAATTTATGTGTCAAATCAGTACAATTTGCCCATAAGACTGTCAAATTTCCAAAAACGCGTATCTCCGAATCCGCGTAACTCGAGAACAGTGTAACTCGGGAATCTACTGTAGTTTTATCTGTTCTTTGCCACCAAACCCCCAGTTCGGTTGTTAAGTCCCGAAGATCTTCTGGTTATTATCACTCAGTTGATCACCCCTGAACCGAGCCAAAAGAGCAAAACGTCACACGGGGAAGCGTACGGAATGGAAAGAACCGACCTACCAACACCTACGCCAACGGAAAATTCGATCCGGGTGCACTTCCTTCCCTTGACCGTTCTCGGTTATAATTAGTTTCGGCACCTGAAGGCTCACATCCTCATAATTCCGGAACGGACTTTCACCATTCTTTTGCCGGCCTGGCCCGTTGAGCGGAAGCGCAATTATGCTACCGAGAAAAGCTCCGTGCCCCCGGCTTCGATTCGGTCACTTTCCGTAAGCCGTGTAAAGCCGTAATTCGCTTTCGTCTTGCCCCTCGGTTTTGCGGTGTCATGCTTGAGAATGGGAAAGAACTAGGAAGGTGAAGGATATGTGTTTCTTCCCACCCTCATTGCCTTACTTGATTCGTCCTTGGATGGTATGGGATGTTGTTTCTCTGCTGGTGCTGCTGGTGGTGCCGCTGCTGATGGTTTGCAGAGACGCTTGCTGTGATTATTTCCTTCCTCAACAAGACAAATATCACTTGTCGACGTCGTCCAAGGAAGGACCGTCGGTTGCCAAAACTTGCTCCCTTTTTTCTCTACACCTTGCCTCTATGTCACCGTACTTGGCACGAGTGGCATGATTTCTTCTGGCGAGCAGGAAGGTACACTTTTATGTTTCCGATCGATGCGTAGGTGAAACCGTCAAACCCCTCCCCGCCCGGGCGGGTTTTATGAGAGTGTGTGTGTGTGTGTGTGTGTGTATGTGTTTTTTGTTAGCAAGTTGGTCCAACTTCAACGACCACCCACGGCGGAACGTTGCTGCGAGGTGATTTTAGTTTTTCGGGATGTTTTCGCCTCACAACACGAACCACACAAATCACACTGGCTGGGGCAGCCCTTCCGGTGGCGCCCTACATTCGGGCGGCGGCAGGAAAATGCTAACGAGAGACAAGATCAATTACCAATGTCGGTGGCGCCCGCCTGCGGCAGCAGTATGTGGTTGCTGCCCCCTGAAATATTTTTTTTTTTGGGACCGGAAGTGTGTGTGCGCGCGCGAAAGAACAGCAAAGAGCAACGGCGAACACAGTCACTGACACAGCCACAAACGGGATCCCTCTTAATGAATGTAATTTTCACCCTGCCGTTTTATGTTTGGTGGCTTTCGATGCTCCGAGCTTTTCCGGGCGGACACTATTTACACGTTTTCCACAGAGAAGGACACTGATTGCGCGACACGTGCGTGTAGTGTGGACCGAGGGACCCGCAAAAACCGGAGCGTTTGCTGTAGTTGCCAAAGCAGCCAAAGGCGCAACCGAACCGAACGCGACCAAACGGCAGGTAAACAACGACTATGGCGACGGACGTACGCGTTTCGTTCGACAGTCTCATCAGTAGCCAGCTCAAACTCGCACGAGCTCCCTCGGTCTCTCTCTCTATTGCTCTCAGGTGAAGAGCCCTCTGTAAAGAGAGTGAGAGGAAAAAAGGGCAACAAAAACCTGTTCCCATCCAGTTGTGTAAGCTCTCCTGTGTCGATCGGATGCCGCGTGCGCGACCGAACCGATGGAGAAGCGGTCTTCCAGAAACAGTGGGCCTGATGCATGAAGTTTAAAGATTTGAACCTAGTCCACTAAGGTTTGAACCTAGCACCAAATTTTAAACATCTTTGTTGTAGAATTTGGTGTGGCTTTTTAGTATTTTTGCTATCATTTTTGACAAGGAGAATTTGTAGCATTTAATTTTTTTATTTCTTACTACATTTGTTGTTGAAAAATTTTAAAAGTAAAGAAAATATTTCCTGCATTATAAAAAATAGCTACCACGGTTAACCTTCTCATAAAATATTAGCTATACCATAGAATATTTTACGTTTTTATAATTTTATTCTTCTTTCAGAATAGTAAAACATATAAAAAATGCAAAGCGATCTATATTTTAGTTACAAAAATATCTCCTGGATTTCAAAAGGATAAAATCAATCTTTTTAAATACATTACTGGCTGACTGTTAGTAATTTGTTTGTTGAGGCTATCATTTTCAAACAAGGTTTGAATAATATTATCTTTAAATCTTTAATATTATCTGTAACTAAGTACGGACACATAATATAGTGTGCGGTTTACTCAATATTATAAAGTTTTTTTGTACCTATCTTAATAGACAATAATTTAAAAAAATCAATTTAAAATATCATTGCATTGTATGTGACAATTATTTTTCACCGACTTTTGCGCCGAAGAATTGACAGTAAAATACAATTGCAGCTTCATCGTTGTAAGTAATATTGATGTAAAACTAAAATATAAAATTTTTAAAGTTGACGATCAATGTAAAAAGCTAAGTCACATTCAAAACGATCAATGGTCAAGCTTCGAAAAGCCCCGAGCGGCAAAACCGCATAATCCCATAGTGCAACGCGTTCAAGGTGTAGTAGTATGCGTGACCGAAAGCTCCCCAGAGCGAGAGCTCAGCATGTGCTTTCTCTCAACATCTCTTCCCCACCGTAAATAATCCCCACCTCTCCTCCTCCCTCGTAGCTCCTCAACCTCCCCTTCAACCACCAATCCAAACCATTTGAAGGTCGTCGGTTTGCTTGGTTCGGCGGCTGCTGGTTTCCCGGTCTTCAGGTTACCACCGCACATGGTGTATGTGAGGGAGCGCCTACTGAACTTTTATTTCCCCCTCTTCCTTCAAACGCTTTTGCAGCAACAGCGGCAATAATGCAGGCAAAGGTAAACAACAGGGGTGTGGCATTTTTAAGGGCGAAATCATGAGTGGAAAATTATGCCGAGGATGAACAAAGTGCGATTGTACCATGCGTGAGAGCTGGCAGGACCTTAATCGTGTGTCGTGATTGCGCCACGCCATCAGGAGGATTTACACGCCACCGATGGGTAGATGTAAAGCTCGTAATGCTCGCATGACGAGTAACAATTTGGGGCAGCACCGGGTGGTGGTGGTGATGACGGCATACTACTTTCGGTAATGAATTGAGCAGGACAATCTTTACGACAAACAAAGAGAACCGTGACATCATCCGGCAAGTTTGCTTTCATCTTTTTGCAGGGCCGTTTCTTGTTTCATTTCTGTCCGGTTTTAACGGCTTGCAAACGTCAGGTCAATCAACTGTTGATCCATTGAAGCGCGCACCAGCAACAGAACGATTGAGCAAACATGACCGGCCCGGCCCGGGACAATCCATCTGGAACGAATCACACTAACGCGAACGGCGCGGAAGCCTCGCTGGGGAGAAGAAGGCTGGGATTAGAAAGAAAGAAACCGGTATTATGCATTTTACCCAGCCGTTCTAACGGTGCTGCAGCGGGCAGATGGAGAGTGCATTGATGAATTGGATCACAAGATGCGTATTATTAATAGGCGTGGAACCGGTCGGGCTGCCCGAAGCCAGGGACGCTTTAATGAGCGCGCGATTATTATTAGACCGAGAAATTGTGCAGAAGCCGTAGTACTAACAGGAGAGGTGCGTATTTCTAGTGCTTCTTCATTCATGCTTCATTAACCGATGGCCAATGAGCTAACATTCGTAAGAAGCTTACAGTTGAGGAGTTAAGGGTGTAAAATAAGAGCATTAAAATAAAGTTTAAGTACACATTGCTTAATTTGAATTCAATTTAAATCCGAATGAATGAATAAATAAAAGAGAAAATCCCTTAACACATCTCAGTATTAGGACGATCAGTTCTTAACAAGTTTTACTTACTTACGTTAATGAGTTTTTTGTATTTTACACTTTCTATCTCCACCCTTTGTTTTTTTTTTTGTGTTGATCAGATAGTGACCTGCTTAATTTTATAGGGATTAGTTATGTTAGTTTTAGTCAAGTTTTAGCGTTTAAGTGTAACATCTTTGAGGCAAACAAGGCTCACGAATAAATTAACTATACATGCAGAATACAATGTCAAACTTACTTACTTAAGATCATAAAGTGAACACCGCTTTGTATTGTGGTCGGCCAATCCATCCATTTTCGGTGTAAATGCCGGACGCATCCACGCCATCTTTCAATCGCCATCTTCCTATCGCTTCCTCCTTTGTCTTTATTCTCCAGTGTTGCTCCAATCGCAAGCTCCAAATGATATACACCTTACAAAAGAAAGAGAAATAATTTTACTAATACTGAACTATAAACTTTTTGATACATTTGTTATTAACTTACCTACATCTACGAATGCACTTGTGTTATATCGTTTCTACAGTTACACTCTCTCGTCCACGATAAGCTTTCGATAGTGAGAATGAAAAGGAACACAGCATAATACAAAGGACCACAGCATCCACTACGATATCGATCCCGTCGATCGGAGGGGCTGTCGCTTCCACGACTACTACGAACATCACTACAACCGCACGGTGCTCGAATATAGTGTGAGTGACAAGGATCACACTAGTAGCCGCAGCAGATTAAGCTTTTTACCTCTCAGTGCGGATGCTCTCCTGTTATCACAGATCACGCTTGTGATCGCTCATTGGTTGAGGACAAGCAGCGCAGCTCCCACTAACACTTACGGATTAGATAAGAAGAACACTATCTCCTGATTTGGATGCTCTCCTGTTGCTTTGGAAACTACCAGTACGCTTGGATGCGCAGTGGCTCTCCTGTTCGCAGCAGCCGCTACCTCTCAGCGTATATATGGTCTCCTGTTACCGCAGATCGCTTATTCGCTGCGTTGCGAACCCGCAAACGCCCCAGTGGGATCAGAAGAACGCTCGCTACCTTCTGATTCGGATGTTCTCCTGTTATTTTGGATCCGAGCAACCAGTGCGCTTCTCCTGTTTGTACCTAGAAACGAATTCGAAAATGTTGCTGCCGTCGATCGCGGTGGTACGACGTCATGATCTTCTCGGATAAATGGATTTTTTGTTCTTCAAACAAATAACAATTACAAGCCATTAAAAATCGTTAATCTGTTTCTTTTTCCTAGTAGATTTTTATGTACTTACATGTGTATTCTTGTATGCATAAAAAGCCTTTTCAAAACAATATTTCTTTATCCTTATCTTTTCAGCCATATTATTCGTTTCTTCGTTTTGATGTTGCGACAAATAAATTGTGGGAAAAATCTGACAAAGGGAATAAATTTTCCTCAAATGATAAAAAATAAAACATTTGTGAAAACACATCAGATATCATACCTGTTGAATACAGATTTCGGACATTTGGGCACTGTGTGATCTGCAACCCAGCCCCAGCCCAAGAACACTACCGAAACCGTTGCTTCCTTTTCTTTTGAAGTATATCCTTTATTCTTAATGTGTCTTGTTCAAGTCAAAAGATTCGATTTTCTTTGCCCCTCCAAACTGTGTATGTATATAATTTTGCCTGCAGTAGAGAGATCAAGTTGTAGGTTTGCATTTAAGACGACGGAGGGGAGAGCGGGAAGGGATTCAATGGATGGAGAGAACAAGAGAGGGATAGAAAGAGAGAGAGAGAGGGGTTGTTTAGATTGGTTTCCGAGATACTTTCCATGCAATAATTACTTTTTTTTCTTCGTTTGTTCGTTTTCCCGGCCCATCTCCTGTGTTTTCTTATTTATATTTCTACATTTAACTGCTTGATTGAAGAACATAAAGAAGAAGAAGAACTTATCCTTCCTCTTCCTGTTCCCTTCCGGGCCAAGGACTTAGTTCTGTGTTCTTTGTTCTGGTGTACTCCCCCCGTGGTCGATAATGGAGCTCAAATGTTGCGTTTTACTAGTGTTGTTTGGTTTTTGGTTTGTTTCTCTCGTTTTTGTTTTATCTTGTTTCGCCACTACTGTTGGTTGACTTCTCTCTCATTGGAATCATCACTTTTGTGGGGTTTTCGTTTTTGTGTTTGTGTGTTTTATCGAATCATTTTCTTTTCGTTTTTACTAGCAAGTGTTTTGAGTTTTGGTTGTCTGTTTCTTTTTGTTTTCGCAAAATATCTCATGATAAACATACGGTACAATATACACTGAACAATACACATACCAATAGGAGGCGGGAAAGAAGGAGACTTAATAATGCCATTCCAGAGTGACTTACATCTTCTGCCTCCTTTTGTATCTCTCTGCTTAATAGGCGAATAATGCCAAACCGTCTATCTGTCTGTCCCTTTCTGTGCCATTTCCTACACTCCCTTATATTCACATAATTCTTCTTTGTCCCTATATAGTTTGGGAGCTTGATATCGCCCTCTGCACACCTCCCCACCAGCTCGTTTTTGTATATCAGTTTTCTTTGTTCATTCTTCTTTAAATTACGCAATACACACAAATTAAAATTTTCACCTTCCGCCATCTCTCGTTTGATCTTGTTTTGGTTTGTTTATGCGTTTTTCTCCCGTGTGTTCCTCGCTTCGTGTTACACTTTTCCAGTTCGTGTTTTGCCCTGCCAGGGAAATTCCCTATTTTTTGCACTACTTTACATCACTTAGTTTATATCGAGTTAACGATTTGTTAACGAATTATATACTTGTATATATATACTGGAGCACATACATCGTGTTTCTCTCGTTTGGGTTCTCTCTTCTGCTTCTAATCATTCAAGAATATTCTTATACGCTTAGCTTTATGTGTGTGAGTGTGTGTATGCTTTAAGAGATGGTTAACTTTAAATCCGGGGAGTTGCTGGGGTTGAATGTTGCACTTTTCTGGCTTTTGATTGAACGTCTTTAAATTACACACAGAAGAAAATTCTTTCACACCATAAGAGCTCAATTTGATTTTGTTTTTTGCCACAATAACGTACACACACAGACACATTCTAACGGGGTTTTTCCTTCTTTTTTCCTTCTTCGGTTGATCGAATTTCGATCGTATCGTGTATAGAGTGATAGTAACTTTGTATCGTTTGTTTCGGATTTTTCTGCCTCTCGTTTTTAATACATTTATTTAAGCTTGCTGCTTGCCCACTTTGAATCACATTGTTCTCTTCATTCGTCTATGTTTGCAAATGCTTTTTTGTTTGTGTTTTTTTTTTTGGGTACATTGGGGCATAAATACCGCCTAGTCCTATTGACAGAAGCCGGTGTCGTGTCGAGCGATGGATCGCTTTTTCCAGGGGTCCGTCACCGCCGGTTTGCCGGTAGTTCAATCCTATTCTAGACTAATTTATAATTATCTCACTATGCAATAGTTGCTAAATGTAATTTCGTTCACTCTCCCTCAACAATCTCTGTTCGTTCTTTTCTATCTTTCGATCGCTATCTGTTCTTTCTCGTCATTTCTTCGTTTTACATAAGAAGAGAAAATATGATATATCTGCACAATACCGGCCGGCGTCTGCTTTTGCACACAAACACACCGTAGTGTACCACCGTCCGCCAATTGTTCTTTGAACGATAAACATAGAAACATATACATGTATACTAGTAATGCCGTGTCGCCTTTTCATCCCTTTTGTCACACATAACACACGTGCACACATACGGGAGGATGAATCGAATGCTCGGAATACTTTGCTTCCCTTTCGTTGCAGGAAAAAAAAACACACACACACGCGTACGTACCATACACGGAAGAACATTGATATAATAACAATTAGATTTATCGTATCGAGCATTTCAAAAATTACAACACACTATCATGTGGGTGCTCAAGAGAAAGAGAGTGTGTTAAGTGTGAAACGAGCGATGTGAAAAATATTACTTTCTCTCTTTTCCATTACTTTCCGGGTCTTTTGCGCACTGTGATGATCACTTGCAGCAACATCGGAAACGATTGACATCCGTACAACGACAAGAGCACGTATGGGCTTGGTAACGGTGAGTTTGATTTAGAGTAAACTACGCAAAACACGTTCAATATACTCTCCCGCAAGTAGGGGAGATCAACAAACGATCGGTATATGCGATCGATAAGAACTCGCAAGGTCGCTTCTCCGATATAAACCCTTTATATTCCTACCGTCTATCGCGTGGCCTATTACTGGTAACAAACCACAAAAAGGGAAAGCTGTTTTTCCACTGTTTTTTTTTAATCTTTTGTTTGTGTGTCTTTCACAACTACACAACACACATTAAGTACAATTGCCCGAACACACTGCACAACCCGGTAAAATTACACGCACACACACATACGATTGGCTCCCTACAACATTCATCTGCCCATTGTTTCTCTTACAATACCAGCAGCGTCGCGCCCTGTTGCCCTACGTATTTGCGAAAGCTGTTACATTATTTTTCATCCTATCTAAAAGTCTTCTTTATGTTTGTTTTGTTTCTCGGGGGTTACATTGGTTTGCATGTCCTTTAGCCTGTATCTCTCGCAAGTATTATTTCTTCTCATACTACTAAACGGTTTTATTTTGTGTGCATGTGTGTGTGTTTTGCAGGACAGGAACTGGAATGAATCGTAAAGGAGGAGGAGGTGCGAACCGGCGGAAGCATAAAACGTGGAAAGCGATCTTGAAAACTTTGCTATTTGTGAACTTGAATGCTTTGCTTGGTGAATCTTATACAGGAAGTGAGGCTAGTAAAAGGGTAAAGAATTCTGTATCTAGGTGATCATTCAAACGAAGCGTTAGAGTATTGCGAAGTCTCATATTTACATTAACATTCTGTTTTGCCTTTGTCTTGTGTTTTCTTTTACTTCAGACTTGCTCTTTTTTGTATGTTCATCAAATAGTTAGGTCTGTTTTCCCTTTTCCAATCTCTCTTTTTCATGTGCAGCTGAATGTATTGTACATGCTTCTCTTTTGTTGCTTGTGTCATCTTATTCAGTTCATCATTAATTATCCTCCGTCACATCAGAGATGTAAGTTAATTCGAAATTGGTTTATACCCTTTGTTTTTTACTTTTCAAAATAAAAACGCTCCATTCTTATTTTTTCCACGAATCAGACTGACCACGGATATCATTAGCACCAGGCAAGTGGGTGCACGCAGTTAAAAAATTGACATAATTGAGCAGCGAACCACATCGGGTGCAAACAATACATTCATCAATAAATGATGATGCAAATTGAAACACATGTTTGCGGATTGATTGGGCGGTACACGGGAGGATAAGGAATGTTGGACAAATTATTAACAATTCAACACCTCCTACCAACCTCGTGATCTCGTAGTCGAAATACATGAGTACACGAGTTGTACAGGAATTAATTGAAACAACCTTTTTGGAGCGTCGGCGTTGTTATTTGTTAATTTTGAGTGAAAATTTGCAGCTCAGCTCTACAGCTTTAACAACATTTCGACAATTATGTGAGTGAGTTTGATTGACATTGATTTAAGGATGGATTTAAAAGAGAGATGGGGGAAAGGGGAAAAAGAGGAAAAAAGGCTTCGCATTACAATTACAGATCATATGACTTATTGTGCTGTGTTATCAATTTGTTAAACAGTTTCGATACTATTCATCATTTCTCCTTACTATTCTGAGAAAAATGGCTATGGGCTTTGTTGTGTGGTTTTAAACAAACTTCTTGACAGTTTGGTATTAATAGAGATCGATTTGCTGATATAACTCTGCTTGAAGCATCCATTTATAGCAATGGCGCACTGTACAGTTAATAGGAATACATCCTTTAGTTTTGTAAAACATCTGCCACAAATTCGCGCATGTTTGCGATTCATTATTTCACTTCAAATTGTGCCTGTCTTTCCTGGTGCAGCTCTCAAAACAGTTGTTCTATTTAGTAAAGAAAACATTGCACTAGCATTGCGGGGGAATAAACGGTCGGTTTTTCCTATTCTAACCTAACGTACTGTAGCTGAGCGATCTCACTCACTAATGTGTGAACAACATAGTGTGCGCAAGGCTTCATTACCTGCGAACAGTACATGATTTGTGTTCGCAAAAACTGATATGCATTAACGTAACTAACAAAATATCTGTACAATGTTGTGGGATGGAAGGGTGATAACCGATTTTCTATACACAGACGCAACACAAACGCATAGCATTTATGAAAACGATTGTCTAAAAACGATTCTCTACTTACTTAAAAATGAAAAGGAAAATAATACGTAAAAAACTTATGTAAAGTATATTTTGCTACCGGTAAGAAATGAAAGAAAATGTTCTATCACACCGCCACGTTCAACACATGCACATGTACAAAAACACAAACACATACTAATACACCGTGCCACGTACACACTCAGGTAAGGGAGTTAAAGATGTATGGGGTGTTATACAGCACCACGTGCCCTAATATGTTTCATTCATTCTTTGGTTTCCGGATGAAAATGGGAACCGTTGGGACATAATGTCACGCTGTCACTGCATAAACATAAGCTTTGTGGGTATGGAAACATATTTTAGGAAGTACGGATATGAGCACATCGCATTATCACATTTTAATCCAGAAAAGATCGTTTACAGTACAACCTGAAACTCGTAGCATCCGTTCCATATCAAATGCTTCCTAAACAGCAGCACATTCGGTATCTAGAGACTTTGAATTCCTTTCCACTTGAGTTTTCGTTGTTTGTGGAGAAAACGAGTGCAAATACAAAAACAAAAATGATAAAATAGGCTTTTTCCATGTGCGGTGCCCGGGGATACAACAGGTATGATCAGAAAATACTAAAACCTCAAAGCCTAACTAAACTTCTCTTGAATGGGCTGCACTGTGCTCCACTTGGGAAGCTACTAAAGCATACTGTGCTCTACTGTCTGCTTCAAAGCCGTTTTATCTGGTTCTACAACGTCTATGAGAGCATTGTCGCTTTTGTTAAACGGGTTAGAGTCGGGAGTCCGGGTCCTAACTGCAAGTCCGGGCCCTTTTGCCAGGATGCAAGCATTCACCAGCGACAGATAGCGAGACGAGTTGGATCACACGAAGGCGCAGGGATCCCTTCACCACTACCGCAACCAACGAGTGTTGAAGATTTTGATGGCACCGGGCTGACCAATCCGTATCCGTCTGGGACCAGGCGTGCGTGTGTGTGTGTTTGCTTGTGTATGTGTTGTATAGCTGTCGGGATACTGCGATATTGCTGCCCCGCCGCTCCTTACATACCGTCCGATAGGTCGTGATCGTTGTGGTTGAAGCGTAGCGTTTCCTCGAAGATTAATTGTTTCAGCGTTTCCTTGGGCAGATCATCGAGCTCCATCGCGATACGGAACGGTTCCTCGGCAACGGGCTAGTTGTGTATGCCACAGGAGAGGATGCGTAATTCGTCCGATTTATTCATTACATCCGTCGGTGCAGGGTTGCAAGATGTTTCCGAGAAGGGCACACGCGGTAAACGCCATTCAGTACAATGAAATTAAACAAAAGAGATGTAAATGATTAATGAGCGTGGGCGAGAGGAGATAGAGCAAAAGGGAGGGTTCGTTGAAGGTCGAGCCTTTCTTAGGCTTGCTGCCGGTGGGCTGATTAACCATCGTCTGAACAATCCACCGATCCCCCAAAAAACCCTTGGGACAGGATATCAATCATTTCCTTAACTATTTTGCACATCAAGCTTTCATCAAGCGTGTGTGCTTTGAGTGAAACATATCTTTTCATGGGAGGATATTTTCAAATTCCAACATGTTGTCTTCCTTGTTACTTTTACGTTTCTTTAATGGTACTTTTTATCTCTAGCAAAGGAATACGAAAACGGACGCTTGGAGCAAAAGCTGTCCCTTTGAAAAGAAATGTGATTAACGATGGAAGAATGTTTCCTTAGATACCAACAAACTGATTACCAGACAGCAAATTGAACCAAAACTTCTTTTACCAGCATTCCCCATGGACCGTCCCTCTCTTACGCTGATTGGCACACACTTCTTCAGAATCGCGCCCTAGACGTAACACACGCTTTCAAAGGCAACAACTTTCGAAACCATCTAGAATTGCCAAAAATTTGCTTCCACTTGTACGCGGCGTGTTCTTGTCTTTCTCTCTCCATCTCTCTATCTCTCTCTACATGCTCTGCCTTTTGCAAGCCCTAGAAAACTTCCTTCCATCGCCATTCGCCGCACTGTCCACATTTGCATCAAAGCGGCACTACGGAAGCAGCAACGACCGAACTCTCGGAAGTGGAACCGAAAACGGGAAACTAATCATTGCACTAATGGCATAATCATGGCCGTAGAAGTATACATACATACTTTTATGGTGTGCATCTCCCTCTCCGTGTGACGTCAATGTGCGCGAAGCTGCACGGACCTTCCAAAAGGGCACCCGTCCGGGTGTTTTGCTGAACGAGTTTTCGATCTTTTTGATGAAATAGAATTAGCCAACGTAACTCCTAACTCGTGTCTTAATGGGATGAGAGTTACGCTAGACGGAAGACTACATAGAAATAATCAGTACCAATCCCCACATGGGTATCCTGATGATTTCATAGGAAAATCTGTTACTATCCAGCTACACAGAAAATTGAAGTTTAGTAATCCTAACACGTACTACAGCTCACCCCTTGGGCGGTGACGTTAAAATCCAGTAAATGCACATCCGATTGGGTCTCCTTTTCACTTACGAATTATAAAACTAGAATAATAATTTCCATCTAAAAGAAGCTACCTATGCATCCTCTTTTGGCTCTATCTACATTACAATCAGCTAGAGGAAGGAAAAATAACTCACAAAGCAATTCAATTAACCGACCCAGATTAAGGTAAGCCAATCCGATTAAACAAAAACAAAACGAAAAGCCTCGGAATCAATTTAGAGAGAGAGAGAGAGAGAGAGAGAGAGAGAGAGAGAGAGAGAGAGAGAGAGAGAGAGAAAGAGAGCGAGGAAGAGACACCTGCAAGAGAGCGAGGGAGAGACACCGTGGTAAGGGTGGAATTTAACCTGCAATTAACGGGTTACCTATTACGCTGCGATTAAATACAAAATTACAAAGTACCGAGCGAGCGGCGTTGTACAGCGTAAAGCGGCACACTTGTCCTCGCATGGTACGTATTTGTTGTCCACCCGCCGTTGACTGGGGGGACGCTTTTCCAAGCATGCAATTAGTTCCATTTTGGAAGCGGAAAGTGGAGTGATGGGCGCAGTACAATTTAAACCCTCATTACACACTTCGCTGAAACTGTCGCACACTAATTTTCATTCCGAAAGAGGATACACACACTGCACAAAAACTGGGAGGAAAGCGGACAAAATGGTACGTGAAATCAATCTACATGTGAAATGCCAATTGCTGCGACACACGGCGAATGGGGCGAGGGAATTTCGTGCATATTCATTTGGTTTCTTGGTGGAATTTTGCGCTCACCTCGTCTGCCGGATCGTAGTACTGCTCCAGGTACGGATGGGCCAGCGCATCCTCGACCGAGATGCGATTGTGCGGATTGAACGTGAGCATCTTGCCAAGCAGATCGAGCGCGTTGAGGTCCGCATTGGGGAAGAGGCGGGACCACGGAACCTTCGGTTTGTACGGCAGCGACTGCAGGTAGCTGCGCGCCTTCTCGTTGATAATGCATTCCAGATCCTCCTGGGACGGGGAGCCGAGCACGCCCAGGATGTGGTTCAGCTGATCCAGATAGTGTTTGCCGGGAAAGATGGGCCGATTGCTCAGCATCTCCGCCAGTATGCAGCCGACCGACCAGATATCGATGGATTTTGTGTAGCCCTGGCAAAAGGAACAACGAATGGGAAGAAAGCGGTTATTGGGGAGAGAGCTCTAATCGTGTGCAGCTACATCTTACCTTGGAGTTGAGCATGATTTCCGGTGCACGGTACCATCTGGTGGCTACGTACTCCGTCAGGAAGCCGGTGTGATCGTGCTCGGGATCGGCTACGCGCGCAAGACCGAAATCACAAATCTGTAACAAAAAAAAAAACGGGATTGCACGGGATAAGGAATAGGTTAAGTATTTGTAAAAGCTGTACGTTATGTTCGTATGCGCTGAAATGTTTTTTTACATGTTTTTGGGCCTTTTTATTTTCAAGTACCAACAGGGAGAAGCAGTGCGATGCATAACCTTCCTCTCAGGAGCTTCCCGTGCCGTACTAAATTTAAATGTCACAGTTCCGTTTGACTTGAATTTGTGAAACAGCAAACATTGTTGCCGCCGAGCTTTGGCAAACAGGTTTCCTTACACTCGTGCGCCTTTGACAAGCAGAGTATTGTCCGCTGGATGGGTGACTGCTTACCTTTAAATCACAGGTCGTATTCAGCAGCAGATTGCTGGGCTTCAGATCCCTGTGCAGCACGTTTGCCGAGTGGATGTACTTCAGGCCACGAAGTATTTGATACAGGAAATAGCAGATATGATCATTACTTAGTCGCTGTGAAGGAAAGGAAAGAAAATGCAAACCGTTACAAAAAAGAGGTACAATATATCTTGACTAACGAAATGCGTTGAACTTAGTGTGTAACAATTATTGATAGGATATCAAAATTTGACAATCTAGTGCAGATTTTCCGCCTAGACTAACTGTACTGAATAAATCATCTTCCAAGTATCTAGAGTTATTTATCTTTCTCTTGCAGGAAGGCCAATAAACCACTGGTCTCACACAAAAACTGGAAACCTCCCCCTCATCAGGGATGCTGTTTGTATTATGAAGGAGTACGTGCTTCATCCATAAATAATCATTCACTAAAATGTCCCCAGGTCAAGTGGGACTCCGTTTTCAAACAGAAACTTGCCCATTCCTCTAACATAATTGATTTTGTCAGTTCAAAACAGAACCGGTGTCCTCCGTCAAGGAGAGCGGATGGATCAAACGATTGGTTGGTTCGAACACACTTTCGGCCATTTTTATTTTTATTTTTCCATCACAAACTGGCCGGGATTTAACGACGTCAAAACAGTGTACGTACAATCCTCAAGAGGGGCAGTAGAGGGGTTAGCGCATTTTGCTGGAAAGTAATCTAATACACACCACTCTACGGGACAAGGGTCATTTAATCATTCTTTGTGAAGAGTTTGGACCCAACAATTTCTACCCCACGGGTTCGCTATTCCGCATTCCAACCAGAGATGAAACACACCTCACCGGAGCTGACACTCCTGCACCAGGGAAAGCGGAAAGGACACACAAACGCGTGCGCTTCATTAAAAATGGAAATCTCACTCTACCGGGGCCAATCAAGGGCCGTTTTGATGGAATTAAATGAACTGTGACGCCTTCGCTGCTGAGTGCTGGAGCAGGAAAGAACGGACTGAAATTGTCATGTCATTTTCAGTTTGAAGTGAACTTAAATAAATTTCCTTTCACGCAGCATCGAATGTATTCGCGATGAACGAGACCGTCATGATGTAGTAGGCACCTGGAACAATCGTGGAGCAAGAGGCATAGCGCACAGTGAACATCACCGAAGACATTCGATGCAAAGTTGAGGTACTGGCTAATTGAATTTCAACACAAAACTTCACGTGAAATTTGGACTGCCAAAACACACATGCACACAGACACTTTGCAGGTAGCTTGAATCTAGTTCAAGTATAACCCCAAACGGTGAAAATAGAAGTACAGGTTGCTATAGGAAATGCAGGAGTGTACACTCCTGCCAGCGCGATGCCTCCTTGCTGGTGCCTTCGGAAATACGGTCGTGTTCGATGTGGATGGCATTTGACAGCAAGCGATGAAATAGTATTCCAGTATGCCTGTGCCACCTACAGAAGGCGATTATTAGCCATGCATAAAACGTGAGAGGGACGACAACGGACAGCATTCAGTTGGCTCCAGTGCACACAAATTAAAGGGGGGCACACAAAGCTGTCAGGCACACCGGTTGTCGGGTTTGTATGAGGGTCCAGGGTTCGGAGAAAACTTTGAGCCAAAAGCCAGACCTAATTAGCATGCAGCCATGGGAAAGTGTAGCCTCGTTAAAGGTTATTAAAGAGAAAATTATGTATTTAATTGCATGGTTCCTGAGAAAGGTATTTGTGGCATTAAGTTCAATTGAAATTTTATAAAACTTGTACAAGAACTATTAGGCTTCCTTTTCCGTTTGGCTCAGAATGTCTCATTGCATACATTTAGGCGCTTTCCTTTGCCATACTTTTTATATGCTTTTTCATCATCATTAAACGTTTTTTACCTGTGTTTTTAGTAGTTTGTATAGATCAGTCTCCATTAAGCACTGAACAATATATACATCTTTCATCTGCTCTATACTAGGCACCCGGAGGATATCTCTTATGTCTATGATCTGAAAAGAAAAGGTAGAAAAGAGCAAAGTGCTATGATTAGAATCGATGAAAATATATTTTAAGCAACACCAACAGCCGAAACCCCCATCAACAACATCCAAGCTAAGCATGCTACTGATTGAGCGGTCTTAAACGGGTAAAAATATACTTTGCCTCGAGAAACAAGGATACACAATCACACTTCCTCAACTACGCTCTTCCGTCTTATATACCCCTCTAAGGGTTGAGCAAAAAGGATTCCCTCTCATCATCAGCAGGTTTCGATATGATTTGCATCGCTTTTCCCGCAGCGTTTCTTGCCATAAAATAAAAACCGATTCCACGGTCTGTCGCACGGTGATGGAGTTTTCCGGAGCTAAAAGATAAACAAATCCATAAGCCTCTTCTCGGTGCGCACGATTCGCTTTTGCTCCCGCGAAGGTCGGATGTGTTGAGGGGCCAGTTGCGGATGCTTATTTTAAGCAGTGCCGGGTCACACGCACCAAAGTGAGAGACAGGGATCGAACGACCGGTCATTTTCTTTCCATCCCAATGGGTAAACTGTACGGTCATCACTGTATCACGTTCCGCATCGGTCTTTTCTGGCAGCCTCACTCCTTGCCTCTTCTTGTGCGACGTGATATCCTGGCCCATTTTAGCTCCACCAAACAGATTCTCTTTCCGCTGTATTTCTTTACGTCCACGTCGGGGTTTTTGGGATGTAGTCCTGTCCACCGAGAAAAGGATGTGTTAGTTACCCTCCGGCTAACAGGGTAGATTGGAGAGTATGAAAACTTTCGAAACTAGAGAATGGTGACCTTTCATTCAGAGCCTTTTCTATAGCAGAATGAGGATATATGCGGGAAGCTGTGCCGTTACGGATATACAATGTGCACCCCAATTGAACAACAACAACCTGCGGTGGTCGAGCCTTGAACTTTCCCGTGAACCTTGTGCCTTTTAACTACGGCCAGCTACTGTATAGGGAATTGTTTTGGTTCTTAACTGCTGCTGCTACTGCTGCTGCTGTGCATCATCAGGTTCCTTGTGATGTGTGTAGGTCGACGATATCAAGCCAAAAAACAAACAGTGTAAAGAAACAGAAAACAACACCACATACGGGACAACTCCAAGAATTAACCTCCTGGTGCGGAAGTTCATAAACATCACTACCTTAAGCAAACCCTAGTGTCGGAGAAAATTGAGAAGCAATATCACACGCTGGCGTTACGGGACTGGCGTCCCCCAGCACGCAGTCGTTCGCCACAGAGTGCGGTATAACTTCGCCATCCATCACCAGGTACAGGACAGAGGTCTCGCTCGATCAGTGCGAAAAAGCGAATGAACACCTCCGTGCTGCCAGTATAACTTTCAGCGTAACAAGCTTGATGAGTTTGCTGCCAGGATGCGTCGCCGGGACGGGCGATTCACAGTAAAATTGTTTCAGCGGAAGAAACGTCCAGGCGCACGACGCTTGGCATAACCAAGGTAAAGCTATTTATTTCCTTCATCATTGCTACCTCATCTTACTCGGCAAAGGCAGGATACAACGTCTCTGGGCCACACCGAGGCGCACACCGGTAGGATAACAACATGTCAGCAGGAAATAGACAACACCACACACAGGCACGTACCGATGGCTGGCGTCCGATCATTGGCCCTCCCCGAACCGATACTAACACAGGGTGTGTGCATCAATGTGATAGCATCATTTGCTGGCAGCATGAGGTGCTCCCGAGGGTTAAATCAAGATGGACTGATAGAATAGAATAATCCACTAAAATGACTTATCGTGAGACAGGTACATGAAAAGGCTGGGAAGCGTGATAACGCGTGGCGATAGCTGGGAAATTGAATGCCAGCAAAAGCGGTAGCTGTTAATGGAAATTAAATACGATAAACGAGTGTAAGCGCAGCGTAATGATACAGAGGTAAGTGTTGTTATCGGATAGAGTAAGAATACTTAATCTATGTAAAACTATAGCAATAAAGCATATTGCACTATCCTCAGTTAGCTTCATCACAGCATCATTTTTTCATAGCCCAACATTCGTTATCTAAGAAATTAAAACTCCAATTATTTTTTTTTTTTTTGGGCCTTACGGATTACCGTTGTTTCTTGAAACATCTGATCAAAATTGAAAGGGCACAAGCAAGCTCAATCACTCAAGATCATTTAAATTTTTAAGATATGATTGCTTCAAGCAATTGGTGAATTTATCTGCTAAGGCAAAGAGTTACTCTGAAATCATAAGAAAAGTAAATCTTCTGGATATGTGACTGTTTATTCTATCAAAATTCTAAACTTGCTCTCTTATTTGATCGTCCTTTCAAATAAGATTGCCCAAAGATATCTTAGTTAAAATTTCTGATCATTTGATTAAAAAATGAACTTAAATGCAGAACAAATGAATATACGCTTAAGAAATGCTCCCGTATCTCACTAAAAGAAAGGGAAAATCCTCCACGGAGGCACGTCAAACGAAAAATGCTCTGACGTTGAACAAAGTTTCCCTTTCAACCAGCATCATCACGAATGATGCAATTGATACAAATAGGCCATCCTTTCTGCTACCTGGTGAGTCACTCGTGTTCAAACATAACAGCTGCTTAACCCAGTTTACAACCGCCAGATAGTGGTCATCTATTTGCGATACGGTCTCAACACAGCAACACTACACAATTGTGTAGCGAGTTAAATTGCACCCTAGTCTTGGCTTTCGTTACCAGTTAAGCGGGAAACTAATGACTGTACATGATATCACAAATATGACACTCTCGATAAGAAGGTACGGGGGATGTTTTCTCACGATTGCGTTACTGCAAGATTGTAGATTATCAAGCGGTCTCTGATTCACGCTTCTTATCATGAACAATCGGACAAACAGACAATCTTGAGACGCAGTTCCTAAACAATACGCTTGATGAAGACTGTTATTTGCACACATTTTACCCATTTTTTTATTAAGGATCTTATTCGCAAGAAACCCAAAAGATCTCTCTAGACCACCAAAACGGAGGACGACACAAACTGGAAATGGTACCATCAATGGTCGCTCGCGGCAACACTGCACTGGAAATATGTTCTTCGGGAGGAAAGCAGCAAAGGGCGCAGTGACACAGCCATCGAAACGGTTCGCCCCGTAGCGGTTGACGCATTTTGGGCTTCATTTATCTCCTGACAAGCCCTGTTTCGAAAGCCAGTCAACCTAAACCGGCACATGATTGACAACTTTCGGAAATGACTGAAGCAAAATAAGAGCAGCCAGTAATGGTCTCCGTCGCGCCCCGGAGAGGCCTGGGGTCCATCATCATCTTTCGCTTTAACGTTTTTAACTGCTGCTGGCAACACGTGGCGGGGAGAGCGACCAAAAGGGCCGAGATTCCGGGGAAATGCTTTATTATCAATTTTTATCGCCCCCTGGGAAAGCTGGGCGAACAAGTAACGCGTATCGGCAACGCGTTCAGCAGCATCGTCGACAGATTAATGATCGAAGAATCGGTACGGTAAAGCGCCACACAAAAGGGGAAGGAATCCGAAAACCGTTTCCCTTCAGACACGTCAGCGGTTTTGCGGTACACGGTAAGAAAGTACGTTACACTGTGCCTGGCATGGCGATGGGGCAGGATTCAGGGACTAAATCAACAGCACGTAAACTTGCGTGCGCGCTCCCTCCGGAAAAGTCAGTACAGGAGTACACAAGAGATTGTGGCAAGGTGGTATCAAACCGAGAGCATTGATGTGAAGTATGATGAATTAAGATCTCAAAAGCGTCGAAATGGATTTCATTTCACTTAAGTGGCCTGTTAAAATTTTATACACTATAGAGAGATGGGAAAAATAGTAATCCATCATTGGTCGCACCAATACCCGAAGGAGTGGGTGCAATAAAAGGAGCTCTCTCTTGTAGAACCTGCGGACAACTGCACGGTACTGCCCCTTGCTTCGGAAAAACCTCACTTGATGAGTAAACGAAAAACTTCTGCCCCGTAGGGATGTCCGAAAGTCGATTCAGTTTAAATTAGACTAGCTTTCAGTTCCTAGAACAGGAACAGTAGTACACTGGAAGCATGTTTTCACAAACCGGATTTATTGTCCCTCGGTAAAAGCTGGACATGTTTGAAATCCAATAAGTTCGTTCCGTTTCGGTCGAATGATTTCCTTTTGGAGGCTTTATATCGCGCACTCTTCCTGATCCAATCGATGAGCACCAGAATGGTATAAAATATGGAAATAGATTCAAATCTTGTTTCGGTCACCAAATTGGTCACACATTTTTAATGAACTGACGGGCATTCTCGACTGCTGCTTCTTTTTGGCCAATGCCTGCCAAGCCACTTATATTCTTGACTGTCTATCACAAAGTCTACGCCTCGCACACTATGAAGAGGCATCGCGAATGGGTTTCGAACGGCTTCGGGCCTGTAAGAGGCTTACACCATTAACACTTGACTTATACTCTTTGTGCGGCAGCAATAAAGCGAAAAAATCATTCAAAGTGCGTGTTCTACATCAACATTTTTATTCAAGTTTGCGTTCGAAATGGTAGCTAAAAATTGAATAACTGTCGCGTTGTTTGTACCTTCATTCAATTAGCATTCCGATGAACGGCAACCGTGTGACCCGCGGGGCAATACAGATGTAAATGCGGATCAGTAGACATTGTGGTTCACTCTAGAGTTGCTGAACTGGCCGCAAGCAAAGTGGAAAGCTATTTTAAAACCGTCCAACTCTGTTAGGGAAATCGTTTTTATCGTGCTTCAATGATATCTCGCTTGACTTGTATGACAGTTTTCCACGTGTCGCGCACGGTAAGAAACTTATTTAACGAAAGGCAAAATATGTATTCATAAAACGGCAAAGCTTCATGACACTTAGCCGTGTTTGCCATTGCCGTGCTCAATTGCACGCAAAGTAACGGCTGGTCCAGTGCTAAAGGTAAGGACAGAAGACGTCGGGCCACACGTACATACAAAACGGACAACTTTTTGCCGAAAAGTTTTGCCCAGTCCACACAATCAACCGAAACTTGGCGCATTGGCGGCGGGAGCAACGGACGTAGTAAATATTGAAATGGAAACGTTAAGAAAAATAACGGGAGAGAAATGGAGGGAAGACGGCCAAAGTGCAAAGTGACGATAAGAAAAGTTGTGACAAGTGTAAACTAGTATTAAACGCTGTCAGAAAATACTAAATCACTGCGAAAACAAACTTCTCTTATTTGCAAGGCCATTACTACAGGTCATGCGACGTGTCGGAAGTTTGGTGGCGTTTGATGAAATGATTAAAAATAAGTAATTGCGCCTGAAAGTATGTAATCGTTTGAAAGGTTCAATTCGTTGTTATACTATTTCATATTCCAAAAAAATAAATATTGGAACAAAATTAAAAAATCTCAATGGTAATAATGGAGCAAAAAAAAAAATAGCAATCAACTTAATACATAATTCATATCACCAGTTAGCTAATATCGATTAAATCTGAATAGTAAAACGAGTCCCATAATTTCCCTCCTTTTGCAGTATCTCCCGTCAACTTACGTTTTCATGTTTGAATCTGGTAAGAATTTTTATTTCCCGCAATGTTCGCTGACAGTAGGTCTGATGCTCGAAGGGAGATATTTTTTTGATGGCAACTTTGGTCTTGGTGACGGTGTCCACTGCAGAGCTGTGAATGAAACACAAACGGCAAAACAACACAAGTATGAGAAAATGATTGCATGAAAAGTAATAACGAAATGGGCAAAACAAATCTACTCGGCTGCATAGGACACGGAAAGGAAATTGGAGCAAAGCATCAAAAGCGTAATAAGAATGTTACGCGGAAAAAAATGTTGCTTAAAACAAACATTTGACATTTCGCTTCTCCGCTCCTAGTGCTGTTGTGGCGGTCGGTGAAAGCAGCTGACCGTGGCAATGGCCCTAGGGTATAGAAGTGCAGTAGAGAAGACAAACAATTGGAAGAGCAAAACAAAACTTTTGTTGGTAAATGTATTTCATTAGTTAGGTTCACAAGTTTGATAAAACAAACACAGCATCACAGAAAATTCGATTAATTTTAAATACGTAGATTGTGCAACATAACTGTAAAATGAAACTGCAAACCAACTCAAATTGTAATAATTTAATTGACGTGCAGAAAGACCTTTTTAAACTGAACTATTAATCAATAAATAATATCAGATTTCCATAGATTTGTGAAGTTCATTTTCAGATAAATAATTTGGAAATTCTTGAGTGCTTAAAATGATAGGCGTAATTTTAAGCACTTACCAGTCGAGTGCTTTGCTCTTGACAGACATGATAAGCAGAAACTTTCATTCCACTTTTTGTGAACACCCTTACTCCCTTACACAGTTCCTACATTAACAAAACCAACTATAGCAGAAAGACTGGACAGATGTATATAGAGAAAAATCTACCTTTTGCTTACAAAAGCGATCTAAAGTATTAACACAAACTTTTTAAAAATGATTGTGGACCACGTTTTAACAAATAAGGAACACTATAACACTATAGCGCGAATTTTAAGCTGCAGGAAATCTCGGCAGAATGGCAAAATTTTCATAGAATTCATCACAAACTTGTAAAGAAGACCTGAACGAATTTGATCGCATCGCAGATTTTTATTATTTTTATTGTACTTTTCAACGCTTACGGTAAAACAACAAATACAATTGAGTGGATTTTTTTTCTCAAGCCTGTTCAAAATTTCTATACTACTCAACAACCCTCCATTAAAGCAAAGCGACAAATGTGTGGCTTGTTTCCGAACTTTTTGTCACACTTTCTTTCATTTTTAATACAACCCGGGCTGTACTACAGCAAAAGCACTGGCAAACTATATTTAGTTCCAAACATATCCCGTGTCAATGAACCGTCCGAGCGTAAATGGAGCGGAAAAGAGGTTCGCTACACCTTCCGAAACTCGAATCGGCAATTTACATGCTCTTTCTTTTCGATGCCAACATACATCATAAAACAGCAGCAGCACACATCACTTGACTCGGTGGTAACGATTTTGTCCACATCATGTGTATTTGTGTCCAAAGCTCAAGTTTTAACAGTGAAGTGCGTTTTTGTTATCATTCACCATGACGTGCTAACGCCAACGCGTCGAGCATATCATACACATACGCAACCTTCCCTGATAATAGATGGATTTTGATTCCTCTCTTAGTAGACAACAATTATTCGAGCAAGAAAACGTATTTCATTACAGATCATCATCGTGTATCAGAAATCTGAAAATGTTGTCGTTTCAAAAATTCAACAAGCAATCGGAAATAGATGAGTTTTCTTTCTTTTTTTTTTACATGCAGTAGGTCGTAGTCCAAGCTCAAAGATGGTTCCGTAATTTTCGTTTTACCCTAAAGGTCAGAGCAGTGCGCAGAACAGAGGCAACGCTGGACATATTGTCACAAACCTATGTCACGAAGATAAATTTTGTTTGTGTTCAATAAACGGTACGATTCTTCTTCTGTTTTCGAACCAATGGAATAAATAAAAAAGGGACCCAAAAACGGAGCACCACCCCGTAACGGTCGCGATCTTTCGTGCTGATTTCTCGGGAAATGATTGTGCCTGTTTCGAAAGTTTAGCAAATTGATGAGGCATAACTTTTTTCGAACGCATAAAACACAAAAAAGGGCCGTCGGGTTTTGTAGCCAAATATTTGCAGCACGAGAATACGAAATAAATGGACATTTTCAATCAAAAGCTTCGTCACAAATTTTTATGCGAATTTTTTGGTTTGCCATTTCTGACCCATATCATGAAGCACTGTTTTAGCACAATGAGATAATCTGCCGCTCCGAGAAGGATGAAACATCGAGCAAACTTGTTATATCTATTGCAGGATTTTAATTAAATTTTCTCTTGAATTCAGAACAACGACAGTCAAAAAGGGAATAATAACAAAGCATCAAAATAAAGAGCTTTTTTCGCACGAAACCGAAACATTAAAATTCGGTTCATCGGTGATGGATGCGCCCAGTACTTTGTACACTGTGTGATTTGTATACTAGAGTTTGAGGAAAAAAACTGTACCGTTTTCTATGATACCGAGCCTCTTTATACACTCTCCAAAAACAAACAAAAACATATAAAACAAATCGATAAATGTCATGAATGACGGTTTTTTCTTTTTATCGTAATATTTGTTGGTAATTCGTTGACGTTTACTTCCATTACAGTCATAGAATCATTGAAGGCAGAAAAAAAAAACTTTTCGCATGTTCATAGAACAAATTTGCACAATAATTTTACTTGTTGCCCGATGGCATAATATAGCAAGAATTTTCCAAATGAAATGATAGACTGTTTTTTCCACAAACTAATCGACCTCGCAATATCGATAGCTGCTATGCGGTATCAATGGTTTTTGCCGAGTATTAATAAAAAGACGAGCAAGAAGTGCTGCTTCTCGCGCTTGCTAGACTTGTGCAAAAGAAGAGGTACTTTTGTATAATTGTAACCGTTTCACTTATCATATTATTTCTCTCAGGTACATGCTTTTAAAAGAATACGTATTGAGATGGAAGGAGCCAGTAAGAGAGAGAGAGAGGGAGAGAGGTAGGCGCCTGTGGAACTGTAATTTCACGTAAACCGATACGCTGATGTTCATATTCAATTACAAACGCTCTAGATGAAACGGTTTGCAACACGCTATATAAAAATGAAAATAGAAAATAAACTAAACCATTTTCATCTCGCGCGAGCTTTTTGAGGCAATGAAAGACGCGTTAAAATGAAAAACGACGCATACACGCCCACATATTATCGTTTAGCAAACCACGATCAGTGAGAATTTTTGGTAAATTGAATAAACCAAAGCGTCGGTTTCTTGCGCACTCTCGCGTTGTCGAGACCACCGTTCCCTATTAAGAGATGAATGAAAACATCTAAAACTGAAGCACCAAAGCGAACGAGCTCTTTAGCAACGAACGTCCCTCCGTGGTCCTTCGCTTGTAAGTTACTTGTTGCTATGCGAACCATTCCAATGTGCAATGAAACAACGGCTAGCGGAAAAAGCTCTCCGCGGGGTTTGTCCGCACGGTTCGAAGAAAAGCTCGTTCGCGAAGGTACAACACACTGCGCCATTCGTTTGTTTTACACGATGCTTCGGGTGGTGGTACGTACCCGGTTCGTGTTACATCGGCACAAGCGACTAACAAACCAACCAACCCTTCCTCCCCATTTCTCCTTCTTCCCTTCTCCGCCGTTTTGTTACTTGCCATAGGGATGGGTGTGTCTAGGAATTCGAGCAGAAAAAGTTAGAACCTTCGCTCGAGCTGAACCCATCGGCCGGCTTTTGCCTTTCGCTCGGGAGAGTGGATAAATATTAAAGCCGCTGCTGTGCCAGTTGTACCTGCTCTAAAGCATTCCCTCCCGTGCTATTTATGAGCGCTTCTGCACACAGAAGCACCCGAACCTTACCAGTACACGGCGAACGGGCCCCGCTTGTGAGATATTCGGGAAATTCATCAAGAATTTCCATCGCACTTTCTTCCCCCTCTTACCCTCCCCTTTCCTGGAGGTTGTATAGAAAGAGTCACAAACTCAGAGCTTGGGTAATGCAGATAACGAGTGAACCGGGGCGCGTTCGAATTGGGTTCGTTTGTAGCAGTGGTTGATTGAAAGTGAAGTTAAAGTAACGCTTCTCTGTTTTGCAATTCCTTTGGGAATGGATTGTGATAGTATCAGCTTTAAGAGCTTTTCTGCTTCAGCCCGCTCCATTTCCATCAGACGATTCGATTTAGCCTAGCTTCATCATTCTTTGTTTCATCGCATCTGCGAAAACTTCATTTTCATCTCGAAAGGATCCTGGGCCTGGTTGTACGATCCAGTGCGCCTAAATGTATGTAACCAGCGGGATTGGGAAAGAATGCGGAACAGATTCGTTCACATTTTTGACAGATGGTTCTCAGGATCGGAGAAAACCGATTCGAACGGCAGTTTTCTAAAACCATTGTACCGGTCATATCTTTCTCTCTTTGTTCTGTACGAGGCTTGATGGTTTGCTCTCGAGACGAGCTAGCTTCTGCAAAAAAGCACGACTCCGTGTAAACAGCAAACACAGCTTTCTCCGCATCACATCACACCCTTCGACAATCATAAAAAGGCATCGAAAATTTCTGAACGAACCCTCGCAGCGCCGCTTTCTGCGACTTTCTTTCGAGTTTTCCACCTTTTTCCAGGCATTCCAGGAAAGCGTATGGAGGCACACGCTTCCCCTCTTCTGTGTGATCCCTTCGTATGGAACGCAACCGGCAGTAAGGTCACCGCCGTCGCGCTCCGTGTCGAGCAATCAGCAATCGGATGTAATCGAACTTTATAGAGTGGAACAAATTAAAAGCTAATATGTGAACAAGGGCACAACCCTCTGGCAATTGACAAGAGAACCGAATGGAAGGAAGGCTTTGCGTTCTCTAAACGGAAGCAGCGATTGTTTCCTGGCAAGGCTCGTCCGTCATTTCGTTGTTAACAGGACTTTTAGGGCGCACTCTATGATGCAGGACGATATTTGTGTGTTCGGTGTGTGGAGAGATGTGTGCTTCAATATTTTTAGCCTGGAAAATCAATGTAGAGAAGGAGCAGACATATGACATTTCTAATCAAATAGTTAACCAGGAAAAAGAAACAAATTCATTGTGCTGAAATAATCGAAAGAGTTACATGATTTTATGACAAACGTATTTGATTTGATTTTATGAAACACTGCAGTGTATAAGTGTACGCAGTACAACGCTTAAAATTGCTTTTAGAGCTTAACACGTGTATAAAAACAAAACATTCTTACTGATAACCAGTAAGAATAACGAAGTTACCCTGGAAGAAAGCCTGTGCAATTCTCTTTCCAATTTCTGCACTACACCATTCTACACCACCAAGGAGGCAATGCAGTCATTAAGTAAAATGACAATATTCCTGTGAACTACCAACTAGTTTGCTTCCTCCCACGGGAATATCTCGTAAGCCACAGGCGTCATCCCGAGAGTGAAAAACATCAATTTACCAACACTATACCGTGCAATGTCGCACAATCATGATGCAAATTGCAACGACGAACAACCGATGGAAATCTAGTTTGCTCACGGTTTTTTTTTCTTTTTACTCAGAAAAGGATAATAATGGAAATGATGGAAATTGCGCACGATTTTCCACGTTGTCGGTGTGGGTAGAGAACGCTGATTCGTAAGTGAAGGGGGTTTCACAAAGAATCCTGCCCTGTCCCGGGAGAAGGGATTGTTTTTTAATGGTAGAATTTGAAATAAAGAGAAAATTGCTATTCGCTCCCGTCATTTTGTATGATACTTATAGAGGGTACAACAAAACAAAGAGAAGTAACGTCACGATGTCTTGCAACCTGATTTGCAAGATCGGTGGGTAGCATGATCTACTATGTCTCAGAAAGCCACGTGCGCCGTCGTAATGCGATAAAGTTGAAAAAGCCAAACGACGGAAGAATTCTTTCGCTTTAGTCATTATTACAACTTTTTAATGTCTAGATTACCAAAAGCATTGTAATACTTTATTTTTATTGCAACACTCGGTTGTTTTTCGAAGTAGGAACATTCTGAAATGTAAATCTTTTTATCGTTACAACAAAAAAAATAATAAAACAGCCTTTCAAAACCCATAAAATATTGCCTTAAATTTGCATTTATGCAAATTTGCACAAATATCCACGAAACAATACACCGAAACTCCTGAAGCACACAACACAATGTCTCGAATCCGGCCCTATCAATTGCTATATAAATGATCACACTTTTCCGAAAGCGTTCGCTACGCACCAGTTGACATTAGGTCGAATGCGCCAGCGGCACATTCGTCGTTAATATGAATGATGAAACTTGGTGAAAGTTTCTTCTCCGAAACAAACAAAAATACAAAGTACCGTCAGCGAAGGACGGATGCAAGGATTTATAAGAACGTGAAAAAATATGCCACGTAGCACGACAGTAACGAAACAAAACCGCCATTCACTTGTTTTCGCTTTTTGTTTGTTTGGACAGAATGTTCCCTGTTGCTGTTTTACTTTTACTGAAGGACCACGTTTGGGCTGAAATGGAATGATTTTTTATTCATTTTCTTAAGCTCACAAAGTGATGATATTCCATTTCACCGCAAACACTCCGCCCCGCTTGGGTTTGAAAAAAACAGAGAAATGTGCACAAAAAAGCGTAATGAGTTGAGGGAACCTGCACACACATTATACTACAAGGCCCTATGCTCATTATTTGTCGTTTTGAGTGCTTGTGATTAATCAATGTTTTTGCTCTTGGTGTTAGAATTTTCACAAAATTCGAACGATGCTTCAAAAAAGGCCTTTTCCTTTTTACTTCACACTTACATAGATTATCCAAAATGTGGCTGCTGTTTGTAGGTTCCCGATCAAAGCAACAGAAAAAAAACTTTTACATATTGAAGCTGCTGTATATAAGCCTTTCACATCCGAGCCACAATAAAGTCGTTATCGATCTAAAGCTGTAGCCCACAGGATAGCTTTTTTATACGTTTCACTTGGGTAAGATAGACGCTTTAAAAACCAAACCTTAAGCGTAACATAATCTGCATACTACTTTAAAATGCACACGTGGCTGGATGAGAACCCACGTAGAAAAGGGGTTTTGTTTTTTTCGCTCTGAAAAGTTGTGGCTGTGGTCCTCCGGCAAATAGATTTACGCAAATTTATGGTACACCACAGAGTGTTGCCCGGTAGCGCGTAGCGGAATTTAATTTAACAATTTTATGACATTTCACAGCGAAAGAACCAGCGCTATCACGCAGCGAAAAGGCTCATCCCCAGTTGAAAGTCGATCATGCGGAATGATCGTTGGTTTTTGTTTTGCAAATGATGACTCCTGTTTGCAATACAATACAATTCGCAGCATTGCGGATGGGATAAAAATATTAAACGATAAAATGGTAATAAAATACAAACGCGACGCGTTGAACGCGTGGGCATAAATTTACTGTGTTTTGCAGATGGTGTGATAATAAACCATGTGTATGTATTTTCGATTTGAAATTTTTAATATTTACGTTAATGTAGGTTATAAAAAGGAAAATATACATTTGACAGAAAAGCATTTTTTAAACTTTGTCAAGCAGTAACATTACATTTCGCAATGTTAAGCGTCGCAATGTATGCAACCTTTTCAATTAACGCCTAAATGTATGCAATATGCAGTACGAAACAGCTTTAGATAGTTTAAATTCTCTTGCCAGTGAACAAATGCAAACGAACATTTTACTATTAAAATATTTAGATTAAATGTACGATAAAGATCCGGCTCTTTCTAGTCAAGGTCCTGTAACAACATGCCCCAGCATGATGGCAAGATCCCTTCGCAGCGCAAAATGTGCTGAAACGTGAATCTCAATTCAACTGTAATTAATATCTTATGAGGTACACCCTGCCCTTTACCGTGCAATTAGGTGGAGCCTTGCCCATTTTCCTAACACGTTCACCACCCTACCCTACTCTTCTTCACACTCCTGTAACGTTTACGGTCTTCTTTCTCGGGGACAGTTTTCTCGCGCTCTCGTTACGCACCTGACGTAGAGAGGAGATGTGCGCTGGAGGGCTGTTATTTTTCTTCTCTCAAGGTGAAGTGGCGTTAGAAAAGTTTGAGGCGCTGCTGTTTGCACTCGACAGGTTGAAGTGGCGGATAAAATGGAACGATGTCGTTTTCCTCTACATTTGCGTCTCCGAGAGCCAGTTGTGTGTGTGTGTATGTTTGGATAGCTTTTAAAATTCGCTTTGTAATGATGAAGAGAATACAGTGTGCGGAGAGCTCACGTTCGGAAATGTAGGTTGACTTCTTTTGAAACCGCGAGCTACACGCTGTTCGGTACGGTGTAAATCTTGCTTTGTCGCTTTCGATTGCAATCACCCAGCACCGGCGGGGCCATATAAACCAAAACTTGGGGAAAAGGAAGGCGCACTATAACGAGAAAACATAGCAAAGACATACGGACAGCAAAGTTTAAGCTGAAGCTCATTTCACCATAAGGTTCTGCCCTTATTACTGATAGCGACACTTCAGCAGAGTATAAGCTGGAGCGGGGAATTTAATAGAAGGCAGTTACCAAGATAACTTAAGCAATGAATTTCGTTGATTATGTTTTTACGAAACTGATCGAACGATTTCGATAGTGAAATATGCTGAGCAAGAAACGGAGAACTCTCGAAAACATTTCTTTCCAATATTGATCGACAAACCAACGAATCATGAATTCTTTCCAGGGAAGAGGAAAAAATCATTAGCATTTCCCTCCTGCGAGCAAGATCTGGACAAGCGTGAAATGTCCCGTTACAACCTTCCCCGACACACACACACAACTGGTTACAGGGTTTTGATGAAAATGTGCTGCTAGAGCTATTGTGTGCGTCATCTCTTTTCCAAACAAGCCTTTCCAGGCAACACACGAACACACAGAATGCATAACGAAAGCGATTTTGACTCTACGTGCTTCATGAAGCATATTTTAGACTTTCCTCCTTCTTTCAGACGACTGTGGATTCATTTTGATGGTTGAAAGTTCATGAGAACGTTTTCCACTGGCGAGAAAATGAATAAACGTAGGTCGGACGATAGAACAATCAAAACAAAGCACAGTGCATCCATTTCAACGCAATCTACAAGCGATCCACTAGTGAAATCTGAATGGTGCTTTTAAGTTTTCCGATGAAACAACATCCCCTATGAAAAAGGATGGCGCATTTTTGTAGCAACTGGCACAGATTTTAATATTCCTCTTGTTGTGTAGCCTGATCTGACACTTTTATTGCTGCAAATGGATTTCTGTTCCCGAAAGACTCCCCGAAAACAAAAGGCTTTCATGTGTTCGTTGCGAGTTGAGGACCCGGATTGTGATGCACCGGTGCAATTGAAATAGGTCATGGAAGCGAACGACGTATGCTTCGGCGTTAAAAGTACGAATTTCTGCGTTTGATGCACCTGGTAGCTTTCAGCAAATTAATCGCTAGCACTGAACTTTTAAGTGAAACGTAGATGCATCAGCATTTGCTTAGAAATTTATCTTATTAAGAATTCTCGTTACTGGCATACAATTTATTTTTAGGTCGGAACTTTTGAAGAGAACTTGATCAAAGTTTGGGATTGAACAAACAACAAACTTTAAAAATAAATTTGTTAAACGATGGTTCCTGATAATGACATTCATGCCAATCAATATGCTAAACTAGCTACGAGTTTTATGTTTTGCAAAACCTATACGTTATATCCTTCAGTTAATAAGAATGGAATCACATTTCCGTCCCATCGACAAAAGCACCGGCCCAGATGGGTTATCGTTGTACACACCTCATCACACATTCGGGAAGTGGCTGCACTGAGCATCCTCACCACTTCACTGCTGCAGTGTTTATAGCACAACCACAAAGCAAAGTACAGCTGCATGTGATGATGCGGCAGGATACCGAAGAAGATGAATAAGTGGCACATAAAAACCAGAAAACATATGGGGTTACGTCCTAGGGACTGGATAGAGTTTCATCTTCCGCCAGGCTTCTTTTGCTTCGAGCTTCGTGTAGGTTTCAACAGCAGCACAACTGTGTATTGAAAGTCAATCGACATTAAGGTGATGTAGGAAAAAAATATAATTTAAGTTTGTTAGAAGCTGTCCTAACATTTCCCTCATTTTTTTACTCTCGTTTGCAACAACGTGTAGCATATGTTGTGTTCGTGACAGCAGAAACAAAAATAACCACCTGTAAAACTTCACTTTCATACCTCCTAAACTAACAACTCTTTCTCTTGGCAGGAGTGCCACCCTTCATCCGGATAATGATTCCACTTTTACCATCTTTGATGTTATTTCAGCATCATCATATTTCTTCCAAGCACTGCCGGACCTGCGTTAATGGTGCAACAGCATACTCAGGGTAGGACATAGAGAGAGAGAGAGAGAGAGAGAGAGAGAGAGGGAACTTCATTAAATATGAAGCAGCAGTAATGAGCCCAGGCTACAAGAGACGGTGCGCAATCTGCTGAACCAAATAATGGAAGCACCAGAAAAGAGGCTGAATGATAAGGAAACGGAGGAGTGCTTTGGTTTTAATGCAATTGCTAGAACAACTGAATGCCAATGAATGCAGCCGTTATTCCGCCTCAGGTTCGGCACCTGCATCACGTACAATTTCCTCTCAGCTATTCGAAATAGATTTGTTTTATTTCAAACGCGTTACGGGTAGAATATTAATATAGATTGTGCCGGAAATACGGTGGAATATAAAGGCAGCGCTGCGCACACCGAATCCATATTGCAAATGGTCAAAATAAACTGTACTGGGGTTGCATAACCCTGTTGCATTAATAATTTGAATAGATTTAGAAATCAAACAGCGAATGGTTGCTTATTCATTTATTTATCTAGAAATCTTTCTATCTGTCCGTACCTTTCTGAATGGTTGTTTATCGGAGTCCGGTGCTGGGTTTTGTGAAATGTGAAAAGTCTACAACACTGCACAGATAGTGACACACGCTAAACACCTCGCTATCCTTGTGGCCGTTGATTCGTCCCGTCCTTTATAAACGATTTATAATGCTAACAATATTCCCGACCACAACTTTGCGTTCGCCTGCTGCACTTACCCCGTTACGAATCCATCCCTTCACGAATGATGCATTCCCATCGTTAGCCGGTTGGTGCTTCCATAGTTGGGAAGTTCCACAAGCTTGCAGACCCATGCACAACATCGTTCGGCTCAGCATCGTTAGCTTTGAGCAGCAGACACGCAAATGGTCCAAGGAAGGAAAAGGGTCTGGCCTCCCGTTTGGTACGAGCGATGAATATAAAATTTCATCCAACGATGCAAAGGGAAATAGTGGCACATGCCCGTACCCCCGGCTCGTCTGTTGCTTCTTTCCTTCCAACCATTGTGGGCGAAATATTGCTGATTTCCCTCTTGCCAACCACCGTTGCGGCTCTTCGCTTTCGTCGTATGCGAAGTAGAGTCGCTGACGATGGATTTATGAATGATCGGATGTCTTATTATCATTCTATCGAAGTTGTGTGTCGTTGGTGAAGCGGTGGCATCGCGCCACAGCGCTTCGTGATCGTTTATATCCGGAGGTGGAGAGTGACCAGCTTGCGTCATTGGTTTTGAAAATTGAACATCGTTTAGTGTGTGTGTGTGTGTGTGCGTGTCTACCGACACTTGGTGAAACAGAAAAAACGGTTATCCATTGCCGAGATTTGAGTCATACTCGTTTGCAGAAGCACACAACACACTGAACTGGTTGTTGGTGGCGAATTTGGCAACATATTGCCGACAAAGAAGAAATTCAAATCGCACCGCACAATCAAGACACACCCTCTTATAATTCGAGATAAAGAACCGTAACCGTATAAACATCTCTCTCACGGGAGCTTTTCTTTATCTTCTACTTAACAAAAAAAACTCTGAAAGAAACCCCAAATGAACGTCTGCGAGTGTGATCGGCGTGGTGCGTGTCTGTGATCTCACACGCAGCGCACCATCGCAGACTGAAATTGTATAGAAATATTTAATATCTTCCTTTTTCCATAATGGGGGGGAGGGGAGAGGTGTGTGTTGGTAGACGTGCGAGAGCAACTTTATTGAAAATGGGGAAAACAAAGCACAAAAAAACTGGCGACTGATGACAGAGCCTCCTCCATGTAGTGTAAGAGGATTATGAACCATTTTTTTATTTTTTTATTTTTTCGTTGTTGATGCTGCTCGACCCGCCGGTGGCACCACCGTAACATGTTATTCATGTTGTAGGGCTGTAACAGCTGCACACACGCACACGATTATTAGCGATCCGATCCTAACGAGCGGGCAAAGAAAAGAGTAATCAAGCTTGCTGAATGAAACTGTGAGCATGGTCGTCTGGCCAATGGAAAACCAGCACAGCGACGAACAGGCTCTTTCCCTCTCTCTGGTCCAATTAGTCTATTTTGCCTGCGTGCGGTAGCATACCCGTTGCCTCCCTCCCCCAGGATCAGTTCTATGTAGATCAACCCTTTGTGGAGGATTGAAAAGAAGGAACAAAAATGCTTTCAAACGCCTGTTGCTAAACAAATGTTGGAGATTTTAGCTTAGTTTATTTTTTTGAGGATGAAAAAAAAACTTGTTTAAGCCGATTTTCCTGCATCGAAAAAAAAAAAACACTTGGGTACAGAATTAAACACACCGCAATATTTCCGAAAAAGTGTTTTTCTCCCCAAGGCTCCTGTGCATCCGAGCGGTTCCTGTCACAACACAGATAGGCCATCAATTTCAGATAAACGGTTGGAACGACTCTCAATGATATCCTCGATAACTGTTCGCTCTTCTGGTTAATTGGGTCGTTGGTCAGGGACGGTGTACGTAAGTGCCAGAGCTCTAAATCTGTTATCTAGTCAAAGCAGGCAATGCTAACCCCCTACATCAACCTTTATTGTGGAGAAGCGATAGGGCGTGTCAAATGCACAAGGCAGAACACACCACGGATAACAACTTATATTGGGTCTAATTTATGGGCGCAAATCATGACTAAGAATTAGCATACATATTGATGGGTTTCTGTGACCGTGTAAAGGAAAAACGTCAATAGGCACTGTCATTCGTTCAGTTTTGTTAACAGTTGTACTGTGTGTTTGACATTTCTAACAAATAAGATTCAAATTTGGGTCAAAACATGATTGTAGAAGAATAACTTAAAAGTTCTAGTCTAACTGTACTACACAATGTTGATGTATTTAAAAAATCAAAGCAGTGAAAGATGCCTAATGTATTCCTGAGCGTTTTTTTTTAAATAATAAGTACCATTTGAGATGCGGATTGCCTACTTTTAGGATGAAATCGTCAAGCACACTCCGAAAAAAATGCTACCTCTTGAGGAAGCGCTATGAAATTAGAACATTTTATTGGTTTTGTTCGTCGTAACGTTACCACACCAGGACAGGTGGTTCCCTCTTGGCACGAGAGACACTCTAAAGCACTTTTCCATGGAAACGCAGCAAAATAATCTTTGCCATCTTACGACGGTACCAGCTGTTACAGAGCAAGATCAGCAGCTTCCAACACCCAATTTCATCCATTTCTCAACTGCGGAAAAAGCAAATCTGTCGCTGGCGAGAGCACGTTAACACCTAACCTCTCGATTGTGCACAGAATACAACGGGCATAGCAGGACGGACTTAGAAGATGAACCACAATCTGCTGCTGTGCGAAATTGTGAAAACCACCGTAAGCAAATTCGACTTGTAAACGAATTTCAAATGAACTTCCCTTTCGGGCGCAGAGCAACAAAATCAAACCGAATCAAATAATGGTGCGTACTGTCGCCGCACGGATTCGGAATGTTTTTTACTATACTAAAACCATATCGCATTCTTGCGAAACAGGCGAAACGATCGTACTCAAAACAAACTCTCCCAAAAAAGATCCAATTTGTGCACTCACGATGGAGGCTTGTTGTTCTAAAAATAAAAAAAATATATATTCACAATTGGTAGGACATCTCGACATGTTCCTTTGCCAGACTGGTGCCGTGGATGAAATCAGTGTACATGAGACTCCCAAAAAAAGGAAGTCACATCAAATAACTCTGCCTCACAGGAGAGCCCGCTGCTGTGCTTTTGGTTTGCAATATCCAGCACCTTCTCCCGCACCAACAAAAGCAAGACGACGGTACGTCTTTTGACAGTTGGCAGGCTTCTTTGATACAGTACTGTTCTGCTGCCTCTACTGCTCCTTCTTGAAGGAAGGAAGCTTTACGGGTTGTTTTTACCGCGGCGATGACGACAACGACTGGTGCGGATGTGCAAAAAGCGAGAGAGAAAACGTACATCAGCTCAGGCACAGGAAATTCAATCAGGGCTTCCAATCAATGGGAATAAAAGTGCGTCGCCGTGCACAAGTGGCATGTGTGTGGCAGTGTATATTTGTTCTTTTTTTTTTTTAAGGAAGTATGCACACTTGGTGAAAAGGAAAAGGGAAAGGAACATCTCCATCCGCCGAGAGATTAACTTTCAAGCCCAAAAACCACAAATCCGTGAGCAGCTAGCTATCCAAGCCTGGCAATGCGATACCCAAGCAAGGACGACGTCAATCGAACGGTGGCGTGGCCAAAGAAAAACGAAAGAAACAAAGCTATTAATAAGCCACTGATGAAGCCGTGATTGAAATAAGCACGCTAACAAATATCGGACTTACCGCTCTAGGGGGAAAAGTGAAAGCGCAGATGTTCGGTGGCAAATACGGAACCGAGAAAAAAAACTTCAGAGAGTTCCCGGCGATTTCCCACCACACGACCATATCGCGCACCACGCCAGGAGAGGGTTCGTTTACGCGGGCCGCACCTTAAGCATTTATGTTTCGCTACTCCCAGTGGCGTGACGGCGTTGTTTTCGCTCCCAAAACTTTATAATCAGACACGCTCCTGTGCTCACGGATTTATTGCATTCAAAACAAGCACTGGAGCTTACAGGAGATATTGGCCAAGGGAGCAAACGCACAAACGAATTCCAATTTAGAATGTTTTGAGATTTGTGTAACAACACCTAGCGAAGGAGGCTGGGGGATGGGTGTAGCCATCGCAACAAGGAAACTGGTACCGCTTTTGATGCCGCAATGTGTTCCATTCCTAAGCGTAGTATTTCAATTGTGGAACACTCTAACTGCTGCGTGGTAGCTCGATACCAATATACAAAGCTATACGATCTCCACAATTGAATTTTCATCCCTTCCAACCAACTGCGCGGGGCGCCTGAACGGTTTCGGTGGTCTCTGTGGCCTCTGTGGCCTGTTTGGCTCGTGGGAATTAGCGACGGGTACGCAAGGGTTGGTTCGATTTCAGAAACCTTTTCATTTATATCCATAACGCATTGTTGCTGATTAGCATTTAGATTTAGGTTCAAGTTTTCATTTTATTGTTGTTTCGTTCTCGTTGGAGGCAGGTTCGATTACCGATTTCAGTTAATCTGATGTTTGACGATGATGAGGATGGTATTGAAATGCTGTTTTATGGAGCATTGCACGTATTGACCTTCGTAGAAGCGGCAAAATAAAACGGTGTTTTGCTTTACTTGGGGGTCGAGGTCTTGATGGTTTTCTTTGATTTATTATGAGCTGGGTTGTATTATTAAACAGATATCATTTTTCGCCCTCACTGGGAGGGGATGAAATTGCACGATGAAATAATGGGCATCAAAATGAAATTCCACTGAGTTATCCAATTTTGAAATCCTCAATAACTCTCAAACTGATGAAGCGCCAGAAAGGAAAGCTAGCTACTGCTCTTTGATTGCACATATAAAAAAATCTGCCAACATTACCGTAAAACTGTTCATTCCCATGGGCCCCTTGAAACGAATAAAAAGCTCCAACCAGCAATTGTCTCGATTCCCACCGTTAACAATATATACCAATGCTCTCCCATCGATTCCCTTGATTCAACATTTAAATTAGCCAATTCATGTTTGCGAGATGTTTTTGCCCCTTGCGGTTGAACCTCTGATACGTTGGAATGAGCTTATTAGCCGCTGTGGACATTGCTGTAACCACCAACGGGTGTCTGTTTGCGAGACTGCGCTTGATATATGCGTGTAGCTGAAATGAAATGAAATCTACCCCAAACGACGACGCATTTGCGCATTCACCTACCCCGCCGGGTGAGAGATTTTCAGGCTTTACATTTCTCGATACGACGCACAGCCCAGTTACCTTCCATCGAGGGAAATGCTAATCAAAATTTAATTAACTAAACGCACTGCTAAGTAGCTAATCTCGGCACTGGACAAGGTGCTTCTGGTCTGGAGATCAGTGAAACTTTAAACGCACATTCCTCGGTAGAATTGATGGGAGATTACGAAGCGCAAGCTAAGTGAGAAGCTGGAGGGCGCTTTTGGGCCGGAGGGATTATTTTGGGAAAAGTAAATGCAAAACGATAAGCTCGTTTCGTTTTACGATGAGGAAAATGAGCACCATTTTCCATCAAATAATTTCGCCGATCGCCGATTAAACCACCAAGCTTTTCATTTGATTTAGAAATGGTACCAAGTAATCAGAGCTTAAATGCTTTTTTTGATATAAGAATATTTCTACACTATATACACTATAAGGAAAGCAAAAGCATTGTTTTGTAACTTAGAATCACTCAAATCCACCAGACTTGCTACTAATTCCATCACCAAATTGGGCATTATTTCCATTTATTTCGATCTCCATTTTCTTCCCTCGAGAGACTCCGAAAGATAAACACAGAATTACCTCAGGTGCTGAAGCATCGTTGTAAAACATCCCTGTCCAGAGCGCACCAAACAGCACAATGTAAATCCTCGCTCGGCGAATGAATTAATCATACGCCCGAAGATGAAATCCGGTACACACAGGTACGCAAATTGCCCATGAAAAATATTTTCCAAAATAAAGGAGGGGAAAAAAAAAGCAGCATCCTTCACACATCACAGCTACACCTTCACCAGGCGAGTCATCTATTCAAAGCAACAGCAGCACACAGTACAGCGAACGCTCTCCCCGGATCTCCACTGGTCGACAAATTGTGCCACAGGGAGAATGGCAGGCATGGTGGCAGTTGGGTTTTTGTATTTTGATTATTTTTACTCTGTCCCCTCTGGGAACCGGCTCCCGGAGATGTGCAGAAAAAGGTACCAAAACAAACGATACCTATCAATATATGCCCCAGCGTGTTTTTTTCTCTCTCCTCCGAGGGAAACTCTCATAAGCACGAAAAGCTTAGCAAGAAAAACCACCGATGCTGTAGCAATATTGACAATGCTGGATCTAGGCAGAAAACGTGGCAATGCTCCAACCAACAGGTACTATACAACCAGTCGCTACCGAGGCATCATCCGCCGCCTGCCATGCACATACAATGGCAACATCTCGCTTCCCCCCGAGGGACCCCAAACATCCGCGCGCTAAGCCGATTCGCGGAAAATTTGAGCAACAAGGATGTGTGCGCGCACAAAAGCTATCTCGAGAGGACGTTCCGGCTGGTGTGTGTGTGTGTGTGTGTGTGTGTGTGTCACCACCAAGGCATTGGGCAGAAACGACAGGACACATCAAAATGGACGATGGCGCTGCGCGTTAAATTAATTGTTGTTACGTCAATCCTCCTCGTTCGCTAAGGACAACAAACCCAAGCACACACACACACACTGTATAGGAGCAGGAATTTAATGGATCAGCGTCTAGTCGGTAGTGATTCTAGGTGGGAGCGGAGTTTTGCATTGAAAAGTTTTGCGTCATTATATGAGCCTAATTGTATTTGAAGGAACAGACATGTCAAGCTCATTTTGACACAGCTGAGCCGCCTGATTGAAGACGACACAATTCAATTTAACTATAAACTTAGCCTCGAATGCGAGATTACTCCAAATACAAATCCAAACTCATAAAAATCTTAACAATCCACTTTAGTTATGCTTGTAGTATAATGTTAGGCGTTTCTTCGTAGCAATTGCATACATTTAGGCTGTTTTCAGCTCTTCAAAATGTGCTAACTTTAGTGTGGATAAAATATATCAACACTTCATTTGATACACTTTTCAATCCGTGCAAATAGGGACGGTCGTGCTCTAGCAGTGCTTGCTGTTGCGTCTCGCAAAACGGGTCGCAGTTTGGTAACACGTTTTCCACTCAACAGGTGAAATCTATCTTGGAGCGCAATTACGGCGGGAAGATGGCTGGAATAGAATCGCCAAGGGCGTGTTCGGAATGCGACACATACACACGTACCCAAGGTACCAGCTCGCTCTAATGGTTTTGGACGTGCACATCCACAGCAACACAAACAAACAAACGCGCCGCCACCGCCATCCCACACTCTCGGACAGAGCGGTTTTACGTCACACTTTCGGACCAAAGTGTGAGACAACGACAATTGTGTTAGCATCAATTTGCCAGCGCGCCTATTCCAGAAAGTCCAGTGAGCATCAATTCGCCTATCTTTCAGGCGAATATCCTTCTCTTTCATCATGCTTCTATCTCCTGCTCGAGATGAGCTAGCACACCACCGCCCAGAAAGGAATCGTTTATTACGCATCCGTTCGAATAGAATAGTGCACGGCTCTTCTTCCGCAGCCCAATACTCCCGCCCCTTGGCTTGAAGTTTTTCCTTCGAAACTTCCAGGGAATGGTCTAAATTTAATGAAGCACACACACACTTAAACCGCCACAAACACTGCTTAAAACGTGTGATAATGGCGGGGCAATGGAGGGAAGAAAAAAATACAGCGACTAGAAAAAGGTCATAACAGTTTGTCGTTCGTTATCTCATTTCAACGCGTCCGGTTGCGCTACTCCGGTGGTGGCGACGGTGGCAACAAGCGCGCTTTTCGAACTTGATCCTTGCGACGCCAGTTTTCAGTTTCCACTTGCCGCACGCTGTCTTTCGCTTCTTCGCAGCCAGCTTTGCACAGGAAATGGAAACTAAAAATAAACCAGACCAAGCTACCGCCGAGCGCGATCTCCTCCGCGTGCAAAGGGCCTTCGAATACAGCAGGAGAAAGGAACATAAAGAAAGGAGTGGCTTTCGGAGCACCAGTGGAACGATACGACCGCAGACAGGATATAATAAAGTGCAGTTTTTTTTTTTCTCCTGCTCCGAAACCAATATCTCGACTAAGGATTGTTCTCGTGTAGCCTACAAAGTGTACAGCTCTAAATAGCAGTATTTTTAGTACAAAAACACATTACCTGAGCGCTATTTGGGATGAGGTAACTGTTAGCAAGAGAGAAAGAGAAAGAGAAGGACCAAAGGGACAAAGGGATCGTGGTAAATATGCCCATTTTTAGCCCGTTTGATCAAATAGTGAGTTGGGGAGTGTGCCTGTGCGTTCGGGCAGATTGTGGCGGAGGAGCAAAAGTGGCATTAAAATTTCATCACCCAACTCCATCAATCTTTTACGCACAGCAGCGCCAAATGAAAAATGTTATTGCGTTAATCATAACACTGTCCTGCCCGGTGGGAACGCGGCAAGGGAGTACGCAAAACTCACCGAGATAAAGGTTGCTAATGGGTGTGCGCAGATAAAAATATAAACGGCAGAAAATATTAAAATAGACACACAAAAACCAACATATACCAAAGCTCTCGTAAACCATAAGGACAAAAATAATGAGTGGGATTATCCTAAAAGGATTACGTCAGCTAGATGATATTCCTAGAAGAATTCCAGGATGGGTTGGTACGCCCTTAAAATGGAAACATATTTTTTCAAGCGGAATTAAGTAACAAATCTTGACCATTGGGGAAAAAACACTAATAGGATAGCATTACATTAATCCGATTTCATAATGTGTTTAGTTATTTTACAGTTTTGAATATTCAAACTGACGAGTTTAATGATCTAGTTGGTTTAACGATAACTCTGTAAAAACCGTATGAATATCAAATGTACTGGTTGAGCTCTAACCGTCCACAAATTATTTATTAGTTTTTGCACAATTTGCATTATCAAACTTTTCAATCATTCGATCGTAACCTCCACATGCTTTTAACAACACATTTTGGAATCTCATCAATATTTCAAACAAGTACCCTAAATTTTCTCCTGGCAATTAGTTACAGTCTACACACGGGATGTCGATAAAATCCAATAATGCAGATACGAAAACCGTTTCCGAAAGCGTCATTTGTCATCAACTAGCGAGATAGTACGGCAAAGGACATAGTCTGCCGGCAAAAGGATAATGTAGGGCGCACGCTCATGACACGTTTCACTTTTCGGTACCTCGACTTCGATGAATTGATTATCATTATTAATACTTTTGTCCGTCGCTGCTGCTGCTGCTGCTGCTACTACTGCTGCAACAGATAAATTATACAGACGTGCCGAGCAGGAACGCACGAAACATGAGACACTGACGTGCCGTGACAGGGCGCGTGAGATGATTAATCACCTTCGTGTTTCACCCGAAAGCGGTGCTGACTTAAATCCACAATGATCGAACGATTACGCGTCCACCACCGCCGTCCGTGATGGGCAGGACCAGGCACCGGCAATCAATAGAACATCATACAACCGTCACAGGGGACACACAGTTGATCGTTGTTGCGGTGCGTGAAGAAGAGCATCGCGGATAGCACCGTATCGGATAAAATAAGCGCCCGGGTGAGATAAAACATTAAATAGCGGTTATTGGATCGCTTCCTTCCGATGTAATGACATTAGTGTAATTGAATCCACCAGCGCAGTTCGGTGAGCTGAATGAAAGTACACTCCATTACACAATGCAACATACAAGCATGGGACATGCGTGCCTGCTGGGAACGAGTTTCTCATCCATGCGGCCGCACACTTGTTGATAAGTCAGGGGGGTTAGATAAAACAAACAAAGTTACACTGGCGAATAAACAAATCGTATGAAAATGCATGACCTATGAACTTTTCCGCTGCGCTTAGCTTATTGCTTATGCTATGGAAAACTCTCGTGAAGGATGTTGGATCGATGCGTGTGATTACATGGAAGTGTTCGGATACTCGAAATAAGGATAACTGCGACGAGAGAAGTTATTCATCAATAACTTTGAAAAGCTGCTCAATATTTTTTCCGCTATTTACCATAGAACTCCGCATCAGTTTCCACTTTTCTCGCTGAAAGAGGATAGATGCAAGCTATGGCCTGTTATTTCAAATAATTAACATATAATTAGTGCACGAAATTAAATCAGCGGCAAACAATCCCTTTGAGGGGAATGGTTAAACAGGGGAAAAAGTATCTATTTACCCTATGAAACAGAACATCCTAGAATTCGGTCGAAACGAAGCGGTTCTCGAATAACCCAGATCAATCAATTAACCATCAGCGGTGGTACTATACGAATGCAAACAAGCTTCAACGCAAGCTTAATTGAATTTACATACACAAATAAGGGTTCAGACATATTAATTTGGATGCCGGTTAGAAAAATAAAGTAAACTTCAATTGAAATTTAATTTAATTTCGCTTGTTTTCAGTATTTCCGTCACGGTCATATTTAACCTATCTCTTTCCATTGTGCGCAGTGTTATAAATGAACTTCGTAAATAGTTTTTTTTCATGTTTAAATTGTATGCCAAAAATATTTAACAATAGGAAACACATAACGCGATACTTTGTTGCAATGCACGGTGAGTAAGGCAATGCGAAATTCAATACTTAGGTCAACATGCACACGAGTATAAGGCGGCGCTGTGTCCGCCATCTAATGCGACGCAACACTACTAGAAGAAAGGTACAGAGTTCTATCGAGGCACCATTCATTCTTGAACAAACAAGACCGATAGCGTATTGAACAAACTTGATTGATTGTTGAGTGATAATAACCTATTATATGCTTACAAAATGTTTGCATATTATAGGTTGTTGATTCCTAACATTGACATCGAGATTAGATACAAAATGTATGCAGTAAATAATGTGATAAACAATGTTGATATAAACTTCGCAAATTCGTCATTTTGCTTAAGATCCGATTTGATGGACAAACTGCACGAATCTATGCTTTCGCCTTTAAAATCATCATCTCAATGGTTTTGCAGTTAATCATTGATTCCAACTTTCAACATATTTCCTTAATAAATTTGCCAGGCAACCCACCAGGATCGTAATAAAGCAACGTTTTCTGCAACACAACAGCAGCCCTTACATCATTTGAAAAAACGGGCCTCCCATAAAACATTACTGAAGTAGCCCGGTGGCAGCCGCCGCAGCGTTCGTCGTATTCATTCAACCAGGCTTACCCAATCCACAGCTGGAACCTTTTTGCACATGACAGGTTTTGCTACTGTGTTAACTTAACTGTACACAATCGCTTGCTAAGCGCTCTGGAAAACAAGTATAACCTTTAATTCCTTTCATTTTTACTCCCCGCTCCGGTACGGTCCTTCACACCACCGCTGCGGGAACGTAATACCGAATTTTCTAGTAGTATTTGCATGTACCACTACAGAAAGCTTCCAAAGAAATTACCGACACATAAGCCCTCGAAAAAGAGTCGTGATGAAAGAGCTAATGATAAGAGACTTTCTGCTACAGGACAGGCACGTGTGTAAAGACTCGAGGCACGCTCATGTTTAATAATCGCCCCACTTGAAGTAATTGATGAAAGCTTTCCCAAAACACGGTGGAAAATGCTTTCATTTCTGCAGCATTTTTTGCCATCTTCTGCTTGGAGTTGGGATTTCTAACGTCATTTTTAATGTTTCGTTATTACAATTTGATGAGAGGGAACGAAAATACCCATCATCATCCTCTTTATATCTTTACGCCAACAGTTGCCACCACTTCTACGTTTACACGTTGGGATTGGAAATTAAATTAAAGCATATTCAAACGCATTCATCCAGCCAAATGGAGGAAATCCCGGGCGGAGAAAACGTGACGTGGAGCTGCGATGGTAAATATGCGAAAGTGGATGGCCGTCTGTCACTTCTTCCCATCAACAATGGGGCAGGAGGTAAAGAGATTAAAGGAAAGCAATCTTCATCACAAACACACACACACACACACACACACACATACATCTTGATATGATACATTATTCCCTCGGCAGTATTCTGCAACTCCTTGCATCATCATACCTATCTCCCTCCAGCAACTCGAGAGACACACAGCACAAAGGGGAAGAAGCCACTGCCTGCTATTGCTTATTGAAAATGTCAATTTTATATTTATTCGCCCCGTACAAGTGCTCGATATCACATAAGCGTTCGTCGCCCGTGCTCCACAGCAAACGGGGCGAGTGAGTTGCCAGCGCGCAAACTAGGCTAATGCTGTTGGTGGTGATAAGAGCACGGTTAGCGGCGAGCGAGGACAAAGACGACGACGACAGTACACGGTGAACGGTGGGCAGATAGGAGTGGTTCGATATTTGTCAACCATAAGAGAGCCGTTGGCTGGCTGAACGGTTTGTCAACATACACAGCACACGGTCAAGCCAGTTAGGAACAACACTTCAAACCAGGGCGAAAGAAGGTTGACAAAAAAAAAAAAAATTGGCGGAGAAGGGTGATGAGATACCTTCTGCCAACTTCGTCGCCGACGCACGGCGATAAGAACCGTGTTATTTTTACGCCTCCTATTGTTTTTTTACTTTATTTAACATTTCAATTTTAAAAAATAAAAAAAAAATTATCGCCAAAAAATTTGCAGAAAGTCTTAAAAAGTCAATAGCACAAATGGTGTCGTGACTAGGATCCAATTCAAGCCTTTACATTATTCAGTGATTAAAGCTCCGATCTGTTTCGTCACACTCTATCTTTAGGTGTTTCATGTCTTCCTCATAAAATTAAAAATTGTGTACCCTTTCAAAATCATTTATTGCGATACCAACGCACAAAATCTTGCTTCAGCGCACTTACACAAAAAGGTACTGAGCTCTGCTGCGCGTAAAGACAGAAAAAAGGCGCCATATCATTCAAAGATTTCTTCAGCGAAGATTTTTTGATTGATATCAAACGATGGCCCTTTGGAGCATCCACAGAGAAGCCCTATCTGAACAACCACAGGATACTGTAGGCGCTGATAGCAGAAACCCTTACACCCTTTTCGCTCCAACGCGTCCAAGGGCTGTGGAGACGAGTTCATGCACTGCATGTCTTTGCATAATGCGTGCCTGCCAGTGCTTGACGTAACAAACACGGGACCAAGACGGGAAAATGATTTTCTGCACTCTTGCATGGCGCTACTGCTACACGCCTGTTTCGTGAGTGGACTTCATTTGTCCGATAGAAGGCATCGGGAAAACGAGAACATCTTGACGGCAGCCAGGACACACGATAAAGTCGGCGAGTCATGTCGTGTTTTTCCCTTCTTTTATTCCTTTTTGTCGGTCGAGCCTTTTGATTGCACTGCACACACACACACAAAAGCTGCTATTCTGCACAAAAGCTCAACCAAGGTCTGGTACGGCGATTGTTAGAGAAAATGTAGGCTTGAGCGCTTTTTTTCCCCTTTTCAGAAATAGCAAAAAAGGGAAGGATACGATTATTCACTGCACACACAGTGTACAATGGGAGCAGCAGCACAGGAGCGCAATATGCGCTGTTGATGAAAGTGCTGCACGCAACAATGACAGCAACAAGAAAAAAAAATATATGTGTATGTACAACACATCAACGGGTACAATTTTCTACCGACGATGTTTCGTCGCTATTATCCCACAAGGGCATGTATGAAAAGTGTCGCTGCTAAATTTTTCCACCATGGCGCATGGTTGAGTTGACTGAATTACTTGTGCAAAAGAAGCATAATGAAACTGGGGGCAATAGTGGTAAAAAAATAATTGCAAACAACACATTTAATCTATTGCGCTACTTTAATTCACGTACATTCTGCGGTGCACGATCGTTCATTCTACCTTTTCTGCTTCGTCCAGTCATATTACAGGCCCAAAGCTTTAACGAGAATGCGGGGGGTGTGGCCTGGAAAATCACAGCATAATTTTTCGTCTGTCCGCAACAATTAACGCCCACTAATGGCGAACAGGGAAAACTTGTACAAACGGTGTGGCAGCTCCTCCCTGCACGTTATAGCAATATCGAAAGCCCAAAATGCTTACTTCACACGCAACGGCACGCTGAGCTTGCAGTTTCATGTTGCTATCCGCGCCTCCCACAAGAACGCATGGAACGCACGTGCCTCGCTCACGTCAATGTACGTTCTGAAGCGAGCGTATTTTAATTACATGGAAAACGCGAATCAAGTTTTACCTTGGCGGTAAGATACAACACACACACACGTGTGCAGTGCGTCTTTGTGCGAAAATTGCTCATCTCGATGAGGGCCCGAGATGTTGATTGTGTAACTTTGCGACCCACCAGAGTGGTTTTAATGAATGTTTGAACAATTTGTACCAAACTTTAGTACGAAAACAAACATTATGGTTCATGCCTTTTGTAAAAGTGTGCAAAAAACCTGTCAAATAATTTATTCCACAACTTCGCGATAGTTACACGGTAGTCGCGTAGGACTTTCCTACAAGGCTCGAAGTTTGCAAGGAACAGAAAATGAAAGCCTGGTCGCGTTGTGGAATCAGTAAGTTAGCAAGAATCCAACAATTAAAATTCTACATACTTTGTTCTCTACACCAACAACTCGAGCGTTCTGTTTTGCATGGAGATAAAATTACATTCTCGATTTAAATAATGCTTCACTCATGAATATAATAAACATTCATTTATGTTTCTTTGAAAATCGTGCCTTTCTCTCAAAACACGCACATCTGCCAAGCCTAATAAGCGCAGTGGATTTTGCATATTTCCTGAAATAATTCGCCGCGTTTCCTGCGTGCGTTTTGGGAAACAATAAAAGCGCTCGCTCTTATTTTGGGAACAATAAAAGCATAAAACTTTCGTGAAATATACAGATCTGGTGTACAAGCAAAAAATGCTAACAGTACATACTTAAGGAAAGAAGCAAAAGCACATCTTGGTCGAACACAATGGTGTGTTCTTATTTGCACCAAAAACTTTTCGATACCTTCCAATAACCAACGAATTTCAGTATACATCTTTTGTTAACAGACGCAATGCATTCAATTCCAGAGATGTACCTCTGGTTGACTAATGGCTGCCTGTGATAAAATAAAGATTAATTCAGAGTCTTACATCTACAATTAAGTACCGCTCTCAAAGGACGGGACTAAATATTACAGTAGTACGCGACTAAATAAATATAATGAACCTATTCCAGTGAGACATGGCCAGCAGATCATTCAAGGTGGAAAAGACACGTCCTTTCTACATTGAAGAGTCAAGAGCCAACGAAACAATAGGTTGGTCAGCTCAATCTAAACAATGTTTGTTGAACCCTTTTTTTTGTTACGATAGTTCAATTTTGATCATCGTGCTTTGAAACATTTTAGAGTTATTTAAGCGTAAATAAAGTTAGCAATCTAAAGCTCATACATGTTAAGCTAACAATTAAATTCTTCTATTACGACTGAAAACGATATAGAACAAATAGTAAAAGAAATAGTTATCAGAATTACCAGAGTTATCAGAATTACCAATTAAAGAACCGTTGGTATGTTAGCGAATCTACGTAGGCCATCTAATAATACTTTCATTATCTCCTACCTACCCATTAGGTAGAGCGTAGAAAAAAAAGGAAGATTCTGAAGATTGTTCATCCTCCAGAATCCGTCACGCCGATAATGGGTAAAATGGTCAACAGGTGCAGGAAGAAGATGGATGGGCACGATACCCAAAAGAATGTTACAAGAACCCCCCAACCTGGACAGGAACATATTTTCCTTCGCAGAGATCTCACGTATCAAAGAAAGGAATGGACTTGCAAGGAAAGGACGGACAGAATTGCCAAACAGTATCCGGAAGTTTTGTCCGTTTTATCTCTCCGTCCGTTCCGTTTTCCAAAGATCAAACAACAAAAACACCACATATCTACATAAACAACCTTCCAACAATGCTTCGCGCCAGAGGTTGGGAAAACGGGAACGGGAACGATAATCACGGTAATCCCCGGAGGAAGTACGTCAAGGTAACCATCATATCGTCCCCGGCACGGATGGAATGGCACGTAGAAATCCCGCCCTTGCCTTCTAGACTGCTCGAGGGCTGAGACGAAGGGTTAGGAGGCGTTTGCAGAATTCAAACGAAAAGAGACGAAGAAAACTGTATGGTGTAAACCTTTACACGAAAGTTTCTGTTCCCACGTGAAGGATATTGGAAATTCTGATAACGCTGTTTTGGAGTTATATTTAGCTAGGCACTCAAAATTTAAACCCCACAAATAGAACTGCTTCAAACTGCAACTAGCTGTCCACGTAAAGTATGTAAAGAACTGTTGATATTGAAAGCGGAAGGACCATCCAAGGGTTAATCTTCGCCAGGAGCGGTACGACAGGGTACTACGCTGAGGCTCATGTGTACGTGCTCCAGCAACGAACGTACATCCTCTCCTCCTGGAAGGTAAAAGCTTGTCGGAGTAACATCATGCAACCATCCATAACCACATTCAACGATACTAAGCTAAGCCCTGTTTTTCCCTGGAGGAAGCTCGTGACCACGTAAGCGGACGATGATGGTGTTGAAGATGTTGCTAATATTCGCCATTGCACAAGGGCCCGTAAACAGGCCCAGCTGACGCACTAGCGGGCTACGCGACCAAGGCATTTGGTACGGTAGGCTACTTGTTGGAATTATGCACGAGAAACGAAGTGAATGATATTTTCAAAATGGTTAGAAGCAACACGTGACATCCCACAAACGACAAACACATCGCTTCAAGAAGTGTGCGGTTTTGGGAAAGGTAAAATATTTTGCAACCCAACATGTGTGAGTCGTTCAGGGTGATTTGCCCTGAAAGTGATCGGAGGTGAATATTATACAAGATTTGTAAACGGTCTTACTATTCCTGTCGATTAATGTACATGAAAACTAAGCTTTTCGTGAACCAAAACAAAATTTAACAACTCTGTACAAAAAATAGATAAATTATAACAATTTAATGTGAAACCCCTCAAGGGACGCTTTTATTCGATTCGATGAATTCAGAACTTTCAGCATGACGTATTTGTCTATACCTTGCTACAGAGAAGATTTAATGTTGCAGCATCCCTGCGGTGCAGTTTAATCGGAAAACGAATGCAAGAGAAAATCCCACATTCTACGAATTTCATCAACGACCAAAAATATACATATTGACCCCGTACCGTACAACACAGCAGGAGTTGAGATAATAAAAAAAGATAAACAAAATAGTGCCATTGGGGAGGTGCCACAATCCTTGGTTCTTGGGAAAAAGAAATTTCTTTAAAACACATCTACTGAGAAATGTTATTGATTTTAAAATAAAATCAGTATCGATTTCCATCCGGGCACGGCTTTGTTTGAACTGCATACAATTTCAAAGTGCATCGTCGTGTGGGGCAGCAGGGGCTATTGCCACCGGAAGCCATCGATGCAGTGATCAGAGTCCATTAGCATATCAGCAGAATGACGAGGAGGAGTCGTGATCGATGCTGACAGACACTTCCTTCTTGGTTCGAACCTTTGCACCCCTTTTTCAAGTCAGTTATTCTTAAAGGGCATGGCATCGTTATCAAGACACTTCCGAGCCTCTCCCATGCGTCAATTACACACACACACAAATCGAGCAATCGGCAGTTGGGAAGAAAACCTTTGCCATACATCCTTATCCACGCGATTGCGGAGACTCGGCGGCGCAATGTGTAAAACACTGCCCATTGAGTCGCGTGTCTGCATGGGTAAAAGGGTTACATAGCACAGCACAATCGAAGAAGGCTATGATACAGTCTACGTGCGAGAGGCGTATTGATTTCTTATGGCCACACAAGAATACCTTTTGTCGCGAAGTCACAAATTCTATTTGTGTGTTTAAAGCAGCCCATAGAAAAGAAGCAAATGCCGTTTGCATCATCAAACCTGCTATCCTTTACATCCTTCGCTTTGTTACAGTCTTCTGGTTGCCGATGGTTTAAAGGTCTTATACTGAGGGTCTTCTGGTAACGTCACACCCATAACAATTTAAAAGTGCAAACGACCTCCTCCCGCATCCCACTCATGCACAAAGAGAAGGTGGCAGAAAGATGCTAATAAAAGAAGTAAATAAAAGTGAAGGTATTACCCCTTCAGTGTCTCCGCAGAGGCCCACTGATGATGGCTACTAATAAACTAGGTCACGAAGACACGGTGGAGCGATGGATCCGAGAATCGGATCGAAAAAGGGCGTTTTACATGCACAAGAGTAGAGCGAAAGCAAAACAGGATACACTTACACAACCATTCCGTAGGCTCCTTCGCCGATGTAGGCCAGATTGGTGTACCGGGGGCCAACCTCAAAAATCTGTCCACGGATGACTTCGGCGTTCGGGTTCGTGTTGACCACGCCATTATTGTTGGCGGCCGATGTACTACCGGTCGCTGCTGCTGTTGATCCGCCCGCACCAGCCACTACTGCCGTTGCTGCCGCCGCAGCTGCTGCTCCACTGTTTGCCTCTGCCATTGCTGTGCGTGAAGGTGTGAGTATTGGTTTCTCTTCACTAAATTCACTTCAGAAACACACACACACACAATTCGCAAAGGATACTTTTCTGTGCAAGAAGTGCGCGTGTCTGCTCTCGGTCACAATTTCTCTGTGGTAACTTGGATTCGTTCGTACCTTCGAACTCTTCTGCTTATCTGCGTGTACACCGCATCAGGCACGCCAATACATGCATTGGGGGACAACCCAAGGAAAAGGGCGCGCGCGCTCGCGAACGCTCGAAGAAGAACGCGAAAACAACAAAACAACACGGTACGCAAAGCTTCGCGCAGGCGAAACCGGATTTTTGGCCTCGCGTCTTTCGCGGATGCTTGAGCTCCACACTTAAACGCACCAAATACACACGCACATACGCACGCACGCACACACGAACGCACTCACAAAAGTGCTACAGAGGCACTAGACGCACTGAACAAACGCGTACGCACTAGCAGTACAGTACCCCGCGTACACACCACCGACACAAAACAATTACACACGCATCCTGTAGAAGAAAACAGAAAGGCAATTATTTAATGCACCAACAGTTCCAGTGTGCCGCAGTGTGCTGTGTGCTGTGGGTTGGGGGGAAACACTTCCTTCACAGTAGTGTTGGAAGCTCGGAATTGGAACTACTCGACTCCGAATTCAGCCTGAATTATGATTCCGTTTCTGGAATTCGTAAAAAGTAATTGGAGTTTTTTAAGTGCTTAGGTAGGTCTTGACAAGGATTTTTGGGTCATCCAAGAATGGAATTCCTGGCTGCTACGGTACAAAAATGTGCTTTAGTTTTGTTACTGTTTCTTGTCACTAAAACGATTCAAAACTTCCAAGTGATTCATGCAGTGCTATGAATTACCCACAAATCCAAGCAATTGCTTCAAGTTGAATTGAAATCGAAAGGGAAACACAACAACATGCCCCTAATTGATGGCATGCAATTTTGATTCCGTAGCCAGTTCCGAAGCCGAATAAGAAAAATGACTCCAAACCTACTCTTCGGATTCGATTCCAGCCAAAACATTATTTTTCCACCGTAGTGATTACAGCCTCCTTTGTGAACAGGACTGTTTTTGCTTTTCTTCTCAATCCGCTACGCATACACACGGACACACACACACACACACACACATGGAGAACACTGCTGACAGCGGCTGTCAAAGAAATCCGTCTGCCCAATGACGCGCGGTCTTCTTTTTTGCACCGTTTGGTAAGAGCGCTCTTCATGAAAGGGAACCGTACCAAGGGGCGTGAAAAAGGGGTAAAAGGGAAAAACAGGGGTCACACAAGTTTTCAAGAACTTTTTTGGAAAACTATCTCTAAAGAATGGAAATGAACGGGAACACAGCAAAGACACAGTGCAGCTTGTCAAACGAAGAATGGTGGTCCCCCAAAAACAAACAGCTGGCACTAGCGACCGCAGAAGGGCACGGCGGCATGACACACTTTACATTCCAGCAGGCACTCTGAAAGCACGGGTAGCATTCATTTGCCAGTCGGGGTAAATTTTCATTCACACCACCTTGCCCAAACAATGTTGTTTGCACGGGCTGGGAAGATTAGAGAAAAATAACATGTACACCCGTACACACACACATACACATGTACGCGCCCTTCTTGACAGCAGCCGCAGACGCAACAATCGCACGCCACAACCAAGCCTCCCGCTCCGGATGAAAGGGCATCCCCACCGTGTGCGCGAGTAGAAGCCAGGCCTCCGGACAGGGAACAGGGCGATTTCCTATAACCAAACCCTTCTAAGCCACTATCCCGACTGCAAATTTGATTGCTCTCTCAATGTTCGGAACTAAAGCCCTTTCGGGTGGTGAACAAGAAGCACAAGAAGGAGAAACGCGTTCTGCGATTTTTGCATAGACTGATTGTGATTACGGAATCAAGGAAGGAGCATCTTCTGCTTCTTCTTCCATTATATATCCTCTAATGTTTAGGCAGTAGCATCGATCTAGCTGAACAGCACAACCGCCGCAAGCCGCAATCTGGCACACCCGCGACTATCAGACATCCGGAGGCACCAACTTTGTTCCATACACACTCACACACACATACACACACACATACACGTACCATTGGCACCGCCCCTTCACAGACTAAACCTACCCCCTTTTTTCACGCTTAAGAAAACACTCCGCCGATACACGGCTTCCTGTTGCCAACTGCTGCTAAAAGCTTGTTTTTTCCACGACCAATTCGCACTTTACCACATTCCTTCGAGACGAGACGAACGGGCGTTACACGGTACAGCTCGCTTCTGGACACACGGGCACGGACAGGCCACAGGACATTCACACGATTCGGGCCACAGAAAACGACTATGAGCCGAGAAAGAAACGGAGCGCATTTGCCTGCGTTTATTGTGAGGCAGCCAGCGGACCGACGACAGCATCAGCAGTGCCAGCAGCAGCAGGACGAAAGCACGAAGCGCAGCTTCGAATCGCGTTCGCTGACGTTTGGAACAGAAGCAAGCGGTTGCTGTCACGTTTGAAAAGGCCGTTACAATCACAAAAGAAAAATCTATATTTGTGCAGTAAATTGGTACGTTATGAAACCAGGGCTAGTTTAGAACAGTAAAAATGATAAGAAATGGCAAGTTTTCAGACTTCAACGCTATCATGGAATGTGGTGTGCATTTCTCGCCGTATTTTAAAACATTTCTTAACAAATCTTGGAAGGTAAAACACTTTGATTGATTATGAAATAGAAAGTTTATGACCGTGCTCTAATGTATTACACATTTAAAACAAAAGAAAGCATTTAGATTATAATAAAATACGATTACCTTATGTCATCCACGCGACCGACGCAATGAAACCGCTTTACATGAATAGCTGCACGAACTGTCAAAAACCGACAAGCCACTCGCAAAACCAAAACGAAGAGGAAGAAAACACAAAACGACTTGCGGTAAACAACTGCATACGGTGTGATATTTGTGTGGTGGAAAGAAACACAGAAAAATTATAGAAGTAACGCTGATTTATTCGCTTTGATTGTTGTACCGTTTGTCCAAGCCCACTGCCCAACCATGAACGCACCGCCCACCTTCGAATCTTTCCTTCTGTACGAAGGAGAGAAAAAGTAAGTTTTGGTCGCCCATCCGACCAACAGCCGGTGTGTATACTCATGCCGCATCCAGCAAGCAAATAAAACCTGCGAACTAGACGAACTGTTTTACCTCTCCCAACAGGATTATTAAAGAGTTGGACATGAAAGTGCCCAATGCGGCTATATTTACGGTAAACAAGGAGGATCACACCCTGGGAAACATGATTCGCAAGTGAGTTATAGCAGCAGCTCCGTTTCCCTTTGGCCCAGCCATAGCGTCAGCCAAACGGTGTTACATTTTCCCCTATTTTTCCTCTCTTCTCTCTACCCACTCCGCAGCCAGCTGCTGAAGGACCCGAACGTGCTGTTCGCTGGCTACAAACTTCCCCATCCGCTCGAGCACAAATTCGTACTGCGCATCCAGACGACGTCAGAATATTCCCCTCACGAAGCATTCATGAACGCCATCACCGATCTGCTTTCCGAGCTGTCCCTGTTCGAGGAGCGCTTCCGGGAGGCGATGAAGGAAAAGAAGGAGGGTGGCGATTAGGGCGATTGTTTTCGGATGCGAGGGAGCGGCATGCGAGAATGCGATTTTTAGTGCTTAAGAATGGTGTGACCTATATTGAATTCAGTATAAATATTGAGTTATTCTATCTATCATTCCTAACTTTAAAGAGTTTCCAATCTCACCATCCGAACAGAAACAAAAAACTGCTAGCAATAATTTAAAACAGTACACACGTGGTTCGTTCATACACGCGGTAAGAAATTTACACAGGAAACCTCAAAACTGTAGGCTATTCGTTGATAGATGCTTAAAGCTGCCCTTTCCTGCTTTGAAATAAATTATTACTTTTTTAACAAGTTCTAGCGCATAAAATTGCTCTCAAAAAATCTTATCTAAGAGAAAAATGTGTCTAGGTTAGTAAAAATAGGGAAGAAATCAGCACATAACCGATGATACGCGGATGAACGGCTGGTTTTGGTGTACGGATTCCCTTAGTACGTCTCATCATCGGGACACTCTCCAATCTCATGACCGAAAACTGTGAATGGGATACAAAGAGAGAATATTATCTTGTATCTATTATGTTCGCTTACTTGTATATAATTAGAAGAACATGTGACCAATTTAAATAATAGGATAAACGAACATTTTTCTCAGCCATCCATACATGCAAGCGAACACAGGGTCGTAAAATGTGCCATTGGATTGCGTTTAACTGCTTCGTTAAGCTACATGACCTACGCTACGGGAAGGCCAGCCAGTTGGCTTCGGCGCAACACGTGCCCATCTCAAATGTCCTCCGACAAGTCCCCGTCGAAAAGCTAAAACGCAAAACGGGCTCACCCGGACGGTACTGTGTAGATGCTTGTTAATTGCGTTTCGAAAGATGTTCCGCTCTTAATCCGTCGGAATTTACGAGCGAGCATTGTTATTTGGGTGCCGGCTGCTCTATTACTGCTCCAACGACCGTTGTTGTACAAGAGATATGAACCTGCAATTTATTCTGACCCGGACCAGTATCACACAACCTCCCCGAAGGATTGTAAAACTGCAGCATCGCTGACGCTGAGGTACATTTTTTATTGTACGAAAGAAAATCCTTCAAGCGGACTGGCCAGGTCTTATCAAGTTTTTGTCGTTGAACACAAACACGGAAAACTGCCCAAAGCGAATTACTTTTAAGACTTTCTTATTAGGCACTGTTAAAAGTTGTCCAAGTAAGGATGGACACATTCCGTTTTTGTTTTCCTTTATTAGATGTGCATTCTTATCTTTCGTTAAATGGTCTTTTCCTCTCAGTAAAAGTTCAATTTAGATCATTTCTGTGTGTTTTCCTGGATTTTGTTGTATGATTTTTAGCCAGTTGTTCCACACAGCAACCCTTACTAAAAGATTTGCTTCTCTTTTCTTTCTTCCTTATGGAATAAAGGTCCAATAAGAAATTATTAAACACGGGTTGCACATTTAAATATGTAGCTTCGAAAAACCTTTCCATTTCTTACCTTCACAACTTTCGCAGTACTTCCTTGGTGGTGGTACCTTTCGCTCCTTGCCATCCGAAGGATGCTTTAGTGACTCCGGTGGACTGTCGGAGCATTGCTTCGGACAGTCTTCGGTTTCGTGCAGGTCAAACTCGTCACATATGTCACAGAACACACGCGGTGCCGGTTTACGCTTCTGAATCTCAAAACTCATGTTGTGGCTGCAACGAGGTTTGGAGAGCAATAAATGTACCAAAACGGTTTCAAAATGTTTTTGTCCGAAAGCCCTTACCTATCCGCACTGGTCGATTCGAGCGCCTGTATCCGCAGGGTCAACTTTTCATTCTTGCGCTGCATGTCGACAATGATTGAGTTGAGGAAATCTATCTGCGCACCGGAATCATCTTCCTTGCCTTCGCTCACGATCCTGCTGTTCGGCACAGTTGCTCCGGTGTCTGCTGCCGTTGCTGCGGCATTAGCTGCCTTCGAAAGCTTCAACAGCTCATTTTCCTTGGCGATGAGCTGCGATTGAAGGTGTTCGTTATCCTTCTCCAGCCGACGGTTGGCAAGCTGCAGTTCCGTTTCCCGCAGCTCCAGATCCTTCTTCGCACACTCAAGCTCATGCTGACGCTTTTCGATCGCACGCTTGCTGCTGACCGTCTGTGCCGTTTCGGACACTCGCTCTTCGAGTTTCTGCAGCAGGTCCGCCAAACGTTGCTGCAGCTCTTCGATCTCTTGCTTTTTGGCACTCTCCATTTCCAGCAGCTTCTGGGACAGTTCGTGCGTACGGTGCGAATATTCCGTTTCTGCGGATTTCTTCCGATCGAGCAGCTCATCGAACAGGGTCGTTTGTGCTGTCAGCTTCGTTTCCAGCTCACTGACACGTCGCTGTTGCTCCTTCAATCGGTCGTCCTGCTCCTTCGCGGTAGCTCGGGACTTAGCTAGGGTAGCCTTCAGCTCAGCCGCTTCTTCCGTACTACGCTTACCGTGTTCCGTACTTTCGGCAAGATTTTTCTGCATCGTTTCGAGCTGTTGCTGAAGGTCCTTTAGCTGCGCATCCTTATCGGTAAGCGATTCTTGCATCTTTTTAAGTTCATTGTCTTTCTCCACCATGTTTGCCTCCTTGGTGGTGGTTTGCTTTGTGAGCTCGTCCACCGTAACGGAAAGCTCCTGTATCGAAGCATCTTTGGCTGAAACCGAATTCTCCAGGTTTTGTATCTGAGCTTCTAGAGCTGCCTTGGCTTGTAACTGCGAGTTTAGTTCCTCAACCGTGGCCTGCAGTGTGGCCAGCGAGGTGGATTTGGTTTCAAGTTGTTCTCTTAGCGTAATCAGCTCAGTCTCCGTAGCACCCTTTGCCGAGGATGTCAACTCCAGCTGTTTCATGAGCTCCTCGTTTTTACTCATCGCCACATCCAAACGTTCCTTCTGTTCGGTAGCTGCTTGTTGCATTTGTTCTTGCAGTACAGCTAGTTCCTTCTTCAGCGTTTCCTCGCGACTCACCAGATCGACCTGCTCCTCTTCCATCTCACTGTAGGAGCTGTTTAGATCTTGCAGTCGCTGTTGCATCTGTTGGCACGATTCTTCCGACTCAGACTTTGCTTGCTTCAGTGCCTCAATCTGGCTGTAACTGTCCTGCAGCTGCTGCAGGAGTTCCGCGTATGATTTGCCATTTTCCTCAAGCTTTGTGACCATTTCGGTCACCTCTGTCGAACGTTTCTGCAGCAGAGTTCGTTGTTCGGTAAGTTCCTGCTCGAGCTCAACGATACGCTGGGCCTTTTGGTCGAGCTGAGTGGACAGCTCGTGGCTGCCTTGCTCCATTGACTGACGAAGCTCTTCCAAGCGTTGCTGCAGAGTGCTTGACTCTTCCTGGGACTGCTGCAACTGGGACTTGAGCAATTCCTCTTGCTCCTTTGACGCACGAACCGCGACATCTTTGAGCTCTTCTTCCTTCTTGAGCTCCAGTTGAGTTACTTCTAATTGCGCCTTCAAATCGCTAATGGTCTTTCCCAAATCGTTCTTTAATGTTGCGATTTGCTCCTCGCGCAGCGATACACTCTTGGCCAGTTCTTCAGCGTGCTCGTTGCTCATTCGTTGCCGTTCCTGTTCGAAACTTGCCTTCAACTCCGCAATCGTACGCACCAAGTTTTCCTGCTCCTGTTCGGCGTTCTCCTTCATCTTTCGCAGCTCCGTATTGAGTTCATTCTCCTGTATGATCTTCTGGTCGGAGATTTGCTGCATCTCTTGCCGCACACGCTCTACCTGCTCCTGGAGCGCTGCGTTCGCTTGGGCACTTTCATCCGCCCGACGCTCCGTTTCTATTTTCAGCGTATCGTAACTATCGCGCAGTTCATCCAGAGCGCGCTGTTTCGCTTTCAATTCCTCGGTTAGCTTTGCTAGCTCGGAATTGGAATCGAGCGTGCTGGACCGTTGCATATCGAGCTCCTTCTCTAGGTCTAGCTTCTGCTGAAGAACTTGTGCGGACTTTTGCTCCAGAGCTTCCATTTTCCGACGCAAATCGGCATGCTCAATCTCCAGTTTTCCGAACTGCTCTTGAGCTTCGGAAAGTTTTTTGCCACCAGCTTCTTCACGAACAGCTCCGTCGGAGATAGTAGCATTAAGCTTTACGATCTGTTCATCTCTGGAACCTAATTCAGACCGTAGCGATGTGATCTGCTGTTCCAGGGTTTGCGATTCAGTTGTTTTGATAGCAATCATTTCCTCTGCCTGTTTGATCTTATCAGATACATCCTTCACCTGCTTCTGTGTGGCAACCAGCTGCCGTTGAAGTTCTTCCGCTGCTTCAGAGAACCGAGCTATCTCTGTATCCTTTTCGCTTAGCTGCTGCTGCGTGGTCGAAGCATTAACCTCTAATTCCTTTTTCAAATATTCTTCACGGTTTCTCAGATCTTCCTCAAGCTGCTTTACCTTCAACGACATTTCCTGTTTGGTTTCTTCGAGACGTTTTTCCAAATCTGTCTTTTCCTGCAGAATGTTTGCCAGCGTACCATCCTTGTCCGCAAAGCTAGCCTTAATGGCGGTAAGCTCATGGCTTAGACTGGTCGTAGAGACGTTCAGCTCCTTCAGCTCGTTCTGCAACGCACCTACTAGCACTTCGTTCTCCTCCAGCTGCTTGTCTTTGGCAAGATTTTCTTGTTCGGAAATCTGCAATTGCTTCCGAAGTTCGGCGATTGTGGTACGTTCCGCATCGACGAGGGTGTGCAATTCTGCCACCAGCGTATCGTGCTCGGTGCGCGATTGATCGAATTTCTCTTGAAGTGTAGTCAGTTCTTGCTGCAACTTTCCCTTAGCCAACTCCAACTCCTGTAACTGTTTGGCTTGATTGGATAGTTCCTCCTGCTTGGCAGCTAGTTGTGCCGCGCTGCTTTCACCGTTTGTGGCGAGAGATTGCAAATCTTGTTGAAGTTTCCCGACCTGGGCCTCTCTTTCCTGCCGCGCAGCAATTTCTGCCTGCAGTGAAGCCTCGCAGGCCGTTAGCTTAGACTCCACTTCTTGTACCATCTTGTCTTTCACCGTTCGTGCCTCCTCAAGCACTTTGATTGTCTCCTTTGCAGATGTGAGGTCCTGGTCAAGCTGCGATTTTAATGCATTTACCGTCTCGAGTCGTGCCTCCAGCTCCGACAACTGCTCCGACAGCTTACTGCTGGAGGTACCCTGTTCCTGTAGCTTCATTTTAAGGTCACTTTCCAAATCCACCATTTTAAGATCGCGCTGACGCACATCGGCCCGCAGATCTTCCACCGTCTTTTCCAGCAGCAGCAGCGTTTGGTCCCGTTCGGCGAGCAGATCCCTCTTGCTGCGCAGCTCATCCTGCAACGCCGCCAAACGCTCTTCCTGCTCACTTTCGGCATTTTTCAGCGCAAGATACTGCTGCTCTAGCTCCGCATCCTTTGCCGTCAGCTGATCGCTCTGCTCGTCCACCCGATGTTCGAGGTAGTTGATTTGTTCCTTCAGGCACTCTTCGCTGATCGTGAGGGCGGACAGCTTACTGTCGGCGGCCCGTTCGGCATCGGCTACCTTTTCGTGCAGGTTCTGTATCTCGTTCTCGAGCGAACGTTTCAGCTCCTCGGTCAGATGCAGCTTTTGGTCCTTGGAAAGTATTTCCGCCTTCAGTTTATCGATTTCGGCATTCAGCTCTGCTTTGATAGCTACATCAAGATATCATAGTTAGTTATTTGGAGGGAGCAGCACTATATAACTGGAGGCTTACATACCAGTAATATCTTCCGGTGGCACCGGTGGTTGTGTCGTTGCGCCACTCTTTTCTGTAGATCCTGCTCCAGCCAATTGAGCCTCTAGATCAGCTATTCTTTCTTTGAACACTTGCGTTTGAGCCTAGAATGGGGCGCCCAAAGTTAATGAGTAAAACGCAATCAAATGGTTTAATTACAGCAAATATACTGTTAAGATATAATGTTAGTTGCCATACCAAGTACTGCAAAGATAAACATTTTCTATTTAACGGACGAAACAAATATACTGTGTAACAAACATTTGTATGCATGCATCGTGCAGTTTCCGTAAGAAAAGAAAACTTTTTTTATAACGGTACGGTCGAAAAGAATTAGTCACAATTTAATGCGATTAAAATACATTTTAAAACATTTATTTTGCATTTATTTTTTTTTTTTATAAGAAAATGATTCGTAGAAATGTTCTCATTTCAAGACATCAATAAAGTCTACAATACACATGGAACAGCTTGGTATCATGCATTTTACAATTGCACAAAAATAAACTACGTAACACACGGGTGTATCTTGTAGTAGTATCTAATATTTTTAAAATAATTTTTTAACCAGTAAATTAAACATACGTTTCTTCATTTTTTGTTACGTTTCAAAAGCCATATTAAAAAAAGTTTTCTAAGAAAAATAAAAGTACATCATTCATCTGATAAATTTGGTATAATATTACTGGTTGTTACTACAAGATACACTCCTGTAGAAAGATAAAGCCAATTACTAAGAACCAATTGAAAAAGAAACCCGGAGACCACTTGAGTCGACTCAGCTCGTTTGCCATCACAAAAAGAAGTACATTTTAGAGGAAAATAACACAAACTACGCTGCTTTAAGCTTAAGCTCATGCAACACAAACTGTATAAGAATGACACAAAAACTTTGGCAAACGAAGAAAGAGCCGGGCATTGGACCAAGGGCCACGTAAAATGCCCAATGTCCACTGTCTCACTTCCTTTCGTATGTCTCCCGGGCAATACTCACATTTACTGAATTTAGAATTTTTCCCTGAAAATATTACACGCAACAGGTGAAATGGATTAGAGAAATGAAGATGACAAAAAAAAAACACTAGTCTAAGGATGAGGACATACGCAAACGGCCTTCGGTTACTGAGCGAACCTGGCGGGTGTTTCCCGTACAGACCCAAATTGACCTTTCTTCTAATAAAATATATTTACACACATGCTGTGTCGAGAGTGTGATCCTTTGGTCTGCATTCCCAACACAGGCAAACACACACACACACACACGATGGAAAAGTAACTTGAGACGGGGGAGGGCTAATCGTAATTTATGCCTTCATTCTTTGGCTGTTCGCCCAGGCGGATGTATCGCAAGAGGCCACACGTACATGACGCCGCCCGTGTGACAAGTGTGTACGTGCCGGGCCCTAATGCTCAGCGCTACTGGCAGTAATCCTTTTTTCTTTCTCCCTCACCCAGCACACCTCACACGGGTCCGTCGGTAGATCGTATACTTACGTTTAGCTCTTCGCCGCAGAAGGTGGCTTCGTCCACGCTGAACTGCAAATCTTCGTTGCGACGCTTCTCGTCCGAGAGGGATTTTTCCAGCAGGGCTACCTTTTCCTTTAGCTGAGCAACATGGAAAAAAAGAACGAAAAGAAATGCAACGTAAGTGTAAAATATTGGCAAAGTGTTTTATGAAGTAAGAACATGGCATAACCAACGCAACTAACATCGCGACACGACAACAGCAGCTGAGGGAAGAGGAACGGGAATGTGTTACATGAACGGGGATGATGAAGCTATGTCCTTAATCTAGAAAGTACGTTAGATGAGCACATTACGATCTATTAAATTAATTGATAAAAGTAAATCTAGAATATACCTGAAATTAAATAAAGTGCTTTTATTAAATTGTTTTACTTTATTTAATCTTCTACTTAATGGAGATCGTTAAGATCGATCGATAATTTAATGCATAAATCATGCAATGTGAAGAAACAATTTCATCCTTCTTAAACACCCCTTAAATGCTACAGTTTATGCCGTCCTTGAGCAGTTCGTCGTCATATCGTCCACCTGCGTGCGAACAATGGTCCAGCTAATATGTCATTGAATGCATTATGCATAACAAAGTGAATATTCATATGCCGGCAGCACACAGTCACCAGTAGCAACCATCATCCTGCCCTGCCTAACCGTTCCAACCCCAATGCCTACTGCTATGATTCCCATCATTTCTACTGCATATTGTAACCTCTCACTGAGCATGATCGGTGAAGTTGTGCGTACCAGCAGGTTGGGTGACCCACATGCTCCCCGGCTAGTGCATTCACCAATGCCAATTTCTGCAAAACCCCATTGTGTATAGCTTCCGGCAGCCGTCTGCATCTTTAGCGTGGGACATTCAACCCCATCTTGCCGGATGGGAAACGTGTACGAATGGTCACATCATCATTTGCATATGCACGGTGAAGGTGCATTGAGCATTGTGCGTCATCTTCGGAGCCAAAAGCTCGATTTGTCCCAATCACTTGCATTCTGCTGCACTGGTCCTATCAACTTTTCCATTACTGGGAACATGAACCGGTCAATTTTTTGCCTTGTGAGCGCAAGTCCATAGCGAGCTTGAACATACCATCGGAAAGTGGCAGAATGGAACAAATGTAAGACTACCATGGCTTATCAATTGGTCATACCGTCACCTTGAAAAGCAGATACTGCCCCGGTAAAAAATCCAGCAATAAAGATGCAATATCACGTGCAGGAATGTCATTTCAATCGCACATGAAAAATTACGCCACAAAAAAGGGATTGCCATTGTCTCTAGGGACAACTTCTTGGCAGCAATACACAACACAGATGATTCTTTCCCAAATATGTTGTCATAAGCGTTTCTTCATTCTCTCTTTGCATTCGGTATGCCCGGTACACAGGGGAGTCATTTCTTTGGGACAGGAAAACAGGAAAAAATGCCACAACTGGACACACTGGACAATTAAATTGAATGGAGGATCGAAATGAGCACCAACAGTAGCACCAGTGGCCTTGCTGGCACACAATTATCTGCTCCGTAAAAGGGAACCGATCTGCGACGTGACACATTTCAGCTGCGAGACACATCTCGGAAAACAGCCGGGCAATCTGTTGCTCGGAAAACAGTGAAATGAATTTTAATGAAAACCATCCCTTTCGAAAGGATCGGGAGGAAAACAGTTTGCTGTTTCAGTGCATTCGGAATTGGTTCAGTTTAAGCGGAATTTGGATCATATTGTCAAACAATACTGATATCGTACTTTCGACGTGGCATCAAAATGGGACCTAAATCTTAGCAAAAAGTCCTACTGCGTTGTGTTGTTTTTCTCTGCTAAACTTCCCACAAATTAAATCGATTCTATAAAACACACATATATGAGCAACATCCCCTATAAAACACACAACTGTCACGGGACAGCGGCTATTCCCATCGTTCGGGAAAAACAAAACTAACGCATCTGTGCCACTGTTGGGCGTGCTCCGGCTCACAACCCACGGCCAAAAGCTCCGGATTCCCGGCCACATTATGTTTATCCAGTTCACTTGCCGTGCCCGGAACTGCACAGGATATTTCCACGCGGCCCATTACGCCAACGGGCGAATGTGCATCCAGGCGACAACGAGACTGGCCTAGCACAACATACCACCACCATCATGGTGATCATCAGCAGCATCATGTGCATAACACCAACGGGAAAGCATGGAACCTGGATAATAAAAACCTCGTGCAAAAACCATGGATTGCAATTCATGGATTAGTACGTGTGTGGGTGTGTGTTTGTTTGCAGACAGCCGGGGAAGAGTTTATTTGCTTTCCGATTGTGTGGTGTCATTCGAACTGCATTTGCAACGCATGCAGGACGGCAGGGAAAAGGGGCACAAAGCAGCAACGACTTTGGTGGAAATAAGCAAACTGACATTTTCACTTTTTACCGCCCACCGTTCCGACAAGAGCGAGATGTCCCCGGATACGGTTGGGACAAATCGCTTCGCCCTAGTTAAGCGTAAAATAAACACGGCACACGGCAGCCATTCAGTGTGTACTTCAACAAGAGGCATGAACAGTGAGATGGAGCTGTGTGCAGGGCTGAAGACGAACAGTTCGGGGTTTGTCCTGCAGCAGCTCACTGTTTTCATTGATCCAAAGTGTCCGATAGCTCGATAGCTTCGATAGCTGCACAGGAATGCTATAATCCTGTGTTTCAAGTACATTTCCTTAACATCCTTTTTGCAACTGACACTGGACACTTGGTCCTTGGAGCTCTCGATGGTAAAGAACTATCGAGCACAAACCCCTTCTTCCACGATGACATCACGTATGGACAGAAGCACATAAAACCTCACCCTGCTCCCTGGCAGAATGGATCCAGCAGAAAACGGTTAAAGACATCCGTGAGCTTAAAAGCGGATAAAAATCATCACCATCATTTCTCATCAACAAGAAACTTGGCCATAAAAAAAGGGCGCGCAAAGGAAGTGACGTCCGTTAAACGGCAAAAGAAAATTGCAATTTCGTCGATTGGCTCGCTTCTTGCCGTGCTATTTCCCATCCAACGGCCAAGCGTAATGGGGTGGTGGTGGTTGCCAGGGAAAACATTTAATCAAACTGTCGCCGCTGCTGATTAGCATATACTCGATTTTCCGCATCTACTACTCCCACGGATTATAAAACGTCCCGTCGCTGTGAGGTCAAAAGAGAATTCTTATTTTGCACCTCGTTACGGGAACCGCATTATCTAGGTCGTGTCCGTGGCTGATCGCTTAAGTGGCATGGTAAATGGGTTCAATTTGCATGTTTAATTTATTGTTTGCTTTCTTATACTTTCACATTCTCCTGCTCGCACTCAATCTAGGCATGTCATCAATGGGGAAAATATAATACTCAAATCGGGCGGTAAGGGCCACTTTGTCTTTTAAAATGTTTTAACATAACAGCAAGCGTTTCCTTTTTAATTGTTGCATTTATAAAATGTTTCCACAAAGGTAGGAGAAAGGCTTATAAATCTAACTTAGTCAATAGAATCCATTTCAGCAATATAAAACTCTGCGTGTGTTAAATGAGCGTGTGAGTGTGGGTTTTTTTTATTGTTGTGTGGAAACCTTTCCTATTGACAGAAAACCATAAAACAACCGCATTGAAAAACTTTTTATTTTTGTGTACTATACATATTTTTTCTTTCCTGATCGTACGCACTTTTCCTTATCTGGAAACATTTCTTTCTAAAGGGAAACATATTGCGAACAGTTTCTCCCTTGCTCAAAAGCTTTTAAAAATGTTGTTTCGGGATCCTCATGCGCTAAGCAGTCGTGCACAGCTTCATGATGTGTCGTTGTTGTTGTCGTGTCACGTTTTTCCAATCTGTCGCCTTGTTTGTCCCACGCGCCAGGTCTCGCCAGCAGCGGGATCACGCACGGTACACTCCCGCCGCAGGCTGGAACACGGTCATTTTTTCCCCGCTTCCTTTCCTGTACCTATCACAAAGAGACCCCCCGTCCCGTCCGATTGGCAGGAACAAGAAAACGACTCCAATGCTCCAATAGATCCTTGCAGTGCGTCCCTATTGTACATTAGCTTCCATATCTCCCTCTCTCTTTCTTTCTTTCTAAGCTAACAGAACGTCATGCAGGATGCAGTGTCGCTCGTGGTTACCGTGCCATCCCTGAAACTCGCGCCGAAGGTCAGCAATCCGGAGAGCACGTCGACGGACCAGCTCCGCCCAGCGTCCGACCTCGCTGTCGGTGGTATCACGCTAGAGGGTTTGGTAAACATCAAAGATTAAATATAAACTCATAGCCGTGCGCACAGCATGGTTCACCACCAAAGCAACATGAGGTAGAATTCGGTGTGGCGAGGCAGGATAGAAAAGCGGGGAAAATGGTGAAAAGTGGGTGGTGGAAACGTGAAGGTTATTTTTTTCTCTTCCGTGGATGCTAAAGTGTCCGACGGCTGGTGTCGTGTTCGCGTATGGTGCTGGTTGTCGCTGGCCGCATAGGAATTGTGTGTATGTGTGGGGGGGGGGGAGGACTATGACTGCTCCCGAGCGCATAGACCACGGCTCGGTTTCCCTTATTTACCTGTTGGATGTTCTTCTGGTACATAATCGATTGGTTCGCAGTTTCCTCACGGTCTATCTCCCGCTCCTGCATCAACTGCTCGATGTGATTCTGTTTCTCCCGCAGTACATCCTGGAGCAATGGTGGATATCAGACAATGAGACGGAAAGGAAAGAGAACGAGAGAACAGAAAAGAAGAGGGGAAAATATTCGATTATTTGATATGTACGTATTCATATGGTGGAGGAGGTAGAGCAGTAAATTAATTAACGCTACAGGTAGTTATTTCAAACGATGTGTTATACGTTGTTCTTTATCCATCGGATTAAACTACAACACCATAAAAAAGAAGGATTACCGGGGGCACATATGCAAATTGCACGTAAGTATTGACAGCTTTATTGAGCGATGAAATGTGATCTTTTTTTTTGCAATGAGCTACACCGAAAGATTATAAATGTGAATAATAAAAATTGTAATAATTAAATACTAGCACCGAAAGGATGACACATAATGACGTTTAATGATGAAGTGACACACATGTTCGCTCTAACGTGGTTGTGTAATGTTGATATACATTGTATTGGAAGGAAAATCGAACATTTCCGACAATAAAAACTATAGAATTGTGTGATAATGGTGTCTATCATGTGATCATACATTTATTTATGTTTCATCCATGCGTTTTAATTAAAGTAATGAATCCTTGTTCTTGGTCAGAAGTCGTAGAAGACAAGCCATAGAGCTACATAAACCAATTATACTCATTTATTTGTTCTTCTATGTCAAATAAAAAAATGGGTGAGGGCAATTGATCCAGCCACGGATAAAAGGAGCTGACATTTAATTGCTTTCCCATCAAACGTACATTGAAACCGACCGTTTCCAAAGTATCAACTTACACGCCATTGAACCAATAAGCATAAGTTTTTTTTTATTCGGTAGCAACGGCCAGGCCGTATTGCTCAATAAGCATAAGTTTTGAAAATTAAATAACTGCACAACGTATTACGAATGTGTTCAAAGCCATGTCCAGTATACGTGCTTCCACAATTCCCATCCAATGCGCATGCAGAATGGCGTAGGTATCACTAGCCACTCCAGCTTTCATTTTGATTTATTTTAAACTCTTTAAATTATTCATGATGATGGAATATGAATGTGCCAAAAACTATGTAGATTGCCCTCTTTCGGATGTAGGCGTAAAAGAGAGCCACAATCTCTTCCTTGCTTTGATTGACACATCATCGTGCGGAAAGATATGAATAACATGGTAAACTAAAGCAAGTTATAACCATTCTCTGCATACACAAAGTTACACCCCGTGTGTCGGATTTATTTACATTTCATGTCGAATTGTGATACACGCAACGTTCTGTGTACTCGTCAGGCATCAGGCAACAGGCATGCAAAGCACCGAGGAGTTATAGAGCAAATAGATAGATTGATCCTTCCCCCAACTCGTCACTCGATGTCATCCGCAGCGTCACACAACCCTTTTCCTTAACGCTTTTCTGCAAACATGCGCCACAACGAGGCAATAAAATATGCTAATCGCCTTTAATCATACGCAATTACGCAAAACTCCCGGTTCCATTCCCGGGCCCCAAAAGACAGCAGTTCACAACCCATATTTCATGTTGCGAACTTTGGCAGAGCAGCGAGAGCGCGTTCGGAAAACGAGCTAATGATTAGCTAACTCACATTTGGAGGAAACGGATGCTTGGCTAGCTAATCTGCTTCATAAACACTAGTTAGCATAAGCGTTCGCGAGCGGAGTTTTTCGTGCGGTCTGTGCGTGTCTTTCACAAACTGCCATTTCTCAAACCGGAACCAGAATGGCAAACGGAGAGAAAAATTGATCCCAGTGACTTGGTGTCATCGTATTTCTAGACGTGGCTCGGACACGGGTTTGAGGAACAATGCACCGTGGGCTGGTTAAATTAAGCAAAGGAGAGCAACTGCGCTTTAGGATCGTGTTGACATTTGGAGCTAAATCCGATAAACAACAAATACCCGGTTCATCAGTAAAGCGAAGCCATCTTTCGGTGGTGGCAGGCCGTCAGCAGTGCCAACCAAAAATCCATCATTGTGATAGCTGGAGTGAGTTAAAGCAACGGCACACAACTACCTAATGAATTTACTACTTCTCCCATAGCCGCACCCAGTCAGCTGAACTGAATGACCTGCTGAATGGCAACAAGCTCTGAATGGAGAAGCTTTTGCGGGTGACATGAAGGGAGAGCCTCCACGTCTGTGGTTTGTGTGTTTAAGACGAAACTTAATTGTTCGCAGACCGCCACACGAACGTTGCTCTTTTCTCGGTTCATTTTTCTTCCTCAAAAACGTGCTACAAAGAAACGATTGTGCCGTGAGGAATAATAAACGAGCGCCGGGATGTGGTGTCGTGGCCTACTGCAAAAGCGCTACACTGGTGAGAGATCCCTTTAAGATCTCTGAAATCAAACAGAACGAAAGCAATTTCTGACATCGACACCACAACCCAGCCCCGAGCGCGTTCGGCGAAATCTTCCCATCCCATGGGAGATGCTGTTATTTTTGTAACCACAAAACACTAAACTAAACAGAGAATGCTCCACTGAGTTTTTGTATTGCCCAACAAAAATGGACCAAGTCATGGAAAGGGTCCGAAACTACCGCTTGAAACGGAGCGATACATCAACACACTGCTAGGTCAACAGGAATGATAAACGATTTCTCAAACGACAAACCAATCAACTGTTCAAATATACCAACGTCATCATTGTGGTCAGCTATTGCGAGCTACTTCCAGCGCTCCCATTTCTGCACGTGTATAGCCAGCCGTACGTCAAAATCAATAACACCCAAGACAGCATTAAAGAACGATCCGAGGGTACATTTTTCTGCAGCACGTTTTACAAAAAAAAACAACTATACAACACCACCACACACGGCTAAGCTTTATTCGTTGCACCTTCAAATCGATAACGAAACACTATCAGCAGAGGAGCGGCAACCAGCAACAGGAATGGGGTGTGATAATGAGTCCTAACCCAGGCTATAGCAGCAGCAGCACCGCCAGTTCGGCGTCCAAACTTTGTGACTGATCGTGACCAACTTCACAACGGATCTGCCACAAGAGCTCGTACTACACCGTGCCGTGGTCTGACATGAATATCTGCCGTTGGCGGTTACCACCCTTTCAACGCGATCACCCATTCCCCCTGCCGCACTAATGGTGATGATGGGAAGATTACAGATTAACAAAAACCCATGCATTCCGCCCGCGCCATCGTAAGTGGCAGGCGACGGTATATAGCCCTCGTCAAACCGAGCGAACAAACTTCCTGCTCGTCCGGATCGATGACCAAGTTTGGTGGGCGCCAGAGAGATAATAGCACTCCCAAGAGCATCAGACCACCACAAACACACGCTTCTCTGAGTTGTGTCAAGACATTCCGCACCTATAAACGCTAATATCAAATTCCTCCCCCGCGCATAAGCCACACAACGACACGGCGGATTTCGTGTGACCTGTAGAAGTTTGCAGAGCGATGGCGGGCAGAGGCAAAGACCTTCAAAACCCGCACGATCGCAAACTAAAATGCACTTGACGAAGGTATATAGATGATCTATCCCTAAGCCACTACCTCTTGCTGTAGTGGAATAGTGAGCTCACCTGTAGTAAGTTGTAAAAAAACCGACAAACAATGTGCGTCATTAGGCTACGGAAAAGTGTGTCACCCTATTGAAAGGTTCTAAGTCTTGGCACGGATCGTCCCACTGTTCCGATACCGATGCCATCACTGAGTCACATAAATGTGAATACATAAACGGTTGTGCGTAGCGGCTTTGGGGCATGTGAGTTACCTAGCATTGTTTTAATAAGAATAAAAAATAAGACCAAACGATTCGGCTTATTCTTATCGATTGACATAATGCACAAAATTTCGTTAACAAAATTAGCTATATTTTTTAATCACCGAGAAAATGTAACGTTCGCATCTGCTTTTCCTTTTGACTTAAGTAGGAACAAGAGTATATAAATTATAGGACAAATGCCAGTTGTAGTACAACAGTTTTTGATCAGATAAGGTATGAATTGCTTATGGTGACACACTTGCCCCTTATTTCGCTACTACATCCTTCTCGAAAGGCACCTGCGCGCGTGTTCTGCTGGAAGTCGTTACTGTTGTGAAGTTGGTCCGCTTTTGGCAATGCCCGTCGACGATGAAGCAACAGGCAGATGAAGTTTTTTAAGAAGAGCTTTGTCACATCCAATAAAAACTCCTCAGACGAGGAAATGAGCAACTTGAAATTCCCCAAATGGGTGAACACAGCGTGTCTCCTCACGCAGCGACCCGGATTGAACCGGATCAATTAAGTCGCCCATTCAAGTATTGTTCAAAATTTCCTTTTAGGGCGCGGCACGTCAACCACGCGGCGATGATTGAAAGCGTGGCAATAGCAGCAACAAAACACACAAGTCACGACCCAGTAAATAAAGAGGAAGAGTCAAAAGGTCTAAAGGTTTTTTTTTGGGGGGTAGTTGTACAAAGATTGCAGCAACCGCACACAGCCAAGTTACCGAGATCTAATCAACAATAACTGATCCCCTGAGCGATGAATAATGGAACATGACAAACGAGCATCAAATCTGAATGCTCCACTAGAGAGTCGTTGGAGCGGTCGGCCCACTGTCTCCACTTTTATCAAGCTTGGCGCAAGCTGCTTTGAGCGTCCACAGCATCTAAATGTGTGAAATATTTTATGATGAATTCGTTTCCGTATTACATCAGCAGTTCAAAGTCACCGACGAGGTCTATTACAAAACCTTAGAACGTGCGATACACTAAGCAACACATCAACCCGGTATAAATGCCGCAATAAAGTTGATGTCGCAGTAGTCACCTGATGCATGCTAAAACATCGTCAATTGATGCCGACCTACGGCATCGGGCAGACACACACACAGAGAGCAACACCTGTATCTACGAATCTACCAATGTTGTGGTGTGTGCTATAATTTGCATCTGTGCACCTTACGCCCTGTGTGCAGGGTGTGTGAGAGGGAGTCCCACATACTGCAATCGGCAAGGCTGATCGATTACAATGGTGCACAAGTGTGTAAGCACAATGTGTTGTGGGTACCTGCGGACAGCCATGTAAATTATTGATGGGAACACATTCTGGCAGGTTACTATTTCCAGACCACCCCACCCCCCCTCTCCCCCACCTTGTCTGTACACACGGTTCCATTCAACAGAGAGATCGGTTTAAGCTGCCTGTCGTCGCTCGACACGCTCTCACACAAAGCGTAATCGTCATCAGGTACGCTTCCAAAAGGGCCCCACAACCCAAAGGTTCCGAATATGGTAACTGGGTAGCACCACCATGTACGGTAGCTTGATTGTATTGGCCCGGCTGACCACCGCATCTTGATCATTGCTTGCATTGGTTCGATAACTGGGTGCCACCACCGTACACCCCGCACCAGGTTCAAGTACGTCGGCAACATGTTCAATCGGTAGTAATATTGTGTTGTAATCGGCCCATTAAACTCTCCACGCTGTGGCATATGAGATTGTAAGTATGAAATCAAAAAAAAAACACTGGAACTAATCAACTTCACTTCAAGAACTGGAAGTTTCCGTTTTGCTCCAAAAAAAACACCTATTCAGAATTTAATTTACGCGCTGCTTCAAAGCTCTCGAGACACGGCCCATGTGTACACCATCAGTCCACTGCTGTCAACAGCGAGTGACACAGATTTTTTGGAACCACCTCAACTACTTCGCCACTTCAGCAGTGAATAATAAATCCGTGCGTTTGTGCTTCATCATCGAGGCTGCTGTGGCCACCACGGTCAAGAGCACAGCGACTCGTGAACACGGTCTCACGGGTGCGAAGAAAAGCAACACCGTCACAGCACCGTGTAGCTGTTTTGAGGGTCGAGTATAATGAGAAATTATTGTCACCAGATATTTCCATTTCCACCAGGGTTCGCTTCCTGGTTTACGCGCGAGTCGTCCAAACGGTCTAGAGAAGTTCACAGACAAAGAGATACACGAGTCACCCGCTCCATGGTACACCTGCCGAGGTCATCCCTTCTCCCATTACGGAGTGTTAGTACCGTTTGGCACGCGCGTTGGCGTTTTCACGTTATGGGCAAGAACATAATAGAACGGAACTGTGAAGTTGGTCAACAGGGAAGAGTGCTTTAGCATAAATATTCAGCACTCCGTACCGAGCTTAATGAGCCATTTTATATGCTCTTCCTGGTCGATTACATCGCTGGATGAGGGGTGATGAGAATGGATGAGAAAGATGCGAGTTTCTTATATCTAAGCGAATATCTTTTAACAATCTGGTTTGGTGTTTGGATTTTACATAAACAAATAACAATGCAAAGGAAGGTACAAAAATTCACCAAACATCCTAGCGTTATTATTTGAATCTTCACTTCACGCTAAGAAAAACGTACAACACATCTAGAAAGAACTACAATTTATTTGATTTGTTTTTACAACCGTTAGCGCTCAATCAATCCCGAAACCCTTCTCGAGGTCAAGTAGTTCGAGACGCGTTAAGGTTTGATTATGGTCAGTCATTATTAGTAGGAATAGTATAATATCCCACGCACGCATCACCAATAACTCCCGTCTCAATAACACAAACAAACGACCAATTCAAAAACATAAATTAGATCATAAACATGGTCCTACCTGTAGCGAAAAGGAAGCTTTCGGTGTCGACGGCACAGCGCTGACCGTTGATTTCCGCTGCAAAAAGGGAACCAATCCAATAGTGGGGATGGGCGGCGGTCACCGTCGAGTCGGAGAGGAGAGTTGGGTGAAATAATATTTGGGTTAGTGTGGCTGAAGGTTAGCTTGGCTCGGGTGTAAAACAGAACGGCGAAACATCTCCCCTCTCCCTCAACAACTACAACGCATTGATCAAATGGCCCCTTTCCGGTTCCGTCGTTACGCGTGAAAGGGAGATGTTTCGCTGAGTTCCTTCCGCCCCAAGGCACGCTTATAAATAACTACGGAGCTCTGTCCGGCCGCTTCTCGTGGCTGTTTGAATTATTCTACGTTAATGAGCTTACAAAAGTTAGATATTAGTTAGATATTAAGTAGTAGCAGCAAAAAAAGAAATACAAATGAACAAGAAAGAAAGGACTACAGCACGCCACGCAAACAGGCAACGGAAGCGTTACAGAGTCGCCCGTTGCGTCGTCCTGCGTCGACTCTGCGCTGTCGCGAGCAGTACGTCCGTAGCAACACAGTCTACCATGCAGTGAGCGATACCTGTGCGCTCATCCGGAGCCGGGAGGTGGCCGTGGTGGCGATCGAGCTCATCGTGGCCATCGAGTTGAGCGACTCCTTCGAGTTGGCCCGGGACAGCCAGGCGGACGACTTGCGGGCCGACGGTGACAGCGTGACCTTGGCAATCGGGACGAATATTCCGTACTTGGCCGGACACTCAAAATATCTGCAGTGGTGGGGCGAAAGGCAGAGAAGACGCAAAACCCATGATTAGATAAAGGCCCACGGCGTACCGAGCGTAAACTTCCAGCCCTACCTGACTCCTTCCACAGTGCCGTCGTTCTTGCCGCTCGCTTCGTCCAGCTGTACACCGCACCAGGTGCCGCTGGCAAACTGCGTTTCGCCGATAAACTTCAGCACGCCCGGGCGGGACCCGAACCCGGACGAAACGATCACCCGGTCGCCGACGTTCAGCGAGGCGGCCTCTGCAAAAAACAAAACAGGGAAAAAGCATAAGTTAGCAACGCGCACTTCGCATGGCGCTACGGACGGTGCTACTTACTTCCGGCCATGGCGGGCGATTTGCTGGCATAGCTCTGGACGCTGTGCGTCGGCGACACGGTACCGGACCGGGCCGGTGACGTCAGCGACCGGAAGCTCGCATCGAGCGGTGTGGAGGCCGTGGAGTCACCGGCCCCAGCATTAGCCAGCGGCTCGCGGGTCAGGCGCGTGAGGCGCGAGAAGACGCCCTTCTTCGGTTCGCACTGGAAGTAGCGTTTGCCCGCGACCGACCCATCGTTCTTGCCGTTCGGTTCGTCCAGCACAACACCGGCCCATTCGCCCGGCGCAAAGTGTGTCTCGCCGATGTACGCAATCTGCCCCGGGCGGATGCCACCGACCCAGACGCGCTGCCCGATGATGAAGCTGTCCGTGTCCGTTGTCAGCACTGCACCCTGATCTGTAGGGAGAGGTGGAAAAGTTGAAGTTAGAAGCAAAAAAAAACACACACACGCGCATACGCTCATTGGACATCCTCTCGTCCTGGAGCGTAATTATAGGAGGATGCGGACAGCCGCCGCACGTCCCTTCAATCGATTTAACCTACTGAAGCGGTGTTAATGCTATTGAACGTCCAGAGGTCTAGCTCGGTCGTTCGTTTGCAAAATGTGAACATTATTTGCTAACGAACATCATCAGCACGTTCGCTTCTGCGAGCGACCCGCCTGTCGGATGGACGAGGGCCGAGAATTTCATTACAAGCGATAATTAGAGTGACGCCCTGGAACCATTCGACCTTTTCGCATCCATAGTTATCACGAAAGCCTCGGAAGGCTGTTTTATGTTGTCTATGGCATTTTATGATGTTTAAATAAGTAGTTTTAGTATGATATGTAATCGTCCTTTCATTTTTGAACGATTTAGGTTAACAAAATAAAATTGAAAGATTATTATAGCGCACACAACTTTCATTAGTTGAATAATCTCCTTTATTATCACTGTGATTATAGTATTAAAAGTTATTTTGTAAATCAGTAAGATCTTGTGGAATATTTGCCACGGCAAATCTGTTTTGAAATGCTTTTACACGATTTTAAATAAATTGTATTTAGAATACTATTTTAAAATTACATAGAAAAAAGGTTAGTGTTCCTATAATGGAAAAGTTCTTTAGAAAAATTACACCACTTCTCGAAAATTCTACGTCAACAACCATGCCCGCTGTTAAATGGTGCTCTCGTCCACGCTAATGAAGTAACCTAAATAACGATGAAAAACCGCATGCACATGCACATGTTTAACGATGCAGAAGAAGCATTAATTAGTGAGAAGCAAGAGGAACCAGAGACTACATTTCCCACAAACCGCTAAAACATTCACCGGCATCCACATGGAAGCACCGTTTAGGCGTGTGCGAGGCGTGGAATGGCCTGTTTCGGGAAAGTATTAAACCTGTCGCCAAGAGACGACTTCGTCCTTGCAGTCGTCGGCTCAGTGCACCAAACGGTGAAAGCGAAGCATGCGAAGGTTTTCTGTTACCAAGGTGACATCGTGGTGAGGATGAAAGTTTGAAGTTATGGATACTCCTGACACAGCCACTCGACTCACTCCCATCGGCGAGAGCGAAGGAGAGTGAAGGCAAGCAGAAATTACCTGAGCTTCTACGTCTTCCGGTGGCCTCCCAGTACACGTCGGAGCCGGTGGAGGCGCCTGATCCGGGAATTTTGCACATAAATATGCGTTACAAGTGTTTTCCACGCGGCAGCAACGGGATGACGATTGCGTGGTGTGTATGTGTATGTGTGTGCGCACAAGCGGGCAAGTGTTGACAACGATGGTGAAGAGCAAATACACAACAATGCACACACACAGAGATACAGACACACACAAACAGGTACAGTGCATTAAACGATAGGCAACATAACACACAGCAGGCGTGCAGGAACAGACAATGAGAACGAAGGGGGATGAACGCATGAACAGGTGGAGGAAAAAAAAACAAAAAAATAAATAAAATACTTTGGAACGGAAAATTGCGCTAGGTTTGAAGTGCACCTCTTATAGAAGGTATCCTAGCTACACACTAACGACGTTAATTGCTAGGATAAACAACTACAAACTGAGCATGGTAGCGCAACAATGTTAGCTAATTGATGTTATGGTTTGAAGGACGAAAAGACTAGATATTTCCATTAAAATGAAAAGAAGGAGAAGGTAGAAAATTACGAGTTTTCAGAGACTTTAAGGTTTAAGTTATTTAATGGGTAAAAGTTTTCTTGATTCATGAATTTCTGCTCAACCAGAGGTATTTTGAAAGCGATAGAAAAGAAATATAGAACGCACTGAAATTCAATTTGAATTAAAAAAAGAAAATTGAGTGGAAAACAACGTTAGAACTAATTTCTATGCGTAGCGGCTAAAGGGTTAGCTAGAGGATAAAATAATCGAAAACGCTTAATACAAGGTTTTGCAAGACACTTTCTAATTCCTACGGCATTTATATGAAAAGATAAAGTTATCAAAAAAAAAAACTGTTTCGTCAACATGATTTCAAACACATAGGAAGCCGCACGTTATGTTTAAGCACATATCGCGCTCATATAGCTACTTTCATTATTTATTAAACATCTCTGTTTTCATTGAAATGGTCCATTAGCATCTAAGTTATACAGGTATACATAATTGTTTCATTATACATGTAAACTTATAAACAAAATTGGTTGAAACCGGGGAACATGGGGAACACCTATTAACAGGTAGCGGAAGCAGCCATGCTCATTAGAAAGTGACTTAAATAATCGGCAAAGTTTTAAAGTTTTTGTATGATTTATTAAAAAAAGTAAATCAATTATTTCTGTTATTTCCTGTCCCCTAAGCATTTCTGCAAAGCGTACTTCGTATTTCGTTACTTACTGGAAGTCTTACGATCGGAGCGATTGCTCTTAAACCCAGAGTCCGGCGAGTGGGAAGATCTAGCGGAGATGGGCCGCTCGAACGCCAGATCGGTTTCGCTTTCTTCGTCCACATCTACGTGGCTCACGGTCCGTGGAGGAAGTTATTTAGCAGTTCACGTACGTTTGCGTTATTTGAATTCCCACACGGTTAGATGGTAGTGGGTCAATCGGTCGGTAGGTCGATCAAACGTATCAAGCGAGTTTTCAAAATTACAAGCATCAGGTGCGTTAGAATTTGTACGCCCAACAAAAACACGTCCCCCACACGTGGCGTCGAAAGTGGTGGATTCCGGTTGGGCAGGTGTCCCATTCCGCCCATTCCCAGCCAATTCAGTGAGTGAGTTCCGTGTGTCGCGTGACAGATGATTGACACGTCGTTCAAATGATTATTTATAATAATTCGATTTTGTTTTGTTTTTATTCCGGTTCGTTATGTTGTCACGTCACGGTTACGTGCGTTACGTGTTGTTGACGGTAGTTTTGTTTTGGGGTGTTGAGCGCGTGGGGTGACGATTCCATGCAAATAGGTAGTTAGAGTAGTAATTCGATTAACAAATGGAGCCCACCCCGGTGCCGTTTGGTTGTTAGTTCAAACAAAGGAGCATTAATGGTTCGTGCGCAAATCGTAGTCAGTTAATGGTCAATAAAGAAACGATTAGCAAACGGGAACGACGGGATTAAGCCGTGCAATTGTTGGGTTAGGAGGAGATAACAAAAAAGTAAAAAAATATTATATAAATCAAATAAAGACAAAAAAAGAAGAGAAAAGGGAAAAACACAGAGAAAATATAATGAGAAACATGCATAAATCCAACAATATAAATGACCTATGGATAAAACTACTAACTAAAGAGCTATGGATACTATGAAAGAATGCTTAACAACATAAACAATTCGAAAATTAATCGTTACTCTACTGTCTAAACTATTCTAAAGCTAATTAAAATTGTTCTTATTGGGAATTAAATTGAATTGAAGCTTCAGCTTCAAGCTGCTTACATTTCCTCTCGTAAAAGCAATCTCTGCCATTGTGGTCACCTGTGCACACCCACATAAAATAACGTTAGCATATTACCACACATTCTGCCCATTGTTCGAAACAATTAAATCCCTAAACAGCTATCGAAACCAGCAGAGGTGAATGCAAAACACCGGCTGGAACGATCGGAACAGTTATCCAATTTCAGGCCGGGCCTTTCCCCCAGCTACCCCCTGTTGCCCCTCAAGCCTTTACAGATAATGGAGTTGTAATTCGATCAACGTTCTCGCCTATATCAAAAGGGCAGTGCTAGGCAGTGGCAAAAGGATCAGAGGTTTGAACACTCGAGCCACTAGAACCCTCCCATAGGCCCAACAGTCCATCCATCATTAGCAGCCACCGACGAAGTACGATTACAGCGACAACAAACGTGCTAAAGACGCACACTGTTACCTCACGCGATATCAAATAACCGTAGCCGAGACGAGCGCTCTCTCTACCTCTCTGTTGAAGGAATGATGGTCGGCGATTTGCATTACCATCAACCAACGGAAGGTGCGCACAAAATTAAAAAGAGCTTACCGGTTACCGTAGCGAGCGCACATTTTCCGCTTTCATGTTTAGACGCGTTGCCAAATTGACATAAATTCGTAGAACAGGCCTGGGATTATCGCTAGCGCGGGACTTTGCAAGTGTAATCATCTAACTTGCATCTTGAGATATCATTTCAAACACAAACAGCAGCATCTCCAACGGATGGCAATACGCAACACAATTTTCAGAAAACTCGAGCAAACAAATGTATTATTCAAGTGTGTTGCAAAGCGCAGGTATAAGTGATCGTATGGTGAGAACGAAAGGGGAGTTATGTGTTTCGGAAATTGAAAAACGCTTAATCGACAAGCGTTGGGAGCTTAACAAGACGTTCCCGGAGATTGGGTGTTGGGAAAACCTTTCCAGTAACAATCAGCTTGGAAATTGTTTCTTTTATTGTGCTCCACTTGCTACAGGCGGAAATGTTACAGCCCGTTCGGACATGATTAATTTCCACTCGGTTGTCGGACTTCTAACACTGTGAATCCTTTTACTTTAACAACAGGAAATTGCATTTTTTACGTTTCACAAAGTATAGCTGTCAATGGGGCAGGTTTTTATTTAAAAAAAAATATGGAACGATAGATATTCATTTTGTCTGCAAAAGCTTTCTTTAGACCTAGAAACACAATCCATATCGCCAAATGGCAAAAGTTAAATTGTGTATAAATTCAAATTCAAACAATAAAAACAAAAGCTTTTTTGAGTACAATCTTGAACATATGCACTTTGTGCTTTACGGAAGGAAATGACATCATCATTCCCAAACAAAACATTAAAGCTTAAAATAAATCAACACTACGCATGCTCATAAACAGCTAAAAGATTTAAGAAAAGTTTTTTTAAAAACTCGAATCATGCATATAAAAACCACCCAACAGCGAATCTTACCTGGTAGATGTGATTTGTTAAAATCGGAATCGCTCGGTCGTCTCATTTTACTCTCGAGTGTTGGTACTGATATTCATCAGCAGTTCAATGACATCCACACAATAGCAAAAACACAACAGCAAGCAGGGGTAACAGGTAGCAGATGGTAACAGTGGTGGTGGTAGTAAGTGGCACACATAAATATAAAAATAAATGAGAAACAAAAACAATAAAACACACTATTATTAAAAGAAAAATCAAACACACACACACAAAGATAAAACATGCACGTATAAAAAATTTCGTCCATTGCTCGCAAGATCGAAAGCTCTAAATGGAACACGCCAAAATTAGTATACCGGTGTCAATATTGGGCGTCACGATAGTAAAGTTACACACACTGGCGGTGAAGAAAGAGCAAATCGAAAAGGTGCGAAAAGTCAAACTGTTAGCTGCGAAACAAAACGGGGACACGATAATGGCAAAGCAAACGCTTGAGAATGTAAAGGCGATAGCGTATGGGACTGTCCGAGGTCCGGGGAATCTATCCGTGTCGTTGTCGTGAAAATATGAAGGACTTCTTGAAGTGTAGTAAAGAAAAAAAAAAAAAGGTTGGGTCAAACACTTCACTGCCGTTTTTTATTAAAATTATTAGACAATGCTCACAAAATGAACCCTCCTGGCAGGGTAACAAACATTCGCTCAACATATCTACTGACAGCTAAATTAACTTTCGCAACCAATTTGAGCCTGCCCGAATGTGCTTATCGCTTAATTCAATAAGGATTAGAATCACAATAACCGGGCCAATAAATCACGCACCCTGGGCAAACAGGAGTGTGTTTATCTTGCAATAACTTCCGATGAGGTAATATTATTATAGCGCCGGTGGTGATAAGACCACATCTCTACGCAAAGACTCCCACACGGACACTATAAACGTGAGCGCATCTCCATTAATATCAACGCCTTTGGCGTGCTTTTACGGAAGATTTCACATGCAAAATGCGCCATTCGCGGCCATTAGATGGGATGTGCTGTTTCTCGAACCCGATCGTCGAACAGTTTTGCGTCCATTAGTCACACTTCATCTCGAATGGTTCAAACAGTCGTTAGCGTCTGGATGTCCCGAAAGTATGGCTCCACAAGCACTTAAAACTAGCCGAAAAGACTGTCAACAACCTACCAAACTGCGCGATAGACAACATGTTGTGGGGTGTTGTGATCCATAGATCACACCGCATTAGAAAAAGGGCCTTCGTGGCCGCTGGACACAGTCGTGTCAACAAGACACTTCACAGGCGACTCGAACTTGCGTGGGAGAGGTCTTTGCCATCGAGTGCCGGGGTGCGAGTAAGTCACCGCAACACGAAGGGCAACCACACATCACACACCTGGGATGTCGAGGAAATGTCCTCAAGCTTTTGCCCACCTTGGTATCGTGGTATCGCGCTCCGCGGTCGTCAATATCTAATAAATCGTTCAGAAGTAGCAGCGTACCCCGAAAAGAAATCTATTTCCCATGCTCAGCGCACCTTCGTCAGGGCGCCCGAGAATAAGTAAGAAAAATGGGCTACTCAGAGGGAAGGGTGCACATGAATGCTCGTGACCGGCTCAATCGTTACCATTTTCGTATGAATAATACACGTATCAACGGTGTAGTACATTTTGTAGCACCCACTACTACCCCACGGTTGTCGCCGGCTAGGTGCAAAATTATTATAAATGTTTCCGTTCGCAAATCCCCCGCCGCACCGCCAGTTCGGTGCGTTGAAGGGACAAAGTGTTGTCTCACCGAACCTCACCCGGGCCGGATGGTGACGCAGAAGCAGAGACACACACATATACCACCCCCATCACGGTACGCCGAGGTCGGTGTGAAGTTGTCGAAGGTGGAAAGTGTGACGTGATAGTAGCGGCATGTCCCCTTTTGAGTTGTGAGCTGATTTCACATAAATTATCCACCCCGAACGTCATAACTTACCCAGGTCGTACTACCTGGTGAGAGAGGCTGGTGGTTTCCTATTACTTACTGGTGCGCCGCCTGGCAAAAGGAAATAAATGGATGGCCACCAATCAATATGTACACCTGAAAGTTGAACCACAATCACCAGGTTGAGGTTGTAGCACTACTAGCTAAATTCTGTTACTTTAGTCGGGTATAGAGAGAGCTTTGTGATCGGGTTCCAAAAGCTTCCTATAACATAACAAATAGACCTTGGGAAGAATTCGTCTTCATAAATCGGGGTTTTAACCCAGCAGCAGCAATAGTGTGATCGCAATCTCTGTATTCTTAATTGATGGATTTGAATCAATCATTGTAACAGCAACCCGATGCACTCAAGACTAGAATTCGGGCCGAGCGTGTAGCCTGTTTGCCTCCAAACGGCTACACCACTGTGCGCACTCAGCGTACAGGCGCTATACGACGATCTGCTTCTTGAACATTCTGAAACGTGTACGCACTCGCACCCCGACCGTATACCAACGGATCCACATTGTTGCTCGTCAATTACACTATCATCTGAAACGCTGCCGCTGCTGCTAATGACCGTTCCTACCACTCGACATTTCGGGCACATATGGGAAAATGATCCAAGCACAGACAGTACGGCTCCGTCGAAGCCGGTCATCAGTCATCAGCGCCGAGAACCTAAAACGTCCATTTCCCGTCAAGTGTGCTACTATTTCGAGCGGCAAAAGCTTTCAAAAACGCTTGTCAACACTTGAGCTGTGGCGGTCTACTTTGCAAAAACGATCAACAACAACATCCAGAAAGGCATCCGCACCGAAAACATCACAGCAAAAAGCTTCGGGAACCACTGTGCCCTCACACGCTGGTAATCGTCAAGTGGCATCAAGCCGGGAGTTAGCAACAAAAATATGACCGCTGTTAGGGGTTTCAGTCTGCTCTTCTCAATTTTTTTTTGACAATTTTTTCCTGAATGCTTTGGCAGTCGTTGAGCTTTTGCACCCGAATTCCCGCAGACATAATCACGGCACGGGACCGATATGTGCCGTTTTGACCGAAATGACATCAACGGCTCACACCACTCCAGAACTGTTCACATTCCATTCGATCTGAGTGGTGCCGCGCTCCTGTGGAGCGTTGTTTGCAGATGTTGTAGAATTTTTTTTGAAGAAGTTAATCTTGTACGGTGGCCATGTTCACGTAAGCTTACCATGGTGTTTGGTTGTATCAAGCCCCATCTGTTCGACAGTTTGAGCCGAAAGTAAACAAACGAAATCAATGGCAGACTTCCAACGGTGGGCCTCACACGGGGTTGGGCTGCTGAACCTCAAAGAAACAGGTTCCCTTTGATTGCGTAAAGCATTAGCAGCTTTATTTTGTTGCATAACGTAGTGCTCCGCGCGGGTGGGCAAATATAGAACTTAAAGTGTGTCTATCCCGTTTTCGAAATGAAATTTAGGATTGAAATGAAACTTCGAGATCAAATCGTGCGATAAAACACATTTTCCCTCACTCGGACTCATACTTTATCGTACTTTAAATTTTGAAACGCCTATTCCATCAAGGGACTATATTATAAGGGGTTCGGTTGTTTGTGTATAATTATCTCCAGAATATCCCGCAGGGTTCTCCGCCGTCCGACCGGTCCCCGGGCCAGTAGATGGAGTTTAATTGACTCGCCGGGTCCAATTAACAACATTGCAAGTTGGTACAGCGTTTCTCCGTGGCAAGCTTTCGTTCTCAGAATTCCAACCAACTGGCCAGTCCTACTGCAGCCGAACGCAATGTGTCCCCATATGTGTTTGCCAATCAGTGCAGCATATTTTATCATAATATATCACGGCTCGGGATCGATGGATAAACAATAATAAGGTTTTATCGCACACAGCTGCAGCCCTGATTTCGCTCCGCAGCCTGTAAACCTTCCGCCCGAAGGATGAAGCTTTCCGTTCGAAACAACATTCGAAAGGGTAATGCCATAAATTACCATTCGGATGCGGTGCCGGTGCATCACCCAGGTGCACTAACGCGTGCAACTCACTCGCTCTGACCGTAGCTAAATGTAAATAGAAAATTCCAATGCCAAGTTCGAGGCATTGTGTCATGCGCCGATCGGCCCCTGGGGATTGGTTCGAAAAGGGAGTTTTCCTTTCCACTTCAAACACAGGCAACACTGGACAGTGTTCTGAGTGCACAGTGAGATAGAATACATCGTCATCTAGGCTACCGTAGTTTGCATTTGCTAAACTGAATGAAAAGTAAGTAGCAGTAAACGAAACATTCATGACTCAGACAAACCGTGCCGAGTTGGGAAACTGATTGGAAAATGTTCCTCTCACCTCGATGCATCGCAGGAAGTTAACCGTGGAGAGGCCGCCGATTGTTTCCCTTTCATAATAAAGGTCATAAAAATTTACGATTTAATTGATCGGCACTACCACCACCACCACATAGAGTCGCAGCATGTGGCGCTTTCGTGTAATTTAAATGCACCGAGCCAGTTCCACGTGCGGCATTTGGCTTAATTAGTGTAATTGGTAGCGAGGTACACACGTACCGCCGCTTGTTTAACGCTGATTTTTCATGTTTGTTCAGCAAATATCGGTAGATACGGTTGCCCGTGTCTGTGTGTGCCTAAAGCACGTAACGGCATAACCGTTACGGTAAGCCTCCCCCATACGTTGAGCAACGAAACGCGTTCATAAATAATTAATTTTAGTAGCAGTTTTAAACGTCGAACCAGCGGACTCACACCCATTAAATCATTTCATAATGGTATAAAAGACACACCAGCCCGCCATCTCTGTTCTTATCAGTGGTGGAGAGGGTAGCTGTCTCAGTGTTACAATCAATTAGTTCATTCAGTGCCGATCTCGGATCCAACCTCCTTTATCGTTACGTAATGGAATTACATCTCAACAGTTTTACACCGGAAGACTGTCCGATTTTCCTCTCAACCTGCTCCATTACAAGAAAATGGTAACCGCTTAGCGTTTGCTAAACGTTACAAGTGAAGCGAAGCAAAAAAAACGAGAGGGAATAAGACAGCGCAAATTACACCCTAATAGGTGTGAAAGCGTTTTTCCTCCTTTTGTCCATCACATTATACATCTCTACCTATCTTTTCTTCCACTAACTGTTGCATTCTTCGTTTGGGTGGAATCTGTTGCAATTATGGCAGTGTTAGCTGTGGGAACGCGGTGAAAAATCTTCATGATCATCATCATCATCATTACCTCAAACCGACAAAGGGTGGAAAACAAACCGAAACAGGAATGCATTTGCACACATCCGCGTGCTAGCGAGAAAATGAGTTCCTTACCAAGAGCCATTGGTGGGCTGCTTTTGCAACAGTTGTGGTAATTCTTGTAAAATTTAAGTTTTGATAGAAAACGAGCATTTGAGATGCATTTGAACGCAGCCAACCTTCAATGCACTGAAATGTGTTAAATGAAATGTTGGAGAGTGTAGAATTTTTACTCGTTCTATTACACAGCAAAAGGGTATCGATGCTTCCAATATCAGTGTTTGTCACCCTAACGATAAAAGTGCTCTAAAATGTATCTCAAACATAACGCCTAAAGTTATGCAATCGTGGGTACATTTTGAGAATTTTAGGAGAGCTTATAATTTAAAGCAATGCATTCCTGCTTCATAAACAGAACACTCACACTAGATCATTTGGCAAAGTGAATTGCTTTTTTCAAAACTGTTGCTTACCACTGACCCACTACATCAGTGCCGATTGAATGCATTTCGATCGATTCAGACCGATGAAACCATCGACACTGTTCTGGAAACCGTATGGAAGCGTTACAGCAGGAAACAGGAAACACCATCAAAAGGCATTAGTTCCAGCCTAATGCCACATTCTGAAAGGTGGAGGAATTTTGGAGCAACACCTAGTAGTCGAACGTATTCATACATATAGTAAGAGGAATGGTTTCGCACTAACTAGAATGATTTTAAATGTCTTGTTGAACGATATTAAACATAACCGTTTTGTCTGTTTGCAGTTTTTAATTAAAATTTACGGCTACAGTATTTAAATAACAAGAGCGGAAGCTTAATTTCTGCTTAAAGAGATCCACAGTAAATATATTCCCACACCTGTTCAAATACTTCATCATGAATATTCAAATCACTCCATTTCTCCTGCTTTGTGGCTGAAGGGAAATATCCGGCAGCATGAATGTATCCCGAACCACCCAGCACAAGTTTATTTGAAATGAAATATTGCTTCCTTCGCCGAATTGCTTCAATTCAATCACAAAGAAAGGTAGCTCTCTCGACGGATCTTACCACCTTGCTGTAACCGCACGCTACCTACCTACCACCAACATCCCTCATCCGTAGAAATGGCGGCAAACTTTAAAGCTCAATCACATTGTACACCTTTTGCCCGTTGGAATCCATCGTTGGTCAAGCGAATGGAATGGAGCCTTGGTATTTCTAGCGCCAAATGGCCTCGGTGCCTCGGTGACGACTGCTGTGTTCATTAATTGGAGCAGATTCGTATCTCGGGCATCCACGCGCTTCCAACAGGTTGTGCAACTCCGGGGACCGGTCCACGCTGGATGCCGGCACGGAATGATTGGCACAATTTAAACCGTCTTTGGGTGAAAGGAAGAAAGCTCGTTTCTGCTGTTGCCTGGTAACAGGACGGACCACAGGTGTAGCTAACAAAGGAGCGGCAAGGGATTGGCTTAAAATTCAATCACAGCACGGATAGCCACAAGTGTTCAGGGCAAGCTGCAATAAAGTGCTGCAAATGCATTATATTCGAGACTGAAAGTGACTTTTTTGTTTATTTCATTAGATAATAAATTTCAAACGGATGGACACATTAATTCTGGATGAATGCATAGTATGCTACGATAAATCCTTGCCATGAGATGATCCCATTTTCAATTGGCACAACAGGCGCAAATAAATACTTCATATAACATCGAATGTACTTACCATCTGTGGGGCATTTCCTCCAAAACCCTTTCCCCTACACCCTTGGAGAACCATTTGCATAAAACGTGCGACAATATCGTCTATTCTCAGCCTCCACTCTGCCGGGTTTACTATTTATTGCCATCGATCAGCAATTGACGGCGAACAATTAGCGTGCTAGGAGCGTGTCATAATCTGCCGCCAGTTTTCGCATGTTGCTTGTCACCGCGACCGATTATTCTAATCCGCTAAAGCAATTAGCTCGCTCGGGCGACCAGCGAAGCAGCGGTTCATGGTGTTTCTAGGCCAATAAACTTCCTTCGCGCGTTTAGCTCCATGCAAACTTCCGCACAACATGCGCTATGGTAATGAGACGACTTTTAAAGTAAATCACGTCCCCTTACTGGACCCAAGCGGCCGATTCCGAATCGGACGTCGGTGAAATAGACCTCCGGTGGACAACTAATCGGTATTCCAGCTCAGTGGCTGACCTTAGACCACCGATCGGTACACTGGTTCGTACATGGTGCTGCTCTCGACATGTGCCGTCTGCAATTGGCCTCGATAGGACCGGTGGGCAAATCAATGGCGAAACGTCACCGCTAGGCGCAGCTACGCCTGGGCGCAGGTTCTACAGGGCTCTACCGACTTAGTCGACGTAAACAAACAAACAAAAACAAGAGGAGACGAAAAAAAGAGCATGATGTCCATACTTATCAAGCACGACTCTGACACGGTGTCAATGTCAATCACGCGACACATCACGAAACACACGCACCGGCGTGTGTCGTAGTGGTCAGGCCTACAAGGAGGTACGTACCCGGACGATGTTAGAAACGTCGACCTCTGGAGATCTTGACGTCTGCAAAGTGGCAGTTTGTTGTGCGGCACACATGGGATTCTTGACAAGCAATTGTTGCCCGTCGGACGTCTACTGCAGTGTACTTGTAGCCAGAACGTGGAGACTTACTTCCGACAAGCGGCAGTGTCGTGGTCTGGAAAACTGATCAGCTAACGGCAACGGACGGAGTTGCTATTTTTATCTGATAGCCTACAATTACTGTGTGTCGGTATCTACCAGGTCTGATACCTTTCACTAGCACCAATGTACGCATAGACGTTCTATAGCGATATCTCAGAGTTGGATTATGAAGCCCCTAAGATGCTCCTGAAAATAAGACATTTCTCGAACATTTTCCCAGTCATAATGTTCGGAAGACATAAAAAAAAACATTCCCATCGCCATCAAAACGTTTCTATAAGTCAGCGTTTGCATTGTTTTCCCTTTCAGTTGTTGTTTTGACAATATTTCAATCTTCCTCTCTATCCTCCTCCCCTGAGTAATCCGCTTCCACAGGAAATTGCCATCGAATCAGACATTCACTTGAGTCTCTCGCTCCTTGTCCGGAGAAGATTGAGTGGCTTAGTCATTTTTATAGTCTTCTAATTTACGCAAGCGTTCACAAACAATCGCACGTACACATGTGGTGGAGAGCATGGTGATCGTCCAGTGTTGTGTTCGTCCACCGCACGGAGCCGTAATTCAATTGGCGAATTTATTGCGAGTGCTCCACGGTGCCATTGAAACAATCCACCAGGCGAGGACGGACATGCGCGCAGTGAAGGTCCCCCAGAAAAACTGCACAATGTCTAAGAAGGTAAAAACTTAAGGGAAATGGAAAGCTCTGTCGGCAAAGAGCTACCTATTGTTTTCACGCTTCGCCAAGCTCTGGGGGAAACACCGTATTTTCGGGCGTGGGGTGGTGGCTAGTGAACTTTTAACACAATACCGGCTGCCACCAAAGCACAACTTCATCCCCGCTGCGGTAAAACACCAAACAGCGCAACAATAAAAATAATCCGTAACGCCACGATATTAATTAACCGTTCGGATGGGCAATAAAACCGGGCCTGAGCTAATGGTGAAGGAACGCGCCAAACCCTCGCCACAAGCGGTGTGCTGCCTTCAGTCTCTCACGCTCTTGTGCTGTTCGTGACTGGCTGCCCTTCGTCGTCCGTTCTCGTAGCGCAAAGTTAGGATTTTCCAAAAACTGTAGCAAGACGTTTCTCATCAGGAGCTTTTTAGAGATCTTGCAGTAAGTCGTTTCACGCGGAGGGAACGGTATCGCAGAAACGAGATTCTCTGAGAAAGAAAGGGCAACAGGTTGGCTGTGACCGAGCACTGTAAACTGATACGTGACAGCAGCCATTCTTTTTGTTTTGCTTCTAGTGTCTGCTTCTTAATGTCCAATTCGGGCAAAAGAATTACATTCAATTTTGCAGCACTTGTCACGTTATTAAAACAAACAAGCTCGCCGCTACTTCAAGCTAAGACGGGTCCTGGGTAGAGCGAGTGCAACATATCTGCTATGAAGATATGCCGCGTTCGCCTCAAGGTTAATGCAGAGGGATTGAATTACCAAAAGGCGAACCTTTCATACCAATTCTGACAAATTAAAAGCTATCGTATTTCCGTAGCGTAAAGTACATTTGTTAAAACGAATTCGGTACGAGAATAACATTCAACTGGAGCTCAAGATGCAAGGTTTTTTAAAAACAATTCCTTGTACAAACTGTGTGTATCGGTTGGTGAGAAAGTGAGTGTCCATGGGGCAACTGACAAGCGTGAGATGATATCACTGACACCATTCTTCCACTGTTGTTTCTTCACCCAGGCGGTGTGTTCAATCGCAGCGAATTGGTTTTACCTACTTACTCTCTGTCTTTTCTCTTTCTTGACTCGGGCTAAAAGTGTTGCTGGTGCAAAGAAAACCTGAATCCGATGTGCTCGATTTTCCAAACCCATTAACTCCGTGGAGGTGAGAGGAGTGGATCATCGAATGAGTTCGCTCGTTTGTTTGTTTGTTTGTTTGTTTGTTTGTCCAGTCGTTTGTTTGGATTGCTTTGCCACTATTCGCACACCAGTTTTGTCCGTTGTTTGTAAGAGCTGGAGCTGGGTTGGAAGTGTGCCGGTTTTTCCAAAACCAACAGGCAGCTTCCGGAGCTGGATCTTCACTTTCGCGCACACTCCAAAGATGTGAAAGAAGAACAACAAGCAGGAAGCAACATATTTGCACACTTACCTGAAATTAAAGTGAAGAGAGACATTCGATTAGGCAATTGATTAGGTACTCATTAGGATGTAGAGGGGTTACTGGCGGGCAACAGAAAGATACAAATACACACATACACACACTTTAGCTAACATTAGCGCCCGCACACAGCCACAGAGAGTAGGCCCGGTTAGGTGGAGGGGGACATAAAGTAAACTAATTCCACCGTGAGCTCGGGCGGATAAATCAATTTCACTTTCGGAACGTGACCAGCGAGGCGGCCAATCTAGCCGTACCAGAAAACCGCCCGGGTACCGGTGAACGTCATTGTATCCCCCCGCAGCCCACCACAATTGCTACACCGCCCCTTTGCCATCCTGCCCGCGGCCCTACCAGCTCGAGCATAGATCATGGGAGGTTCACATTTTCATTAGTCACGATTCTTCTTCGGCGTGGAGTGGAAGGGTTTAGGAGCGGTCACGGTAAAAGCTTCGCAATCATAAATTTCTACCACCATTTCCATGCTGCCGTCCGGAGTGTAGTGTTAGCGTAGTCCGTCCATCCTAGTTTTGGAGGAGGGGAAGCAGGCGGTTTCAGTGCAACAATGCTTCCACTTGTATTGAAACTACGAACGAAGGCACCAGACAGACGGTATACGATTCCGCACTCAAAATGGTGGAATCGGGTAGTGCTGTATTTCTAGTTCACTTTTAGCCCACTGCTGGAAACAGTGTGGATGGGGCACGCTTCGTTGAGTTTGCGATTGCAAATAAATCTCCATGACGAAAATGGCAATGGCAAAAACCCAAGCGGGCCAAAAGATCAGGATTTGTTCTCGGGCTGAGTGGATTTGAATTTTAACGATTTTTTTTTTCGTACGAGTTTTTGTAGCATTTGTTATCGAACAGAAAGGTCTATTGAGGTGTTAGCTAAGCTGCAGAAATATTGCTTTCCAATGAAATGTAGATTTAGATTATGTTGAGTAATAACGTTTATGTTGCCTATTCCAATCATATATGTATTTTGTCTAAAAAAGTCTTTTTTCAAATTTTAATTAGCCGTAGATTAGTTAAATCGAAATAGAAAATTGATTTAAATAAAGTATCACATTGCCCAGTTATAATTTTTAACCTTCTCAATTCAGCACACACCGTATTACGATCGTCAGATTCAATGCTTTTTATATGTCAAGTCCTACGCTCAAATCTCGAAGTATCCTTTTACTATACACTAAATAAACTAAAAATAGGCCAATGTCAATTAATAAATGGTTAATAAATTGATTTGGAGCACTCCCGATCAAGCTAATTAATTTACATCTTCAGCATGCTCTCTTTATTCAATTACACAGAACTTTAATCTGATATCCGAATGCTTCAATCCGCTACCACAGGTTATTTTTAAGCCGGGAGACTTTGCCATTCCAAACAGACTATCACGATGGTACGCCCATATATGTCACTATTTAGCGTTTAATGACAGCTAAGAGAGAAGCTAACCTTTCTGTCTCTTCCAAATTTGGTGCAGCTCATCCCTTCCCTTACGCCACCTCTCGTTCCCGGAACAAACAGAGGAAGGAAGCAACCATTTTCTGCCTCACGCATCCGACTTGCAATTACACTAACGTGTGTGGCGCAGTGTTTATTTTGAATGGTGGAGAACGCGTTGTGTGAAAACGATTTATCTCGTGTTACCACGCACCGGCGAACGAATCCTACACTTTATGCCCGCCGTTCCGCAACGGTGCTTTCGATTATGGCGAACAGCCCAAAATTTATTGCCTTGCAAAACGGTGACAGCAATTTTTTCGAGCAAATTCGTCCAACAGCAAACTTATAGATAGGCTCACGAAGAACAAAAATACACTCATACACCCAGGGGAAAGAACTGCGTCAAAACTCAGAACTGTGAAATAAATTTAAAACTGCCGGTGGAAGGTTTTGTTTCACCGGTCGGGCTTCCTATAAATCGTCCATAAACTGGAAATATCCCCACGAACGGGTGCCGATCGTGAGTTAAGCTCGTGTGTTCCCCTCTCCCAGAGTTTCTTTTCGTAAATTTTAAACCACACACTGGCCATGGCTTTCTGCACTACTTTATTAGGATTGAATGATAATATTCGCCTTTTTAAGGTACCGGGGGCTTTCCTCTAAAGACCCCCCCCCCCCTTGCGACAGGCGAAAGATCTTCCTGTCTACCGAAAATGTACCACTAGCCAAAGACGGCTAATGCCATTAGACCAAACGTGGTGTATGATGCAAATGGCATGTGGTTCATATTTGCAAAAATTTGTTTAGCAACTTTGCCTGCCGGGCAGTAAATGGACGATCCCAAAGATGGGAAGAACGCGAACAATCCTTGGCGTACCGTGCCTTTGTGCTTTTGCCGCAGTCCATGTACCATGCAGATTTCGCTTTCGAGAATGATCTTTGTGGAGCTCGCTATCGTAATGTTCTACCCACAACATCCAGCCAACGAGAGCTTGTTACATTTATTGCACACTAGAAGCGCAACATTTTTATCGTTCACTTCCGACCTCATTTGTCAAATTGCTTTTCACGCTCGTCAAACGCAAGAGTTTAATTTGACGCTTTACTAGCAATCATGTCCCCAGGCTAATAAAATAACCACTAGTTATACGAGAGCATCACTCACGGGCCCCTATTACCCAGTACCTTTTCCATCGCGGCCAGAGGACAGAGTGTGACCATCAGCATCATTTCGGAAATGATTCCCGAGATTTTACGATCTCCCAAATGGGCGCACACACTCACACACAACCGTTAATGGGCTTTTCGCCACATTAATTGCATTTCCTTCCCGCCAATCCCTCGACAACTCAATTTGTGACAAACTTTTGGCGAGTACCATCGTCTGCCGAATGTTCCCGGTGCATCGCGTGTGCAGCGTGTGCGTGAGTGCGCCAGCTATTGCGCATTTACACGGGAACCCCTAACCCCTAATGACGCCAGCGATTTAATCCCGGACCAAGAGGCACTGAACCAACTAACCGCGGACCATCCACACATCCACACACATTGGCACAGATTAATTTACAACCAATTATCATCGGCGGTACTGCGAGTTGAATAATAAAAAAGTACCAGATTGAGGTTAGGACAACGTACCAGTACATTATTCTCTGTCTCTCACGGGATGATGACGACGAAGATGACGTTCGTGTTGCATCTCCGGGAAGATGACATCAGAAAAGGTAATTTGCTGTTACGCTATGGGCTGAACGGGCAGAACAGCAGGCAATCTTTGATCTTACTGACTGAAGCACACACGAACAGCGAGCTCCCGTAAATGGGAGGATCTCTGGGGAATTCAATACACCTTTTTTGCCCGCTCTTATAACATCGGGTCTCAAATGTTTTTTTAACGACATTATCGAATTGAAGGGCACTTTTGGGACGGATGGCGAACATCTTCGTTTCAATGTTCCTCCATCAATCTTGACGAGTGGCACATATCAGGTCGTTACATTCTAACATGCTATGTGACTGCGGTATAAACAATAAAAAAGGAATACCCTTGCTAGATGCCATCTCAACTGTTCCGGCCACTACAAAACTTCAGATGTTTGCGTAGGAAGCGAGCTATAAGCCCCCGTCATCAACGGTGGTCTAACATAAAGTGATATTTATCGATCAACCCAAAACCCGCAAATTGGCGGATTATACAAATTCATGCTTGTGGTTGACCCACCAACACCCATAGCCCTCTTCCCTTGCGGAGCCTTCCATTTCTTACCCAATAACTTTGTTTAACCGATGCGTTCCCCTTCAGAACAGACAATTAATCGATTAGAGGGATTATCTACGCACGATGAGACCCTCACGGCTTATACTGCTCTTGAGACGATGCTTGATGTTTACATTAACTGCCACCAGCACCACGCCACACAGGGCCGGGGCCACGGCGAAAAAAATAATCAATTTGTCAACGGAAACGAATCAACCGCCCGCGAAAGGTTGGCGGCAATTAATCAACAGATTTTGGGCTGTTGTTTTGCTTGTGTGACACTGGCCTGTTTAACACCTCTTCACGCTGTTACGTCAAGAAAAAAAAGAAGGATGAAAGACGGTATGCGATACTCTGGCTTCATGTTTTCGGTACAGTTTTGAGCGAGCTGAGAACTGTAAATCAAAATCTAACGAATTGCGTCTTTAGTATAACTTAGGCGGGGAGTAGGGTTTGGGTTCCTTCTTATGGCAAATTAATATCCTCCCCGTGTGCAAACATCGCACGGCAATTTATCATCTGCATGACATTTTAATTTTAATTAACATATATCCATCGCATTTTAGGGGGGCAGCATTTTGCTGGGGATGGTAATAAGTGAATCTCATCTCTCTCCGCTCACTCCCCGTTATGTTTACCAAAATCAAAACACGTTCAAAATCTCACCCAAACATGGTTACAGCACAGCCGTCATCGTTCACTTCCCAAAAGAGGTAAATTCCACCGAAAAGTCCGTACCGGTCATGACGAGCAAATGATGACGGGGGAGTGGCGATTGTAAAATGGCTAATTTATTGGCAATTTTGTACCGACCATCCAGCACCGGCGATCCCTTCAATCCGATGCGTAATGTGATGCAGTAATAAATATAATATAACGACCCGGACAAACTCGTCCAAACTGCGAATTGAGCCATTAGCGCTCGAGACGCATTACATGAAGGCACCGCCGGCCGGTACGGGGATGGCATAGTTTGGCAGCTTCCCACACCCTAGCTACGCGTGGCTGAGGCGAAAATGATACGCGAAAACCTCACAGACCGACGCAACAGCGCGCAGCGTAACGATGCGGAAAAATCTTCACTCGCCAGCACAAGATCCGATTTTCCCAGGGCGTGCAGCAGCCGCGTGCTTCGACGGTGAATCAAAACACAAGCGTACAGTTGCACAACAGCACTCGTGCGGCCTGGAGTCGCTGGAGCCACACACGCAAGTCTGTCATTTTCTCTATGAAAAGGTCGGTCGAAAGTGCTGTTTTGCTGTCGGGCGGTTCGACTGGAAAGGATTATAGGGCTGTGATCGTTTAATACTGTCCACCCAAACTGTGTGCATAATGTTGCAACAGCGAGCTGTCCAGCGAAAAGAGCCAACTTAAAAGCCTGCAGGAAAGTGTTGTCTCTGTGGGAACACTTTCCTCTAATCTGGATCCGTTTGTTTTCACCATCAACCAGCGCGAGGGCATGGTCAGACGATGGTAGTTTGACCGACCGGAAATGACGCGCCTTTCACGCACCGAAAAGTTCCAGTTTCAGTTCCATCTGGTTCGCACAGCTCCGATGGGAAAACCATAAACCAAACAGTGTCCACGAAAGTTAGTAAAGCCCGTCCATCCATACGAGAACGTACGCGCATTTTGGTGCTGCTTTAAAACAAAAAAATTCACTCGCTTCTTTTGGTGTTTTGTGGTGGTGCTGTAAACCCTTCTCTCGCTTGTTTTTTTCGGGAGGAAATTTACCGTACACTACACATCCAACCACAGTACTGCAGACTGGCAACCGGTTAGATTTGACTTCCGCTTAAATTGGGGCCAAAGTTGAGCCATCATTTTTTCCCCTCTTCAAGCTCGTTGGAACTGTCAGAGTTGAGACCCGAGAAGTGGGTTTTTCGGTCAACAGTAGTAGTACCTACATGGAAAGGCAAAAGGTAGCTGCGAAAATTTCCATCAGCCAACGTTCTCACCAGCCAACACCGTGCGCGCGGTTTTAAATGAACTGGTAGAGCAAATTGTGCTTTCGTGCTCGGAGGAGCATGCTACATTCGAGCAGCGGAAGCAATTTTAGAAGCAACTACTAACGGAGGTGATTTTTTGTGTGCTGCGGTAATGCTGCTTTGCTTCTTGTTCTGCTAAAATTTGGCCCATGTATCATGTCCACGCTGATGGAAATGCTCTCTTTCACTGCTTGTACCAGCCCCCCATTTCTGTTGCAAATTTCCGGGTCGGTGTACACGGTCACGTTCTCTTTAAATGATCAGCAACAAAAAAGTAGATTGCTAACTGTTTGTTGTGATGTTCGCAGCACAGCGAAAAATAAATATACATATCATAAGAACACTCTTATCTAAAGCACACAACATCCATCCAGCAGTATTATACAATATGCAAAAAGCTGCCGCGAACACCGATAAACGAAACAAGAGATACTATTATCTTGCCCCACGACGCTAAACACCATTCTAGATGCTCCCATTTTGAAGATAAACACTGCTTAACGATATCAATCTTTTATAGACGCACCAAACACATCATCGCATGTGACCAAACAAAAGATGTCCGCTAACCTTATATCTTATCAATAAAAAGTGGAAAAAAAAGTAATTTCAAACCCATTTTCACCACTGTCACGGTCACGGTTTTGATAGTTGGTTAAATATCTTCGATAAATAAAGCACCCTCCCGAACACATCTCAAACAGCTTGCGGGAGTCATAAAAATCAAACCGATGCCCCTAAATATTTGTATACACTGGCAATAAACGCATTTGGTAGGCGAAAAAACTGCCCCCCATCAAGACAGGAACCGTTCAAAACACTGACTCACCGCACCGTTACGACTTCATTTACATCCATCAAGCATCACACGCGTTGCTCCCCTTCCCGAAGTAGATGGGGAGCATGCCCAAAAAATCTCCAATCCATCGTCCAAATTTGGCAGCACGAGGTAATAAAATAGCTGCAAATAATACTTCTCCCGTCTCTGAACGATATTCCATTTCCAAAATCCTTTATTTGTTTTGTCTGCGATTTTCGATCACTGTTGCGATTTTTAAGATTTTCATTATCACCTGCAGCCCGTTTGGTCTAAATGGAGCCCAAAGATAGCTCCGGAGCTTACGGTGGTTGGACTCCCTGCTGTTGCCACTGTCAGCCGTCTTGCGGGTGTCGTAAAATACCTTTTACTATCCTTTCGACACCATGACATGGTTTGATTTGGTTGCTGCCGTTTGAAAGCGAGACATTGCCCCTCAGAATCCGCTATGACTGTACTCTTGCCTTGCCAAAGGGGCTTACTAAAGCCAATGGCTAATATTTTTCCACCTTCCTTAAACGGATGGGAAGGAGCTGGCAGCAAGTGACGGTGTGTGCCTTACAGGGAAATTTATGTCTAATAATAATTTTAAAGAATTTATATTCATTCCATACTGCTGACGATGCAACAAGTTGTTCCCAAGAAGTTCTCGAATATTCCATATCGTCCCGCTGTGGAAGCTTTTGCGCTGCGACATTTCCGCAACTGTTCTGGTACCTGCGTGCGCGCGTGTGCGAGCCCACATCATTCTTTTGGGCCATATTTGACGAACCGTGATCATCACGATCGCATATTGACCACCCTCTGCGTAAGCTTCTAAGTATGTCATCCTCCACGAATGAAATCGTGACAAATTCCGAGCTCTCCCGGCTGTCACTTTTGGACAATCAGTCACATTGGATCACAGCGAGATCGACGATTTTGCGATTGAAAATATCGTTTGATCGTATCGGGATGAGTTCTTTCCCGCCCACCATGTACACGCGCTGTGTGTGTGTCTGTGTCACAACGGGAGACTCCAGCAACAAACGTTCTCCGCCAACAGGGAACGATCGGACCACGTTCGGACCACGTTCCGCCATATGGCACACAGCCAAGATGACGACCCGATGACCAATCGACACACATCACGCCAGTGGTGATCAAAACATTACAAACGGCAGGGGAGAGCCGCACATGCAATAGAAAAACAAACTTTTAACACACTTCACTATATGACATAAATCACGGGGCAATTAATAATTCATTTCCATCCACCATTTGTTGCTCGCAAAAACAAAACGGTCTGCAGGAGTTCGTGCAGGCATGCTTTGCGTTCGATTGTAGGTGAGCGATGCATGATTCCAAGTCCCGAAACCCAAACAACTCCACGTACGCATTTTCGATACAAACATGGAATATCTAAATCAAAACGCCATACCTTTAACTGGGCCAAGCGGATAGAAGAAACCCCCACTGCTCTGCAATGGATCTAATGTGCAAATCCACAAAACCCTCCACAGTTGAAGCACACACGTCCGTGACGGGGTGTGCGTCTCTGTGTTTTGCACCACGGCAGGGAGGAAAAGGTCAAGTCTACCCCACCAAACCTTACCCGCGAGATAGAGGCACGAAAATCTTTTGTGCAAAAATGTGCCACACACAACATAACCAGTGAGTTTTTTGGTGGGGTCTCTCCCACGAGAGAACTAACTGTTCCAATGTTGCTGTTGCCGCCGGCGTACACTGACATGCAATCATGTGTATACCGTCGTTTCTCTTCGTCAACCATCAACCGACAACCAGCGACCCATCCACACCGCCAGCAGTGTCCGCGGTCTAATGAAAACACATTTTTCGCGAAACTACATCGTGACATGGCGAAGTTGCACAAGGTTGAGATGGAAGAGTTGGTACGGAGTTTCTCGTCCCACCCGCCCTGCTGCATGCCCGTTCTCATTTGACACTGATTTGACAAACTTGGCGGTCTAGGCACGCTCAAAAGTACCCTCTGACATTGATCGATAGCCGCCAGGGGCCCAGCGGGGCCCCTCCGGGCAGGTCCGCAGGCAAGCCAACCAAGAAGAGTTTATCAAGAGCGAAAGTACCATGGAAACGTGGACGGATGGGAAAGCATAACGTGCACCAGCTGCAGCCTTTGACACAACTGTCGATTGTGGTTGAGTTCGATCAGGATCTTCCCTGCCGGTGAGACAGCAATAAGTGGCCGCTTCACTGCATGTGCAATAATGTTCAATGTTATTGATGTTGATTAATCATGATTCATGTCCGTCACGGGTGCAGACGGTTTCGATCGACCGGAACATGGTTATACTGGACACTGTGAGCAACCTGTCGCAACTGACAGCTTATAAACGTTCAGCGAGAGTACGGGATGGGTAGGTAGTAGCGTTACACAGCCGTCGAGTAATATTTATTCTTTGCTCATAAATTTCAGTGTAGATTATGTATCCTTGGCAAGCATGCAAAACCTCCAAAATCGTGCAACAAGTGCTGACGCGTGTATGAAATATAGTCCTACCGAAAATATTCTAGCTCTTTCTCTGCAAAACGCACACTCAACACGCAAGCCTCATCACAGTCCCCACACACACACACAAACACACGACAGGAAAGACCGATGTCCGGTTCATTATGCGTGATTGAACCTTTCCCCACGTTAGCCTCCCCACACACACACACAAACACACGACAGGAAAGACCGATGTCCGGTTCATTATGCGTGATTGAACCTTTCCCCACGTTAGCCTTATTAATTGCACGCCAAAGCTCGGTGGAGGTGCATGGCAAAAGAAGCAGGACTATAAATTGCACCTGTCCAAGGTCAGAGAAAACTGCTACGCTCGAATTAAACAAGCCCCTCAAGAGCCACATTTTGCAGTTCACTAGACACCTCTGCCTTACAGCCAAAGCCTCATAACCCCGTTCTGGGCCATTGGATGGCTTCGTTCAAGGATGCCTCGGCCCATGGCACTGTGGTCACAGTCAGCGCAAATCGTCGGACACCGGTGATCGATTTGATGCACCGCACCATTCAAGGTTAATTGCGGACAGTTGGTTAATTGTTCCTGGCGGAGGATGTCCGCCCCATCGTCCACAGTCGATTGGCCCCGACGTTTCTCGCCATTCGAGTCCATCAGTTTCGTTTTTTTGTAATGCTTTGATTTGCCAGCAATAAAAGAAAAACTTTGGAAAAAGGTTGTTTGAAAAGGGTTGCCCCAACGATGTCTTCGAGCGAGAGAGGCACCTCAAACAAATGTCTGTAAGGTTGCGTACATCCATTTTAAGAGCTAATAATAATTTAGGACCTTGCACAGAAACGCAAGGTACATCAAAAAGGTTTAAAAAACGGAGAATAAGACTAGAGAGTTCTGCCTGAAGCGTATTAATAGCCATTTAGACCACTTTTTAAGTAATTTCCGAACGCACTTAGCTTTTTTCCTTCGGGAGAAAACAAAAAAGTGCGTTCTAGACTTAAAATTAAAGTTTATCAATTACATTGTAAACCGACTTCTTAAAGTTTGAGCTTTGTTCGCAAACACTTGGTCATTTCGGTGCACAAACATTCCAGGATCGACAGAACACAAATTCTAACATTTTCGTTTTGCTCCAAGTCAAGCGATATCCCCAAAGCACCACTAGAAAGAACACTTCCATCTGTGTAATGTAATACTATAGCCATACTTGTGTTCTAAGCACCACTCACACTTAGTGGGAAGCGTTTGCCTTTTTCCTAACACTTTCCAAGAACCGTTTGCTGTCACAGCAAACGACACTTGAACACACAAACGGGCATGGGCATGTGACAATAGCTTGCCTTCATCCACATCGCCATCGTTGCAGATATCGCCGCAAACAGATTGATGTGTAGTTTGGTAAACAAACGGCAACAACAACCACCTTCCCAGCAGTGTGCAACAACGCTTCTTGCCTTTCTGGCAGTTCCACAATTTGCATATCTTTGCCAATCAAATATGCAAACATCCGAAACCATCCCGGTGATGATCACATGGAGAGAAACACAGAGAGAGAGAGTAAGTTTTTATGATAACTTTCCTCATCCACACACTCAAACAGGCGTACGGGATTATGACAACGAAATCGCCCAACAACAAACACTAACGATTCCGGCACCGGGGACCGGGTTTGCCCGGCTGTGTAATCGAACCCACCCGTTATCGGTTCCGGTTACCCGGGGTGAGAATATTGGCGCCATTTTGCTTGTGGCGATGCACAAACTGCACCTCGGTGCTTCTGTGCGTCAAAAATCGGTAAAGTGTCTTTCGTTTTTTCGTTTTGTGGTTCGAACACACGATACACACTTCCGTCAACTGGCGCGAGCCCCGAGCCCCGTGCTGCTGGCTCGTCTGTTTGTCGTGCCGTGTGAGGTAAACCTCATGTCAATTAAACACGCAGCAGTTGAGCAGAGCAGGGTTTGCGCAGTGGACGGGATTGTGCGCAATATGAGACGGGATCGTGCTTTACAGTGCGTTTGCGATCCGTCGAGTGTGAACGTTTTATTTTGTTTCACCCCCTTGCTCATATCCGGTTTGTAAACCGTCGCGTTGTGACGTGTTAAAAACAAGTGCCAGTATGGGGGGGAGGGAGGGGGAGTGGCTGGAGAGGGAAGATCGAGAAGGCAAATGCGTGAGTCGCGAATTGACAACCGGTGAAACAGTTTTTGTCCGAGTAGTATGCAAAAACATAAAGCCTTTTGGAAGATGAAGAGAGATGGTGCAATAAATCATGTTCAAGCTATACTTTCATTTGCGGAAGATAGTATTGTCGTTTGGATTTAGCGGTGATTTGCCATCATGTCGATGGCACACAGATTTACGTTTCCTCCCATGCGCATAATCCAGTGGGAGTAGGGCTTAGACATAAGGCAACACTTTTATTTATGAACATGGAGAAATTTCCGTTCGAAAGTTGGAACTGAAAAACCGCAAATATTTAACGCCTCCACAAAAAATGAACAACCAAAAACAGAACGAAAAAAAAAACAAATGCTTCAAAGTAAAAGTTTGCCTTTAAAATATTACACCACGACCATACTGAGAGAGCATCCTTTTTCATTTGCATAGAGAGTTACACACACGTACACACAAAAGCCCGTATGAATGGATAACGAGGTGAGGCAAAAGTTAAGATAAATTGTTTGCGCATACATTTTTCAACTCTAAAATGGAGAGAAAGAGAGAGAGAGAGGGAGGAAGGGATGGAAACCAGCCCCATCGTCAACAAAAATAAGCCTCCCAAAAAGGTAACTTTCGAGTGAAAGACAGTCCCGGGCCGCCGAATCCGAAAGATCTGAAATAAAAACCGACGCACCTCGATGCACATTTAAACACACACATACAGAGTAAGCAAACAATTGATCCGTGGAACATAAACAGACACGGCCACATGCAAATTGTACTTTCGACCCGTTTGCGTTGCGAAAGTCCAAAAGGAACCACAACCAGGGAGCAGCAAAAGCAGAAAAGAAAAACAAAACACGCCAGTTGCACCGACAGAACACAAGCTGCAAGCGCTCCCAGAGCACACCACCCGGCCACGCAGGGATCTATCTCGGGTATCTCGACGCATTTATGCACACCGGTTTGGCCAAATCCCGACCCAGTCCGCCCAAAGATAACAACAAGCGGCGCACTGACGACCGGCCAGCGAAGAATTGGAGTTAGCGAGGCACCACACTGCAAGGCTGGGCGATATTATGATTTTCACTTTTCCTCTTGGTTTTCCTCCCCGTCCGTTTTTGTGGGCCACCGCTCATTTGAATTCAGTCCACCTTAAACCGCTTTCCAACGCGAGATAAGACGCGGACACACACACGCACACATACAGAGACACCAACACACACGGGGCGCAAGATACACTTCTGGCAGAGCTTTCCATCCCCAAAGTGCAAATAAACGGTGATGAAAACGTGAGATACACAGAGGGGGAAACTTCTCCAAAAGACTGAGCACAATGGTGGAACCATTGGTGGAGAGCACTTTAATGTCCCTTTAAAGCACACTGAACACACACTTTCGGTGCACATGAGAGCTTGATTTCGCATCAGAGGTGTAGGGCATTTACCTGTTTTTTGCAAGAAGAACTGCAGGTGTTCCTCAGAAGACGATCACAGCTGGAATCGTGAGCCGCACCCTGGATCGATTGTTGTTCCGGAACTGAGGGGTTTGTGATAGCAAACTGCCCGAAAGCTCCAACTCCAAGGTCCAACTGTTGCTCCAATCCGTTCCAGATCCCTTCAGTGACAGTGACTGGCAACCTTCTCCAGAGTGTTCAAACAATCTTCAAATTCGTGTCGTGATCACCTTCTTGGCAATTCTTTCAATACCGTGAAGAGGGGTTACGTGTGTGACCCCGTTTTTTTGCGTATTTCGTTAAAGCCTTGCCTGACTTTGCTTTGCGCGATAGGCTCGCCACGGACTGAATGAAACAAAAAAATACAATCACGCTAGGCCTGTTCGTTGTCGTTGTTACGCCGTACGGAGTTTGCGCATAAGGGCGCGCGTTTCGCTTGCTACTCTGCTACTCGCAGTTGCGTGCAGGTTGCTGTCTCAAGACAAACTGACGAAGCTCGCGACCGAAAGCCGGTGCGCAACGCCACTTCGGGTTGCGCTAAGCGCGCGTTGTTTTGCTTCGTGCTTCGGGCACCGGGTGGCGGTAAAGCTTGCGCACGACGGTTTGCGGCAATGCGAATGTGGATGTGATGATGATCGATGGAGAGCTTTTAGCTTAGTGGTGCAACATATTGGTTGGGCACTGTAAGCTAAGTATGTTCTCAGCATTACAATGCCAACAAGGATATGGAGGTGGACTTAATTAATTTTTTTTCTAAACTTGAATGAAACATCCTCTAGCTGGTAGCGTATCTCGATACTATCTGACGTCTACCGTCATCATCCCATTACTACGTTTTTGAAGAGTAATTTGCTATTAAATTAAATTGTATAGCGTATTATAAATGACAAAACCATTCATTCAAAAGTGCTTTTGTGTCTATTTAATTTCCTCTATCAGTTTCGAGGTTAATGGAGCCAGAACAGTAAGTATCAAAGTTCTAGTTGCGGGGCAAGTGTAGAAAGAGATACAAATTAGAGATGTTACACGAGATATTCTTACACACGAATAAAAGTAAAAAGAAAACTGCCATAAAAATTATCATAAAAAAATATAAATTAAAGCAAAAGCAAAAAAAAATCTGCTCAAGAATACCAAAGAAAAAAGGGTATTTTCTCAACGTTTTGGCCTAAACCATGATATAATATCTAAGGGTTACTGATCGTTTGATAATGTTTTTGTACACCCGGACTGTATTGGATTAGTTTCGTCATTTTGGTACAACCCATCCATTATCGTTTCCAACGAATTAATGAACAAGCTTTCTCAGTTAACTTACCAACACTTTCAAATAACAATTCTATGTTCTATTAGTATTTTCACATTTGTGACCAAAAGTACCCATTCTTACATGAATTTCCAAATTCAATATTGTTGCAAGAAAAACAACTGCATTCCTTCACTAACAATCCCAATACATGACATGAAAATTGTGGTAAATTAAAGATATTTAAAACGAAGAAGATGACGATCACGGTGGTGCATGCAACAGCGTCGATAAGCACCGGATAACATAGTAAACAACTTCCTTGACCTACACCCTGCGGCTTCATACATCAATCAAAAGCGGACAAGGGGAGCATACGTGCAAAATTCAATTTCAGCGCTCACTATTATAATTCAATAAAGTTCCGCCAAATTTTCCCAACCATTGCCGGTAGCGTATGTGTGTGTGTAGGTGTTTGTTAATGGATCATGCCACTCTTCACACTGCCCAAAAATTTACACTTCACCCAAGTTCCAATGCACACAAGGGATCCATAAATCATCCACTTAGGGGGTTCATCATTTTCGCCGTTCGGTCGGCGTCATAGCTCCGGGAAACAATCAAGGGATTCTCATGACACTCCGCCGCCCTCACACAACCATAATCTGAGAAGCTGCTGTAGCCGAGCGTTGTCCCGACCATTAAAACATCCTACGTTTCTGCCCATCGACAACACTTTTAACACTTCGATTAGGGACAAGGTGTAACAAAAAGTGGGAACCTTTCAGCAAATATCATATAACAACTATTCAATACATCTTCATCGGGCGAGTGTTCTGGTCTGACAGACTGCTCCGTCGCACACAAGAATTCATCCCTTCCCAGGTTTTTTTTTTTTTTTTTGGGAGAAGTACATCCCCTCGACGCCCAAGCCAAGAATGGGATGAGTCGCGTGCATAAAATTAATTTCCCATCGGACCGTACCTTGCGTCGCACTTTGGCTAATGGTTGTGTGAGCACACCCCACCTTCTCCCGGCCGGGCGCGGTGGGTGTATGCCCGGCACGAGGGAAGATGCAGCCAAGCCTCCGTTGTGCCACACCAGCTGAGAATCTGCCCCATCTCGCCAAACCGTCTACGTAAAAGGTGGACAAACGCTCGTAACACGTGGCGGCGTGTATCGTCGTGCTGTTTGAAATCGATGGTTTCGATCCCATTTGGGCATATTGCGCATTAGCCCCAGAACGTCCCTCCCGAGAACGTGAAATATGTGTCGGTCATGATGACGGCGAGGAGGATGATGATGAGGATCATCATATTCCGGGTCCGAATCTGCAGGGAACGGCGAAAATTTAGCATTCGTGTTATTTTTTTTTTCTTTTTGCCTAACCTTCCACCAACGACCTGACCGAGGAGACGATGCTCACTCAGCCCGCATCAATGGACGTTTAACAAGTTGTGGCACGGTATTAAGAATAAATTAATGACCAAACCCAACAACTTTACGCATGACATATTTGGAAAAAAGTGGATGAGGGTAAGTGCTTCTTAAGACTTCTTTTTAAATATTAAAATCGATAAGAATATTTCTTATGGTATCCAACAAATCCTTAAAATTGCTTAAAATTTACAAACAGTAGCATAATAATGGCAAGAAAAAAAAAAGGGAAGATAAGTCCGGTGGTGCAAGATGGCAAAACGGTCTGTAAAAATAGAGATTTTGTGGGGCTTTTCGGGATTAACTTTAATTAAGTTGAACCTGTTCAATTCTAATAAAACAAAATCAAAGTTTGTGAAGCGTACGGGATTAACTTTAAACCAGTTGAATCTTATTCTTGGTGAAATAATGTTCAAAATATAGGTCCATTTTCGTTAAGTTACTGGTCACTTGGAAAAGATTAACACAGTTATTTTTCTGCTCCTCACCCTTTAATTGATTGGTACAAACATAATCCCCAACGTCAATTAATTTGTTTGTAAAGATAACAAACCAGCTGCTTCATTATGTACTTGAGGATAACAAACCCCCGGGGCCAATGCTCGTACAAAACCAGCCAACCCACCATAACGTGTGTGTATGTTTGTGGCGAGTGTTACTTCATAACTCAATCAATAAAACCCAACGTCAACGGCCACACAAGTTGCACATCAACAATAATTTTGCCAGCAGCAGCAGCAACAACAAGCGCACAATATTGATGCATTTCCATCGAACCAAGAAAAAGTGCTTCTCCAAACCCATGCAAGTGGCCGCCTGTGAAGCTGAGTGAAGCAACCCTCCAACGAGAGCGCCGGGTTTCGAATCGATGCACATCGGTGTATCTTGTCCCGCTGTGCCGACCGATCTCATCGACCGATGGTACTTCAATCGTTGTTACACACTACAAGTGTCTCGAGAAGGTTTCGGATTGGATTAATAAAATCAATCATTTGTTTTTCGCCCTTTTTTCCCCTCTGCTGCGAATGCAGCAATCGTGTCGAGATTGCTCTTCACCAGATAAGACAGTGTGGTGTGCGGTCGGAAATCTCACAGCACACGCTATCTTCTCTAGCGATGGTCCATCTCGTTATCGTCCGCAACATATTGGATGCGTTTTACAGTGCCTAGGTTGTATTGTTTCACCACCTAATCCACTCCCTTTTTCATCCCGCTCGGAGTGTATCGTCCTGACTTTGTGCCGTACTTTGTAAAATGCAATCCTGTCGTTCAGTCGAGTGAGCTTTTCAATCTAAGTCCCTCACACAAATCCTGTCCTCGAAAGCGATTTCAATGTGGAATCTCGTACTGCATTGCACAGATTAAATAAAACCCATTTGCACTGTTGCATCACAAATCCAAAAACAACCCTAATAGTATAACACTGCTCACTGAAGGTTCTTCATCATCAAGCACTATCCCAATCGGTGTGTGAAAAATCACAATATTCAACATGCCCCAGGCTCAAAAAATCAATCAAACACGAACAAAACCAACCACAACCTAACCAATCATTAACGACCCTTGCCAAATTCAATTCAAAATCAATGGCCCATGTCTCGAAAGGGGAAGGAAATGAACGAAAGTGAACCGTCCGCGATTGCGGGCCGGGTGAAAGATGGAAACTGTCAACTTTCTCGGAAACGCTAAATGACTGCAAACGCAAAAATCCCGTGTCACTGTCACGAGAAGGTTTCGCTGGGAGCGTAGCTAACCTATATGAATTATGCAAAACTGAAGCATACACACACACACGAAGGAAACGTACGGCCATCTTCCGGCCAAAGATCAGCAAATAAAAGCTCGTGGCACCGGAAGTGCTTCCAGACAATTCCGAGTTCCCATTGGCATCCCGGGTCCGTAGTGTTTTACGCGATTGCTCAAAGCTGCAAGTTCGAAACGTACGTGTACAGCAACAACACACTCTCATCGGTGAAGCGAACGTTTCGGATAATGTGCACGTTAATTGAACATGACACTAAGTAATGAAGCAGAAGCGTGGCCAAAGCCCTTAAGAGTTGTCGTCGGTAGGGAACTGTTTTGCTCTACCGTTATTGCTGCAGAAGTGAGCACCACATGGAGCTGACGAATCATGACGTCGAAACGGGGAAAGGATGGTGGACAGTAGCAACCCATCATACGTCACACGCGGTGCGCCTCAATGACATGTCGTTGTTCAAGAAATTGATTAGTGATAGGTTAATGTTTGCTGTCGCGTGTGGTGGTGCGCACTATCCGTCAAGAAATCTGCTATACGTTCGGGGGATGGAGTTGAGCACATTTTCCAAGGTGGGAAGGAAAAGCGCACGATTGAGCGGAGCAGCAGTAACAAATAACTTGATTATTAATATGGGCCTCCCTCTAGGTCGGTTCGACCCGGGAGACAACACTTCCGTCAACATGACGGGAGCTGTGCTGATCGTATCGATGGCGCACTACATGCAACTGGTGTACAATCTTCAATCATGATGTGTGGCGTACCACGGTGAAGTGGCCAAGCAGCGACAGCCGCAAGACTCTGCGCGCAAGAGACCTCCGTATTTCGGTGAAGGAAGATTATTTAACCGATTTTCAGACGATGTTTGTTTTGTCGTCGAGTTGAAGGTTTTTTCCTTCTTTTGGTTGATGATGGATCTGCCTTTAGTAAGTATTTTTTTTAATTTTTTAGTTTTTGTTTATTTTTTTTTTTTCATTTTTATTTTATATTTTAAACTTCCATAATTTTTCCTTTTAAGCGTTGATAAAATGTGTTTAAGCAAGTTCAAAGATGTCTTTTATTCCAATAGAACGGCAAGGCCGTATTGCTTAACAGCTGGTTTTTAATACACTATATAGATATATTATTTTACAGCATATCACAAACGTAAAGTTGGCAAATGTCATAAATAAAAATAAAAAAAAACGATTTATTGTTTAACTCGAAAATAAAGTCGAGACTGTAGCACATTGATTTAAAAAATATTTTAACGATTGTTACTGATAAAACATGCCAAAATTTACAATTCCAATTATAACAGCTAATGTTTTAGTTTTTTTATTCGGTAGTAACGGCCAGACCGTATTGCTTACTGTTTTAATAATAAGATAACAGAATTAGATTGAAAGAGTCATCTTTAAAAAAACGAATTCCTAAACGAAGTAAAAATACTATAGCTAAGTGACTAATCTAATTGCTTCGCCTTTCGCAGAAAAGTGCCTTAACTCACACAATACAACATCTATATCGCTTTCAACAGACTGCGACACATTCCATCCCACGCCCATGTCAAACTAATGGACAATTCAATGTAGCAGCAAATTCAGCGACACTTACGCACAGTCTCAACCTTCCCACTCCCCCCTTGTCACGCATGATAATTGATTAACACTATCGATTAGGGTAGAACTTGCTACCACCCTTAGCCGATGATGCCGTTGATGATGATGATGATTGGTGTAATGCGACAACGAACACTATTGCGCGGCTGGCAGCAGCGAGAGCTTCAGAGCTGTTCCATGGCAATAAATTAATGGCAAATGCTTAGAAGCTGGCCGCCACCAGGCAGGCAACACTTTGCAATTCAATTACTCAAGGAAGGTATTAAGCCGCAGGCAAGAAGCTGTCAGCTTTGTACGCACGTGTACTAAAAGCGAGATTAATGGTTACGGGACGGTGACGTCAGGGGGGTGTAATTTTAATTTCAAATAATTTATTATGCATTAAACACTCACAGTTCATAGCCATTCCTCTCAGTATTATCATTTCGTAAAGAGAAATGAGTTTGAAAAATGAAGACCCTTTTGTTTCATGATTCTCGTCAAAAGATGGCGCTGTGGTGAAAAATCACACGCGAATAACTCTACTTCCAACCGACAGATGGCGCTACCAACACATTCAAAACATAGCAATCACCCATTTCAACGTTTTTCTACTCACTTTTCGGTTCCGGCGGTGGTGGTCCAGCCTTTGGCGGAGTGTGACCCGTGCACAACCGCCCTATCCGGGTGCTGCTGGTGGCCATTCCGGTCGCCGCGGACGAGGCGGCCGTTAGCTGCGAGCTCGTGCTGGCCAGCGATGTGGTGGAACCTCCGTGCAAATTAGCCGACGGCGGCTTGATGCCGGACGGTTTCGTAAGTGCTCTCACCTTCGGCGGTTGGATGCCGGATCCACCACCATTTGCTGGCGCAGCTCCGGACGCAGCAGCAGTAGCAGGTGGCTGCGCCGGGGTGGATGTTTCCTCCCCATCGGGCTGCGATGGTGGGGCAACATTTGCTTCCGTTTCCATCGGAGAATTACGCGCACGCTCACACACTCACAATAGACACTTACAATTATTTTCTTTCTGCCTGCTCGCTGTTCTATGCGCTCAGACAGCGGCACATAAAAAACACAATTTTTACCCAAATAAATAACTACAACCACACTGCGCGGGGAAGAAAACAGACGGTTTTAAATATTTCACTCGACCGGTACACACACACGCACACGCTCACTAGCAGCACTTTTCATGTCCACGCGGGAAGATCATTAAACACTTGTTACACAGTGGACCGAAACCCAAAATAAACAAACACACTGGGATACACGCTGACGTCAGACGAGGAAAGGGCAAAGGGTGTATAGAGCGGATTGGGCATATCTTGGTGAACGAGCCGATGCGTTGGATTTTCATTCACACCGACCACACGTTGCACATTTGAGTGCGTGAATTTTGTTCACACTTTTACCGTACGTTGGACTTTTATTCAGGGAGCTTACGTGTACGTCTACCGACTTTCCAAAAGAATTTTTATTTTTGGGATGCTTTCTTGCAAACGGTGGCGAACGAATGATGAGCGCAAAAACGTGCGAATATCATCTCACAGCCTGCTTTGATGCGATTGAACAAGGTTGACTGAAATGATCGTTACTTTCCATATGGGAAGCTGGGGTAAAATGCACCACTTAAGAAAACTGCAATTGATAAGTTATTGTTGGTTATTTAGGTTCGCGAATTGTAATTTTCATCACTTGTTCTGGAACTTTGGTAGGTTTATGAAAAAGAGAGAGTTTATGAATTTCTAAAAATATGATTTTTTTAATAAGTTCCACGAATGCCGGTTGGACAGCCGAACAGTGGCGAATCCTGATTAAGAGAGGTCCAAATCGGCCTCCAAAACTTAACAAATTGATTTAATGAAATATTGTTTGGGCTGAAAAAATATTGTTAAAATTTCAATTTGTTAACATAGACTACACATCAAAATTTTTATTTTACTTAGCGAAATTACGTTCCAAACACAATTCATCTATTTTTTTCATGTATAACAGTAACAATTGTAGCTGTTATTTGATTCAAGAAAAAAACCATCAAATTTTAAATAAAATTTTTAATTGTAAATTTGATGGTTTTTTAATTTTAAATTTTAATTTTTAAATTTATTCATTAACAACACTGTACACTGTTCTAACATCAATTTTGATTTTTTGTTTTGAATTTTCCTGTAAATTTGATGAGTGTTCGAAGGAATATTTTGGTTTTAAACACCGATTTGTTTGGGGTCTCAATGTTGCTCTAAGGACGATACCTCTCTGATTTCAAAGGTAGTTATGAACAGTTTTGACCAAACTTCTTTCGCAACGGCCAATGTGCGAGTTTCATTGTAAACTAAAAAAGGTGCGTTTTGACTCAGAAGTGCATTTTAACCAATCTTACCCTAAATTTTACTTAATGAATGAAAAGGTTCTTAATCCTTGATAAAAAAAATTAGAAAATTAATACAAATAAAAATAATAGCTTATTAGAAAAAAAAACACTTACCTTTCATGCGGCAACTACCTGTAACATTGGCATAAAGGAATTATGAAGTAAAAACATAAATTACTTAATAATAAAGCAATAAACCGCACAATAAAAAGTGACAGATGATATGAACTGCAAAACAATCAACTAATCTCAGCGGCTCGCTCAACTTGAACGAAAATGCAATCAAGCGGGAAGCTTTTCGTGCTGGATGAGGGAGCACACAGCGAAAAAAGACGACAAAACTCAACTCAGCGACACTAATTGACAATGAGCATCAGCGAGCGGCGTTAAACGACATCGAAATCAATCATATCGCATTTCCATTTCGCACCGGTTCATCAAAGAAAGCGGAGGTAAGAAAAAATGCATCCCAAATCAAAGTTGCCCTTGAAAAACGAATTCCATGGCCGCCCTTTCCAACTACAGGTGGGTGGTTCGGTGAGAACTATTTATCAAACATCTTCACACACATTCTTGTTGGATGTATCTATTTTTAATCGTCGACGAAACGAGAGCCCCATTTTCTTTTCAAAAAAAACCTTTGCTTTTGCCCATTTACGAAACCGCCAAAACAAATATTCACACACGCACACTCCCTCGTGGGGATGGCGCTTGCTGAGATGCGTGCTCTTCTCTCTCACTCGATTGACGTTTCGTGCTGGGATGCTGCGACTGACGGACTTTCGCACTGCATCACTACTCGCATCTATTTCTACTCCCCTTCTTTCGCGCAACTAATCATCTAATTAACTTCGATGCATACTGATCGCGCACCACACACAACACCACACGCACTTCCACCACTTCCGGAGCAGTGCCTTAATTGCGTAACGGAACACATACACAAATCTAAAACCTTCTTCCCCTGTTTGGACACCACACTATCGCACATTCATTCAAACGCAAAACCTTGAAATTTTACCACCGATCTGCACTCGAATTCGCGACAAGGTAAACAAATTGGTTACAATCCACCTGCCCCGCAACCAAACAATCGCGGCGATTGCCCCCCGCACACCGCGAAAAAAAAGAAGCCACGCCACAGAATAGCCGATACGAGGCACCGTACGTCGCGCCCGATTTACACGTACGCGAAACTTCACGCCACTCGTCCGCCTTTACTTCTACCACCGGTGGAAGAATTTACCTGCCCTTTGAGGGGGAATGGAAACGCCGGTCACGGCACGCACGCACGCACGGGACCAGGAATTTGCCGAACTTCTTTTTTTTCCTTTGCCGACGACGACGAGAAGCCACGAATTCACGCAGTGAGGGAAAGAAAGCAAACAAACGAGCGCGGACGAAACGTCAACATCAGCTGTGCGTGCACGGTGGTCGACCCGGGTGGACATGATTTGACAGCAGACGGCGGATGCGGATGACGTTTCACGGTGCAACGGCTGTTGTTAAATTTGAATTTTGTTTAATTTTGTCGTTAAAGATTTTAATGTTAATTTGATACATTGAAATGGAATGTTTAGCAAAATAAAGATGAAACAGCTAGGAAATGGTGTTTTTTATTAAAAAATTATCATTCAACATGAGTCATAAAATATGCAAAATTATTAAAATTTCAAAATTTAATCGTGTTGCCTTCTTTCGACTTTATCCTGAAAATACTCTTATTTTCAATCGCAATGTGCATCTTACGCTCTAATGTATCAATACTTTTGTTCGTGTGCCCAGACCTCACTACATTAATGCTCATCCCCTCCAAAACCCTAGTCCAACATGTTTGCCTCCTGCACGATCCAGTCGATAAAGTGCGTCACGTTCGCAAAGATGCCCGGAGCAATCTTTGTGCCGCAGGTTTTCACACCGAACGACACCACACCCTGCAGGACGAAGCGCGTTGAGTCGGACACGTACTGCAGCGGTCCGCCGGAGTCACCGTGGCAGTGAGCCGTCTTGTTGTTCCCACCCGCACACAGATGCCCATCGTCCAGCACAATGACCCGGTCCAGCTCCTTGATGCGCATCGCACAGTCGGGCAGGGAGACGGCCGGCATTACGGCATATCGGAGCACGGCGGACCGCTCGCCCGTTTCCGTCAGTCCCCAGCCCGTAACGAACGAGTCCGATGGCCGATATGCTCGCAGCTGTTCCGTCAGCGGTAGGCAGATGGGAATAACAGCTGTTTGGGGAGGAGAGCTCGCGTCAGAAAACAACAAATAGTAACAGACGGTAGTATGAGGTGACATCCGATTACTCACTGTACCCAATGACGGCCGGGTACTGCAGCCGAATGACTGCCAAGTCGTTGCGCTTCGATCGTGCACTGTATTTCGGATGAATCACGATCTTCTCGATCGGGATGCGTTGCGCGGGCGGACCACAGCTGGCCGAGTACTCAGCGGCCGACTCCTCCGAGCTTTCGTCACTATCATACTCGTCGTCTTTGAAGTGTATCCTATCGTCACAGTCACTCTGGCTCGCGTTAACATTATGCACCCCGACACGTACACCAGTGCTTTGGAAAATGAGACAGGAAAAACACATTGATTCATTCACGGTGGAGTTAAATTAAGCCGAGTGCGCTTACATTTTACGAGCCTTTACACAATGGGCAGCAGTTAGAATGTGGCGATCGTTAATGAGACTTCCACCACAAGGCAGATCGTCGGTCACGGCCGTTTCCAGCAGTGCCATCCAGGGGAAGGCGTACGCTCGTGCCTGCTGACCGTACGCAATCAGTTGAACACGTGTAACGCCACACAGTATTTCCTTGCGATTGCAGCATATGTAATAGATCTAAGAGCAAGCGCGTTTCCTCTTTACTAATATGCACATCATCAGCTTCACATGTTCGCATTACCTTGGAACCATTGACAGCCCGCTGCACATCGCACAGCTGCCGGAGTGCTTCCTCCCGTACGCTCGGGGGCCAATACTTTGGCGCTTCGTTGACGTAATGCAAATATTGACCACACTGTGCAAGCTGAACGCATCTTTGCTCCGCCTCACATTCCCGCAGAGAGCCTTTCGTGTGAATGGTGAATGATGAAGACAGTGGAATTTAAAATAAGGCGTCGACACAGTACACCACGTTCAAAACAGATCAAACATACCCCGACACCAGTGTGGTAGGCTAAGCAGCAAGATCACTTCAAGTAACTTTCTCATCGTACCGCAAACAAACACGCGTTGACCATCTGTCCGTGCAGAAGAATGTTATCTAACTGACCACGAACTAACCTCGCCGAATCGGTTCAACTTACGCCCGAAAAGATGGAAAAAACCCAGCGAGAGAAGTTGCCATCGATTAACAGCATCTTCGGCAACAACACTTCTCCATTTAAAACACCTTTCACGCCGAACCCTAAAGGCGGCTGGCAGGGGAGCGAAATCTCGGCACTGACTGAGCAAAAATTTCGTGTGCGAGAGTGGCAGCACAGGTTCGTTTTACCGCCTTCGTTCGGGTCGTTGCAAAGGAATACATGTTTGGACAGCTTTTCGGTTCTTCCCCAGGACGGTCCTCGACGCTGTTTGTTCCGCAGGTGAATACAAAAGATGCCGGTTGTTCTATCGCCGTGAACGTTTGTCTTGCTGGAGGCTTGGTATCGTTCTTGGCAGAAATGAAACTAATGAATATTTTGATGAGAACATTCCGCAGGGTCGTTGTTTTCTTTGCATAGCTGGAGCCGGAACAGCGATCTCTGTTTTCAAGTCATTTTCATGGTTTCGATGGATAGGTTTTATTGTGGCATCGTAACATCGTTAAATGTTTGCTTAAGTATTTTATTGCCACTGGGCGATTCTTTGGACACATCAAACAGTCGCAACTGTTTCAATGATGCCTCATCCATTGAACGGTGTTGCGCTTCTAATCCTTGCTTACCTTACTCTCTCTTCTCTTCTCTTCTCTTGCTTACCTTACTATACAAGTAATAATACCTTTAAATGCAGCTGTCTAGTCAGATCTCACTGCTGCCTAGCTACTATCTCTTTAGCACGTCTTAAATAAATAAACTGAAGCGCCATCAAGTGCTTCTTCCCAGACGTACACCCACAGAAAGTTCTTTGGTTAGGTCCTCCCGTAGGACCACAGCGAAAACTGAGCGCCAGACGCTTAGCGCGGATCGAATATCGGCCCGTAGAACAGCGGCAGCCCGGTCGCATCGTGCCGCAGGTAGATCAGGAACGGTGCGTTACCATTGAACTGGCGCTGCGAGCCAATACGATCGACCAGTGCCGAGGTAGCGGCCGCACCCTCCGTACCCTCCTCGTCGATCGCAAGATCAAGCTTGTGTAGGATCTGATTGACGTACGGCTTCTGCCCGGTGGCACCGCTGTCAACCATGTTCGAGAGATCGCTCTTGGCCGGGCTGAGGATCGAGTTGAAGCCCAGCTTCTGGAAGGACTGTAACAGATCGACACTGTTGCGGAGGTGCATCTTCGGCAGCCGCACCATCGTGGACTGTAGCTTCATCTGTCCGATCCACGAGTCGAGCATTTTGCCGGTGAGCGCTGCCTGCAGACGTCGGATTGCCGCCCGGCTCGAGTTCGCCGGCTGGATCAGGTACATTGTGCTGGTATCGTCACGGTACGGCAAGCCCACAATCGACACATCCATCGAGTCGCCGCGCGTCCTGTAGAACGGCAGACATCCGCTCATGCCCATCATCTTGACGCGATAGGGCGACGGTGCATCGTACCCGTCCGGGAAGAAGGGAGCATCGCGAGTCACCAGCGGCTCGAACTGGGTCTTCCACTTCGCTTTGAAGTAGAGCGCGTTTGCGATTACGACGCTAGAGCTGGGGCTGAGCGAACCCTCGATCATGTTGCGGATCTTGCCGGCGGTTACGTCACTCACCCACTTGTTGATCAGTGCGGTCGAGGCGGACGAATTCTGCGGGTCGATCGGTTGCACGAGCGCACCGTAGATGCTGCGGGCCAACATGACGTACTGCTGACGCATTGGCAGATCCTTCTGGTAGAAGATACCGTTTGCGATGCGGATCACTTGCGTTCTGGACAGAAGAAACGCGATTGAGTGAAGAGAAATCAATCATATTAACTTGAAGTTTTTTTCCAAAGCTTCTTCAAAATCGATTAGAGTGTACTTACTTCGCCGCCGGTGTGCTCTGCCCATCCTCGTCGTCTTCATCGTGCGGGCACGTCTGACGTCGCCACTGGTCCCGCCGACTGTCGATCGGTTCCGGTGACATTAGGTTCGCCAGCACGCTCCCGTACCTCTGATGCATCCTCTTCCAGTTCATGCTGGACGGTGTCAGCACCTTGCCAAACTCTTCGTGGGTGGAACCGGCCGACCCGAGGAACAGCAGATTTGCCACGGTAATGATGCTGAGCGGCGAGAACAGCTCCGAGCGGCTTTGATGCTGTGCCAGCGTGCGGCTAATGCGCATCATAAAGTCTACGGCGACTTGCGAAATTTTGGCATCATTTTCGGGGGCCAGCGAAAGGCTGCTGGCCTGATAGCCCGGTGTCGTCGGTGCTGGCTGTCGCGGTCTGGATGCTGCCGCCGGTGGAGCGGGATTGGTTTCGAACGTTTGCCGCAGCGCTACGCGCGGTGCTGGGCGGACCATGGGTGCGAAGCGTGTGACGGCGAGTGGTGACTGTGTGTAGTAGCGATTCCACTGACCGTGGACGAGCGGTACCAGAAGCACCCATACGACGAAGGGAAGCGTTTGTAGGGGTTTCATTTTAAGAGCTATAGGATGAAACAAAGCAAAAAAAAGTACGTTAAATAGCGACTTATTTTAAATTCTTACCATGATTTACATAAACTAAAAATAAAAATTGCAAGCGTTACGGTTCGAACGGTGTTGATCGAGTACGTGATCGGTTTAGCAAAGTGGCATCGTGTGCAATAGATGTTTGCCCAACGACTTCAACTAAAGGCTGATAGCAACTAGCGGAAACGAGTTTCAACCGACTGCCACTGTCTGCCGCTGGAAATACCCAAAACTGGAAAATCCGACCATTTCACATCGTGCACACGATACGGCGTGTTGGACAGAGTCGTGCCCCCTTTTTACAGTGAAGCAAAATAAAAAAAATATTACCCACGATACTGCACCACCCACCCGCGATCGTGACCGTTGCGCCAAAAGGCCATTTGTTCTCCATCAATCTTCTCGCCAAATTCATCAACCACACGAAGAGCATAAGGAGGAGGAGGAGGAGGAGAAGGAGGATGAGGAGGAGGAGGAGAAGGAGAAGGAGGAGGAGCAGGAGGAGGAGGTGGAAGACGAGTGGTTTATTGGGTTGCTTTAATTGACGTACCAGTTTAAAAATACAGAATGCCGCCTGTCTTGCGATAAGTGCGGCCACAAATCATAATTCTCAACGGCGATAATCCCTTGTGACAACTAGCACGACGGTGGGAAACTAATTGTAATGAGTAATTTACAACATCGCTGCAACGATTACACTGATGAGATATAGGAATGCATTTGCGTCACAATTTAAACGTTCGGGTGCATGGGGCGTAATTTGCGAGTGACACCGGGACAAATGTCACCTGGTGGAACCTTCACCTAGGTTAGTCAGTCTATTCGTAGGTTTTAACTTATTTGTAGGAATTTGGGATACGGATCCAAATAACCTTTTTGAATCAGTTCCAGCCATAAGTGGGTATAAAAGCAGGTATGGACGACGTGCAATTCGATGTGTTATCTTAATCTACACATGAGACTTTTGTGACCCGTATACCCTGACCTTACCCTCCCACCAAAGATTAGAACATCGCAAAACAACAGTTTTCAAAGTAATTTTGCTTGCCTTTTTCCTTGCATGCGCCATCAATTTCTTTTCTGTCAGAAATATCGCACACGCCATTACCGATGTTGACAGCTGTCAATCCCACCGGATAGTACAAGGGTAGTAGTGATCGTGATAGCTAAATCTAGCTACTAACGCGCACGACCTCTGTAATTGCAGCAATCATTACGATCATCACAACTTCCGAGCTGTATCGCTTCCGGTGATCACGATACAACTTCACGACACCTCTATGCTGGAAGCCCATTTCAGCGGCATTTTCCATAAGCTTTCACATCTTCGATGTCCATGCGCAAACGCTGTCCATTTTGTTTGTTACAAAGCAACTACTGTCAGCAGCAAATGTGAGCGCTTGATGGAAGCTGTTGCATTTCAATTTGCTAGTGCCATTGCTAATTTAATGCACATGCCTTAAGCGTGTGCAAAGTGTGGAGCGAGATCGAGTTCGCTATGGCGATAGATCAAGGAAATGTTCTCGATCAGCAAACCGGTTATGGGCTTGCGATGGGCCCGATCATTCCCGTTCCTTTATTGGTTAGTTTCGTTCAGATTAGCTGCTAAGCTGTGCAGGTTAAGCAGTTTAACCCTTCCAGTACGGGGCTTAGGTCATTTGGTTTTGTTTAATTGAATTGAAAAAGTAATACAAAATCGCATGTTTCATGACACGTGTTTTGTTGTTTGACAATCATTTAACACATCCCGATTCTCCATAAGTAAGGACAGGAAGATTTCAGGTGCCGTCACACTTTTACTTTCAACCGATGCCAATTTGGCAGCGAAAAAACGTTTGCCGTACTGTGATCATTCGTCATCCGGTGCCCTCGGTTGGGTTATTTACATACACCCCAATTCGGTTAAACGGCGATGACGAAAGAGGTTGCCGAACGGTCACCATATGCGGGTCAAACAGATGGTGTAAGCGCATAAGGGTTGTAATAAAAGAGATGAACTCATCATATGAGTTTTCTGCATAAAATAGCGAGCTTCGCGATGTCTGCTTGTATTCTGAGAATTTTTCCGAATTTTGAGTGATACTGCCCGAATGGGGTGATGTTGTGATGAGTCTCTATCCAAAGCTAGTTTTTAACGGATTTTTTTCTGTGTTGTTACAAAAATAACTATCCACATTTCGAGAAGAAAAATATCTTCCTTCTATCAATATCTATCAGATTAAAATGCAAACACTAGAACGCGAATCTGTTTGAGCTAAAGAACCGGTATCGGGCGGTACCAGTACCGGTATATGAGACACGCTAATTAATGATAAATAAGCAACCAGACGGGCAGCAACACTCTGCGGTAGAGCAAACAAAACCCGATCCAAACGATACGAGTTGATGGCACATGTTTGAAAGAGGATCATCGCAAACAAACAAATCAATGTCCGCAACGGTGTCGTCGTTCCGGCGTCCGCCAGCGTGAGGGTCGTTTGGACGTTAGACTGCCCTGTGAAAACATTAGACAGCATGGTTTCGACTTTTCAGCAAAAAGAAAAAGCAGTACCACAAAAAGTTCACCGGCTCATCAATGAACGGTTTGGGTTTTTTTACGATTATTACCAACCCGCAATTAACCAACCCGGACCCTGGAACTGGAGGGTACACTTAGTGTGAGCACTAGTGATGGGAATTTCGATCCGAACCTACTAAGATTATTCTGTGTCTTCGAATGGAATGATTCTTGCTACATTTATCTTAAAGACATTATAATCTATATCTATGAAGAATTATAACAATTTACTTCTTTAAAACGACAAGATCATCAATTTCAACCAAGAAAACAATAGGTTTGGGAAATTGAACTAATGCAGAAGCCTTCAGAATGCATTGAGCACATAATTCAGGAACAGTCTGAAGCACATAAGAAACCTTCTAAGCAAGCTACAGATATTAAATCCTCGTTGAAACAAGTTTACCCTTCAAGTTAAAGGCAGCCTTCAACATTTGTTCCGTTCCTTTTGGCAAAAAGAAACTGGTCCCGTACCAAGTAAACCCGGCATTTTCCCATCCCTAGCCAGCACTTCCGTGCATAATTACACTTGCTATTGCGCACTTTTGGGCAGGGTGGGTGGCTGATGGCTGATTTAAGAGTTCGTGCGCAGTATGAACAACAGACAGTAGAAAACTTCCATGAAACGAACCGCAAAGCATCACTAATGACGTACGGAGAAGCTTAACGCGGTGCTCTTTGGTTCAAGGTTTTTGCAAAAGCAGTATGGTGGTGATGGTAGAAAAACAACTACCCAGCTCCAATTTCGTTTTCGAGTGTTCTAGGCTCTTAAAAAGGTGGGGAAGATCATGGTCACGAGAGAAAAGAAGAGCACAGTATAGCAATTTCAGGATGGTGCAAGAACAATCCGCGAGAACGTTCTTCATTTGACAAGCTTATCTAATTCACTAGAACCGAGTCCGAATGCCTTTGAAGCAATTTGCATTTCTGGTATGCCTCACTTGATCACTACTGATTCCAGCAGGCACAAGCTCTGACAGATGTGAAATGTGTCCGTCAGAGAGCACCGAGAACATCACCAGCAGATGAAAAAAAAAAGAACGGAATGCACATGCACACACAACTGCAACCAACTTAATTATCACACAATGGAGCTCAGCAAGCTGCCCTTAATTGAAACCGGCACAAAGTGACTCGCTCGTTCACGATCGTTCCCAGGGCGCATCCCACAACAATCCCTGCCATCGGTTCGCTAAACAAAGCATGCCAAGGTTTTCGTATTGCCACAACACCGAACCTGATCGCCTCCGATTGCTCCGATCAATTACCCACGAAGTAATCCTTGCCCATATAAACAGACGCAGTCGCTTCACACCGAGAAACTCACCATTAACTTGTGTCTAACTTTCAATTACACACCTAGAAATACACTGGTTTGTATTCGCTTGTAACTGGACCACTGAGCGCAACCGTCACGCCGTACTTTACTCCCGAGACTGAATGGCTTCGATCGAGGGTGAAACAGTTTTATTCTGGTTTCGCGTGCTTAACGTGACTCATCCGCAAGCGCGCGCGCGGCACAGATGTAACGCTATCGCTTCGCGCGGAACGTAACACATCATGACGACGATAACGCATGTGGCGCCGCGAGTTTGGGTACGCAGTATATGGGGTGGGTACACAAAATTGCAATCGTAAATGCACGTGTTTAGTTTGGTAGGTACGTGTGGCAGAGCTGTTACCGAGGGGTTCACACGGGTTGTGACCTTTGCAAGTGGTTTCTCGGAACACTAGGAGTTGTTTCGTGTAGATGATCTCTTTCTTCCGACCTCCGCAAAGTGGTAATCCTTGACGAATGGGGCAAGGAAGAACGGTTCCGTTCAATATTCGCACAAGAGTTTAGGAAAGCCCGAAGTACCGGTCGAGAGGTTGAACTGGACCAGACGGAGATGCTTGAACTCGGCGAAGGTTATGAGGCTGGGATGTCCTAGGTAAAAGGTCCTAGAAGTTGACTGATGGAAGGTTGACAGGCAGTTTGAAGAAGTGTTTCTTGCAATTCGATACATATATCATTTTTAAGAGGCATTTTCAAAGATCATCTCACTCTCAAGGATTTAATCATCTCATTGCAATAACGATAAACCAGTTGTTGTTTGAGCTTCTGGGTGCTTTCATGCTGTCATCTAATAAAGAGAAAACAACTTAATCTAATCTTAAGCCTAAACACTCTTGAAGCGCACTTTACACCTTCCAAATGAGACCATAATCATGGTTAGCGCCAAGGAGTTTTTCTATTTGCTTTGCCTTGTTTGTGTGTCTTAAGATAATAGATTTTGTGTTTCTTTCCCTTTTTCATGTTTTTCCTACAGACAAAGAGCATACGTCTACCCTGCAAGGTGAGAGTATCATTGGAAAAGAATTTATACTACCTCATACCATCATCTTGGTGCATCATATGACAGGAATGGCGCGAGCGTTCTATTTGCATTGATAAGGAACCTTACTTACACTACAGTGTACGCCGGTGCAATTCGTCACGTTCGCATGGTGTAACTTTGGGACAGATAACGCTCCAGACCGTTCTCCATACGTCACCGGGCGCTCTTGACACAATCATGAGCCAGCAGCAGTAGCCGTTCTGATTGTACTCCACATCGTTTATCCATTCATGAAGTGCCAGACGCACCATATCGCTTCGGTAAACATTCCCTTTAGGGTAGGCAGAATATGCAAACTCATCAACAACTCGTCATGCCGAATTCAGAGAATCACGCGTTTGTCGATCGATTCGGCAGCTGCAAGATATGGATGGATTAGGAGGTAAAATTGTTTGATCATAAAAAAAAGAGCTTCAAAGGGGCATTCATGACAAGAAATCGTGCGATATTACAGCATAAAAAAGTCGATAGACGTCACAGGAATCGTTTCTCTGGAGTTTCCGTAACAGTTTTCCACCGTGAGACCCATATGCTGACGGGATATTTCTTGCGTAGGTTCTCTGGGTTTTCGTTGCTTGAGAGATTGTTTGAGAGTTTGACAAATAAAAACACCATCATAACCAAAAGAGAATTTACTGTCATTGGTGTATGTCTCTCTGTCTCAGCTCTTTTTGAACTTTAAAAAAAAGGATCTTACACCTTAGTAAGACTTTTAATCAAGCACATTTTGTTCCTGAGTATCGTAATTGTGCTTTTCTAAGCAATCAGATCTTCCAAGACAAATAAAGATCTAAAGATCAGCTAAAATTGTTCTAATACATTCTATAAAAAAACGATTGAATCAATAAAAAAATTCCAGTTTGCATAACTCAAGAGCACACTGTCTACATATATTACACTATTTACACATGTCTACAAGCCGTCACGAAGCTGAAAAAAAGTCATAGCTATTCTGAAATACCTCACTTGCGTCAACACGCTGTCGTAAGCATTATTTAAGCTTTATGGGGCGATTGGCCGTTTCGTAGCCATTATGCATACTTAGAGCATTTAACGATTTATGAACGTCTATCACCAAAGCCCTTTCAATTAGGCTTTGAACTTGACGTGCAACTGGTTTTAATATCATAAAGCGTAAAGTACAAAATAATTTAATTTGGCTTTATAACGAAGTAATGAGGAGGCGGCATAGTAAAAATGCACATAAGCTCAGTTCACTTTTATTGACTTAAGGTGTGCGTCAACGGTGACGTGATTGGTTACAAACTCTTTGGGGTCTATTTCTGAGCCTTTCTAAAAGTCCTGTTCCAGCCATGGTGTCATAACGGCAGTCATTTCTTTTTTCTCTGGGAGCTTTGACATGTGTAAGTTAATGAATTGAATAGATTTAACTACCGTAGCTTAGAACCGCGTTGAACCATTCAACAATAAAGTTTAATTTACCGTAAAAGGATAGAATAAAATATTTATTGCAGACATTTTCAACCAGTCATCATCATTCATCTCGCCGGATTTCATCTCCCGGACGTACTTCGATGCCAATGGTGCATCACTCATCTCGCTAGAGCGTGCGGCCGTATGCGGAAGGAAAATCCAAAAAGCATGCCACATCCAACCATCAGCTCTAATGCCACGCTTTAAGATTTTATTCCCCAAACGAACGGTGGGACCCCAAGCACCTAGCCCGACCTAATCCCTGACTAATGCAACCCCCGCTTGATGACGATTGCACGAAATCATGACGACATCTTCCAAAGGGCGAACCGCTTGGAGTCATGTAAATCCATCAGAGCCACGACTGGCACGCTTGTGTCTTGGTTTCGGTACCGGCACTTGAGCGTACAGATTTTCGAGATCAATAAAATCGGATAAGCTGTCGGTAACAAATGGGCCAGAAAACGAACGAACCTGCAACGTTCCGTGTGAGTCACGGCACGGGTTCTCGGGACAGTCGGGGCGGTATGCACCGTGTCCCGTTTGGACTTTGTACGGGGCGCACCGACACTGTGTCGTATGCAATTATGATTTTGCAAGTCACAATTGGAAGAACAATTGGTTCGGCGGGTTAGCGAACCGCTTTGCACTTAATTTGTGTGTGCAAATCGTTGCTCACGAGTCAGCAATGCAATTGTGTATTTTCCACCCTGGAGCAGGATATGTAATTGAAATGTATCACCCAACACAAGAGAACCATGTTTTGCAGGGATTTTTGAGACGTTTTTAGAACTTATAAGAAGGATAGGTTTAAATACGATTAAATGATGCACTACAAATCATAAACATTGCTTTCTAATCTCATAGGCGAAATTTTAAAATCAGTATTACTTATGTTTTATCTATCTATATATTAAATTAAACCATAAAAATAACAATCAAAATGAATCAAAGCTGGCCAGCATCATACTGCATGCCCCAAAAAGTATGCAATTAAATTTTACCACAAATTGCATAAATGCAGGCGCTAAATTGCATAGTGTTCTGTGTGCGATTAGGTAGAAATCTGTTCGCTAATTCTAAGTTTTTTTCCGAGTTAGTCTATTGGTTTAATTGTGTTTTTTTCAGTACCAAAAGCGAGATTTAGGGAAAAGCTAGATTTCGTCAGCTCATTATAAAATGTGAGTTGTATCATATGCAAACTTTTGAACATTCTTTGCTGTTTAAGTTAGGCTTTAATAAATGCAATGAATAGAACAATATTAATATTATTTAAAAATATGGCAATACAATTATTTTCAACAGTAACGACTGAATTGAAACATAATGTGCAAAAAATAAAGAAATAGACAAAAAAACGTCCCTTAAAACCTACACTACGATTTGCAATCAAAGTAAAAAAAAAACAGGACAATCCACATAAATGCCTAACAATGAAACAATGGCATTAAATGTGTTTCAGCTTCAAAACAACACCTCACCCTTATCACTAGAAATACCCACTTGCCAAAAGCGCTCTCGGCCATAGCACTCTCGCCATAGATCTATAGTAGATATGAGATTAAATCCCACAATCCTTGTGCAGAGCCAAAATCTGCGGGATATTCTACCTACCCAGACGGGTTCTCCCAATATGGTAACTTACCCCGCATCTATGGGTAGAACTTTAATTCATACCTTTTAAATGCGCTACCTCTGGTTGGGTTTGTTTCTGCAGATAAGTATTTATACCACCTACACGCACACAACTAAAAAAATGGCTTAAAATAAAATACATAGAAGTATATAATATATATTTCAAATCGCTTAAGGGTAATACTACTAACTAGAGCATTGCAATTGCACATTATCGCGTGTAGGGGGTATAAAAAAGGATGTTCTTCCTGCTTTTCCGTGTGGTTTTACAAGCGCTCCGCGAAAAACATGTTCACTGTCGGGCACTAGGGTCGTTACGGCCCCTAGGGTGTCGGATCATAGATAGAACCGTAGAACAGCGGGAGCCGTGTTTCGTCGTGCCCGATCAGCACCAGGAACGGTGCATCGACCCGGAAGTTTATGGACGGCAGCGCCCGGAAGATGGTGGACGTCGTGATTGCACCACCCTCCGTACCCTTCTCGTTGATGTCGAGCTCAACCCGGTGGATGAACTCGCTCACGCGCAGCTGCGGCCCCCCAGTGGCACGGTCCCGTACCGCTTCCGGAGCAGCCGCATTAACGTTGTTGCCGCCGCTGACCGTGCCGGAACCGCGCCGTATGCCTGTCGACTGTTCCGAGTAGTAGTAGTCGGTGGGAAAAATTACGGACGATGGGTCGGCCGCACCCGGTTCCCCAAACCGTGTCGCAAACAGCTCGATCGGCTGCGTCCGGGCCACCATGCCGGACAGGTCGCTCTGCCCGCGGTTAAAGATCGACTGCAGCCCCAGCCGCTGCAGCACGTCCCGCAGATTGATCGTGTTGGTGATTTGCATCCGCGGCATCTGCAGGTACATCTTCCGCTGGGTCATCTTCGACACGAGCTCGCCAATCATGGCAGGCGTAAGGCGCCGCTGGAACTCTTGCATCGTCTGGCGGGTCGAGTTGTTCGGCATGATGATGTACAGTGCCGACTTGTTGCCCTGGTACGACAGGCCCACGATCTTCGCGTCGAGCTCGTGCGCATCATAGTACGGATAGCAGCCGACGGTGGACATGGTCGGCACGAGTTTCGACTCCCGCCCGTACCCGTCCGGATAGAACGGTTTCGGTTCGGTCGCCTGCTGCTCGAACGGTTCCGACCACAGTCCCTTGAAGTACAGTGCACTGGCGACGATCATTTCCGCCTCGGCCGCCACCGACTCGGACAGGATGTCTCGGATCTTGCCCTCGGTGCTGCGCTGTGCCCACGCATTGATGAACGCGGCCGCCCGGGCCGGATTCGTGCCGAACGGCACGTTCGCGGCTGTGCTGTTGTAGTACCGCTTGGAGTAGTATGCGAAGCTAGCGTTGAGCGGGAAGCCTTCCTGTACGAACACCGCGTTTGTCACCCGCACCACGTCCTTCTGGGGCGGAAATTCGGCGGCCGCCGCTGCCGCATCCTCCTCGTCCTCGTCGTCGTAGCAAGGATTGGCCGTGCGCCAGCGGACCGGCACGCGGTCGAACTCCGTCCGCGCCAGATCGTTCAGCATCTCGCTGTACAGCTGGTGGATGTTGTGCAGATGGTCCCGGTACTGCTGGAAACCGAGCACCCGGATCAGCTCGTTCTTCGTTTCGCCCTCGGCCCCGATAAGCATCAGCGACAGGGCGCAGGCGATGCTGACTGGCGAGAACACGGCCGCCTTTTGCTGCTGCCCTAGGATGCTGCCAATCAGCCGGGCCAGCTCGGTGACGGCCGCTGACGCCGGATTGTACCGGAACTGGTTGTACGCCTGCTGCTGCAGGGCTGCGTTCGGGGCTACCGGGGCCGGTGTTTGTGGTGGGGCGGCGGCCCCTGAACCACGATTGGCGTATGACTGCTTCGTTTGTCTAAAGATTGGCTGTTGCTGCTGTCCGAAGGCTGGTGGAAGCAGCGCGACGCATGCCAGCACCAGCAGCACGACTAGTGTGACACCGCCGTCCCGCCTGAAGAACATCTTGATTCCTCTCGCTGCACGATGATAACCGGTCGACGCGCACCACGACATTCACAACCGAGGTAACGAGACAAATTGCGGGACACACACTGTCCGTGAGCACACTTTGACGCCTTCTTTGTCGTCGTCGTCGTCGTCGTCCGCTGCGGACGACCTACACCACCACACTAAACTGCAGCGCCGAGTCGGTAGTACGGTTTTTATAACGAATAATCTGCGACAGGGCAGCGACTAGTTGCCACACGACCAAAAACCGGAATCCCCGGCGCGTCAGAACATTGGGCGAGCGAGAGCGGCACGATCGGGCAGAAGCGAGACAGCGCACCTGTCTGGACGGCTGGCGGGAGTAGACTGTGCGTGCAGGCAGGTTCTGTGTTTTGCTTCTTCTCCTTTACCGTATCTTTCTTCCCGGGATCATCCCGCTAGCCAAAGGGCGCTTCGAAATCTAGGATCCCCGCACGACACTGGGACTTTGAATGTGATCGAGAACCGGAGAGATCCTGAGACACTTAACACAATCCACCGAAGCGTCCCGTCCTATAAATGCACTACACCACTTGGCACGCAGAGACAGTTCCGACTTCCGCAGCGCCGCACGACACCGATCCGGAACGTAGGACGTTCGGAGTACGATTGACGATCGCCATCCGCGCGCACTGCTGATTGATTAGTGAAGATGCTGTGTTTCGCTGTCCACACATCTACTGCTGCAGGTCTGCTGCTACTGTCTAACTGTCTAGCTAGCCGCTCGGTGGAGGGATGTTTAATTTACATATTCGCATCAGCACCCTGAGACCCACACACTCGCTCCATGCAGTGGTACGGACGTCGGTGTGCGTGCGCTACTCCGAGCCGACCGGGTGGCACGACGAACCCCAACGCACACATACGGCCGGTGACAAGGGCAGGTTTTGCGGCTTCGGTTAGTTGAGTGGCAGTAAAATCGACACCCGCTTCTGACCCGTCCGACCCGGCTGTGCAGTGGCGCGGTAGGAATGTCGCAGTTTGGTGGTTTTTGGTGCGTATTGCTCACTAACGGAAAGTACGCGCAGTGTGGGGCGCCGTTTCGGAAGACGGAAAAACCCCTCGACACTGCGGGTGGTGCTGGTGTTGTGGTGGTGTGGTGTTGGCGAGTGTGCGAAGAGTTTTCTGCAGCGTCCTCCCTTACCCGTGGATGAGTAATTTCTGTTGTTGTGGATGCATGCAAGAAGTGGTGCTTATTACGAAGTTACATTGTTCGGATTTACCAAGGAGGTACATTAAATGACCTACGCACATTGCATCTTTATCAGGTGTTTCAAAGATATTTCCTCATTTTTTGCATTTTGAATATCTCTTTTGTTGTACTTATAATGAAATAGTAAGTAAGTAAACAGATGTTGAAGTACTAACACATTTTAATTTGTCTGTACTGGATTTATGATATCAAGAATTTCTGGAATGTTTGTTTACCTTTATTCCGCAGTAATGGCCAGGTTGTACTACTTAAAGTTAAATGTTTATAATTCTATTTGGAGTTCAAACGAAAATGACGTTACAACCCGTATTGGCTGGGACATTACTTTCACCCAGGCATGCACGAACACCTTATCCCGGGTTTACTCGGACGTTTCAAGCCCAGATCAACCAATGTCAAGCAACGGTATTTGAATTTCTGGGAGATACAAATCTGAAAAATCCTGTTTTATTCAACGCTAGTAAGGAAGGTCTGTGAGGATTTTAATATGAGTAGAGCTGCAACAGAAAAAATCTTAGGCTTTGCAAAATGTCTAAACGCATTTAGCGATATTATTCATACAAAGAAATAAATAAATAATAAATAATAAAGCACTCATCCAGCTTTAGGCACCATCTCATCGACATCGGATGCAACTAGAAGGAAGCTCTTTGTTTCTGCTCATTTTACGAGATTATTAAAACATCGCCATGAATTATTTTATTTCCCGTTTCCAATTGCGTCTTTAGCAACTATCGATCAACAATCAAAATCGACACCACCAGGCGCCTCCATGTTCGTCCACTAGCACTATGATCTTTTTCTGAATAGAGAGCACTGTTTGGTGCACCGCTTCGGGCACACGTTTTCGAAGGGTCAACTGGAGCATCACAAGATCCAACACATATTCTCACGGCTGAATAAATCATAAAGCAAACGTTTGTTAAAACAATCAATCTCATACAGCCAGGCATTCCACAAGGATTCTGATGGGGCAGGCTACACGTACAACTTCACACCGAACCTGATTTCCATCGTACGATCTTGTACATAATAACCTGTTTTCTGATCGCTCGTACGCATCAACGTGTCGCGGTTGACAACGGCATTAAATAGTTATAATTAGCATTTGATAGGCCATGGGTGCGTTGTTTACGACTTGCAAGGGAGTTCCGAACTGATCTGATACAGCTGGAAAGCTTTCTATCGGTGTGATGAAATAGTTTTTCGTAAATATCCAGTGTATGGTGCAGCAGATTGTGATCGAGATGCAAAATACAACAAAAAACAATCAGATTAAAATAATGGTGTTCCCTTGGGAATCGAAATTAATCACATGATCACCCTGTGCAGCAGATACCAGGGCAATTCTTTCAACAGAGACCAACGGATCTAAGTAAATTGTTAAAACAAACCATTCAAAAAATTTTCATACTAACACAGAAGAGATTAAAGTTCACTTCACTGAGAATTCATGTTCGTACATACGCAGAAAAAAAGTAGTAGAATTCATGTTCGTACATCCGCAGAAAAAATCAGCTTAGTGATAAGATTACAGTGGCCTTGTTATAGAATTCGCCTTGATTACGATTGCTACTTCAGGTCATTAAAATGTACCATCAGAAAACTTCTACAAGTGTGCAGCTTGTTTCCAATGGTTTAAAAACGTTCAAAATGAAACAATACAAAACCACAGTTTTAAATAGCTTCTCCGCTAAGAATACATTAAGCACGTATCACATCGTTTTTAGTTCTTCGCTTTCAGAAGAAACACAGGAAGAGAACCATCGATGTTATTCACATTCACAGTAAAACCAACATTAAAATAAAAGAAACACAAATCACTCAGCACGAAAACTCAGTTCCCGGTTGTGGGACTTTCCGTGTTAGTTATTAGCACCCGTGGCCGGGTTGTTCCTCCCGCCTGGAACTGGATATATGCTTCTACCCAAACCGGCTTACATCCATACTCGCTAGCTTCAACCGGAGCTTTACGAATGTAAAACAAAAAACCAACAACCGAACCACATTTGGTGTTGTCAAACTTGTTTTCAACATCTGCATTTCACGGCCATCCTCTTACACCTTCCTGGTGGACCGACCAGCAGGCGCTGTTTCAAACAAAAAGCATCACTCAAGAAGGAACGAAGAAAGCAGACAAGATTGCAGAGACCTCGCCTCAGAGAAAGATCACCAGTAGGGTGACGGTAGTGAGAAGTTAGAGCGCACGCGCCAGAGCGAGTGAGAGGGAGAGAGAGAGAGTAACAGCGGGGAACGATCATATTCAAGGTGATATCATGCGAAGCGTGCCCACGGCAAGGCGTAAAAGCCGAACCAGCCGAGGCAACGACGCACGCACGGGAGGCCTTCGGGCTGCGAAGCGGCTTGCGTACCGTAAGGTCTACCCGTCCGCACGCGCCCATTTGCTAGGAAGTTTTAAAAACATGCGTTTGACACACACCCGATCAGTCGATTAAGCAAAGCTCGGTGAGACAGTTCGTGTCCAGGCCACTGCGCTGCCGTGCGTTGCTGTGCTGATCCCGGGCGCACAGAGAGCATCAGTCCTAGATGTGATTGCAGGGGTAGTAGTTGCCTCGTTGCTTTACGGACGCTTAACGCGTGTATATTAACAAGTTGCCGATACCGGCAGGGTGTTAAACAGAGGTGTGCATCAAACCGTTCGATCCAGTATTGGTGGGAGTCTTGTGACGTTGAGTGTGTGTTTTCATACAAAACCGAGTGTACTGCACGCCTCACGAAACAATCTCAACAATTCACACGCATACAGAGAAAAACGAGAGAGAGTGAGACGTTTTTAAGGGTGGTGGAAAACATACCCCTCTGGGCGCGCACACACGACCACCACCTTAGCGCACTGGAAGTGCGAGCCCCGAGGGCTCGACTGTGAAACTTATAAAAGTGACTGAACCACTGGTCAGCGTGTTCACTGTGACCGGTAAGCACAACGACAGCACGGACGGTGGCGCAAAGAACGAGAGCTTTTGTGGATTACCGGGAGGACGACCCAGTCGTGAAGATTCCTGTCCAACATGCAACCGATTACAGTGGGAGCGTTAGCGTCGTTGCTGATTGTAGCGTTATGCCAAATAGTAACCGCGCGTAAGTATGTCTTAGGCACGATCGTGTGCCATGCCCATGCAACGCCAGGTGTGTCTAACCCTGCGATCGTATCCTACCTATGCCTAGAGTTCAACCAGTGCACGGGAGGAGATGCCTGCATTAACATCAGTGACTGTTCCCGGTTCGCTCCACACTACAATGAGCCCGCGAGATGGTCCGACAGCTTACGGAACGAGTTTCGGACGCGGGTGTGCAAACGCGAAAAGAGTAATGGCATGAATGTGAGTGATACGGTGAATGGTGGCCAAAGGGAGTTGCTAATCAACTAACTTCGAAACCCTTATTAACGACAGGTGTACAAGGTGTGCTGTCAGCGAACGGTCAAAACTAACGACAATCGTAAGCGTGGGCTGGACGTGTTGGATCTCGAGGGTTGTGGAGCTTACTCGGAAGATAGGATCGCTTTCGGGCAGGATGCGAAGCTGTTCCAGTATCCTTGGATGGCGCTGCTTAAGCCAAAGATTGGTAACTTTGTCTGCGGAGGTACGCTGATCAACGACCGCTACGTACTGACGGCGGCTCACTGTCTCAAAAACAATGATATGTAAGTGGAACGCCTCCCCCTTTTATGCAATGATATGCAAACATCAATATTAATGATGATTGCTCTCGTTTCCAATTTCTATAGCACTACCGTACGGTTGGGCGAGTTCGACCTGAGCAGCACAATCGACTGCGACAAGCGCGGGGAGCTGTGTGCTTTGCCACCGCAAGACATTGCCGTAGAGCGCATGATTCTGCACGAGGCGTACAGTGCGCGGCGTAAGGTGAACGACATTGCGCTGATACGGCTTGCCCAGGCCGCATCTTTTAATGACAGTAAGTAGCACTGTAGCGGTGAACCGCTTGACCCTCGAAACTATCACACCATTTACCCCGGTGTTTACCTACCCACCCAGATGTCCATCCGATCTGTCTGCCCGTTGCACCGGCGATGCGCACCACGCAAACCACGTACTTCGTGGCCGGGTGGGGAAGGACGGAATCGTCACTGTTCTCCAACAAGCTGCAGTTCACCAAGCTCAACATCCTGCCGAACGACGACTGTCAGCAGCGGCTGCTGAAGGTGGACCCGTACGCCAAGATCGGTAGCGAACAGATCTGTGCGATCGGTGCCAATCTGACCGACAACTGTACGGGCGATTCCGGCGGTCCGCTGAAGACGGTCAGCGTAAACGCGCGCTACGTGCAGTACGGCGTGGTGTCGTTTGGGTTGCGCTCGTGCGGCAAGCAAAGTGCGCCCGGCGTGTACACCCGGGTGGAGAGCTACGCCGACTGGATATTGAGCCATCTGGAGGAGTGAAGAGTTGGGCCGCGGGGCGGGACTTTGTGAGCTGGCTCAACAAAGCTATGGGTATATTACGGACGTCTAGCAGATGCGTGTTTTATGCGAGTCACATGGTCATTCATCGCGTTTGCGTTCAATCAATGCGAACATGCGGTATGCATTCAACCATAGTCGAAAAGATGATGGAGAAAGCACAAGAAACAACTATTAAATAAAAGCGCCATTATACTTAACGAACGTGGAAACGAGATGCAATTGTGTATTTTTTTATGTATTGATACAGAAAATTGTGTTGTTGGTTGTTGCAGATTAAAAGAAACTGGAATTATAACAGCAAAAGATTGTCCCACTGGTTTGATTATTTCACTGTTTGATTAGTGACTGAACTTGTCTATTCAATCCAAAGGAGCCCTGAGTTTCACAATTTTGCCCGATTTGGATGAATTTGTAACAATGATCAAAACGAACGAGTTTTCAAGCTTTCGAAACGTCCAATTTGATTATGTTTTATTGTGTTTTAAAAATATTGTTACGGAAGGATTTGGTATGACCCTCGACGACCAATTGCAATTTTTCGTGTAAAATAAGATAATATTGAGAGATGATATATTGAAAATTTAGAGTAAAATAAGACGTTATTGAGTGGTGGAAGGGGATGAGTGTAAATTATTTTTTACGAAAGTTCTTGTACATTCGCACTTACTTCGCAATGGAACAGAGCATTCTCTACGCTCAAAACGAAAGCCCGTTCAATCGAGACATCGGTAACTTCCGTTGATCCGTAGAAGCAAAAGTAAGTAAATGGCTAAGAAGCCGCAAGATGATGGTTGTTCCCCTAACACGGGGTGTGTCACTGCATTTTCGAAGTTCTCGGGATGGAAGGGAATCACTTTTATTTTGAATACGATGCGGTTCCTGAGTCAACACCGATGGGGAATCATACTTCCCGGAATACGACGGTTAGTAATTAGAAGCCAAACAAGGCAAGATATTCTTTAGGGATTATGGCTTGTTTTTTTTTTATGTTTAGTTATTTGCCCTGTGAAGCTCAAATAAATAATGAACAAAAAAGCAGCTTGTTAAAAGAAGAAGCTACATCTTTATCGAGTTTGGCGCGTGGGATAAACCCAGTTTTATGGGGAAAAAGAACAAAAAACCCAGGTGAATGCACCGTTAGAAGTGACCGTTGCAACATAGAACCTGTTACAGTTGAGATGGCGCAAAGAGAAGCAGTTGATGGCACTTGCTTAGATGTCAGGAATCGGTTTGCAACCCTGGTGTCAGGAATCTAACCAAACTTTCAAACCAAAAATTTCGTCCAGCAAAGATTGATACGATAGGGCTGCTGTCTCAATGAACATAGTTTGATCCGGGTCGTGTACGTGTCGATAGTAGAAGAACCTCACTCACCAGAATTGCACTTAGATGCGTGGTAAGTATTGTATCTCACACATCAATCTATTTAAAACACAGCTGATTGTCCCATCGCCAACACCAATCAGCGCACCAACGCACCGTTGATCTTAACCGTGACCGAGCGATCCTGCACTGAGGAGAGAGGAACCGATTGAATCGGATTGCTTGAGGATGGAAACAAACTAACGGACCTTCCGAGCACAGCTATTCATGAAGCAGTGGACTTTCCATATGACGCGGTTTACCTGCACCAGACATTAAATTGCAGCACAGTGCTTTATGCTAGTTTGAATTTTCAATTTTGGTTATTTGTTTAGCCGGAAAATATTGTTTTTTTAATTCAGCAGAAAATATTGTTTAATACAAAGGATAACCTTTGATTCATTTGCATTTAGTCCTGAAAGTCCCAATTTCCCCTGTTTATCACATAATCAATATGAAACAGGCCAAACAAGTGCTTTAACATTCTAGTTGAGCATTTTATCGTGTGATTTTACCACCCACACAATCAGTAACATAAAAAACCCATCCACTCTACCCTCTAGTCGTAAAGTACTGCAAGGTGCTAGTATAAAAGCAGCTTACACATTACGATTGCAAATGCAATATGGTCCGAAGAATGGTGAAGTGTACCATTCTACTGTTTATCATTGGCGTGGGAATTGAGAAAGTGCTTGACGGTAAGAGAACCTCCCGAATTTGAACCCGAATCTAACAATCCATAGCTCGCAGATGTGTGCCGTCACACGCATTGTGTCGGAAAATTGTATTGGCGATACAGGTGGACCACTGATGTCGATCAGCCAGAACGGACGCTATGTGTTGTACGGTGTGCATGCTTACGGAGCGAACACGTGCGTGGCAGAAAATGAACTGGAAGTGTGCGTCAGGGTGAACAGTTTCATAGAGTGGAAACTAAGCAAGATTGAAGAGTGATTAGCTTATTTGTGCTATGCGATTATATTATTTATTGTTATTTAAATGTCGACGATCTGTAGAGGCCTAGTCAGGAACATTAATAAATAATAGTTCTTATACTTTAAAAATTCCCTCTAATATCAATTCGTTCGTCGTACATTTGAAACAGGCTCCTACATGCATGGCAATTTGTGTATGACTCGCGCAGGATGGTCAGTTATGAGTACTCGAAACCTAGTAAAACCAATGGACCGATCCTTTGAAGCATCGCTTTGTTTGGGTAGCCCTTAGCAGTACGTTCTAGTGGTAGAAAATTCCAATACATCCTGTATAATGAGCGTTGAAATTTACTCTTATTGCTGTTAGGCTCTCTTTACGATTACAGGGTATGATTTGCAATGCACTCGATTCGCACAGCTTTTTCGTTATGGACGATTCAGATAGGTTATCCACCCGTTTCTTGCCTTTATGTTCGAGAAGATCGAACCAAGGGTACAGATCAGCATATTCGCACATTACATAAAGGCATAACACCTGCTAGTAATGAAACTGCTACCTTCCTGAGCGATTAGAATAAATATCTTCACTGCTTTATTGTTCCAGTTCAGCACGAAGAAGCAAACAAAGGAACTAGCGGCACAAATGTGTTGTGAGATTTTATTTCGTTAAAAAGAGAGTTTGATTGGAATTTATATTTCCTCTTTATGGTGGAAAACCATGTTGAAAGAGGTAATCGTAACATGAGGTTTAGCTTAATTTTTTGCAAGAGCTCCAATCGCCAATCCGCCACATGCTTAATGTGATGCCCAATAGTGCAACATCAGCACATTTTATCACCCGTTTCTGGCATCCGCCACAATCAAAATATAAAAAAAAACTGTCCACTTTATCTCGTTAACGTGGTGGTGCCATAAGTATAAAAGCAGCTTGCACATTACGATTGCAAACACAATATGGTCCAAAGAATGGTGAAGTGTACAATTCTACTGTTTATCCTTGGCGTTGGCGTGCAGCATGTGCTTGGCGGTAAGAGAACCTCTTTATTCCTTCGATCTGAAATATAAAATCCATCTAAATGTTTTAAATAGTGCTCAAATTGAATCGATGCACCGTCTACGATGTATGTGTTCCGATTGAAAAATGTGCACAGTTCGGTCCCGATTTTAACGAACAGAGCAAGTGGTCCAGCTCCTTAAGGAATATGTTTCAATCGCGTGTATGTGGAGAGCAAACCATTTACGATCGCACTGTAAGAAACGTCGGTGAATGTAAAATCAATCCCAAAACTGTCTATAGCACCATTTTCCTTTTCATAGACGTACAAAGTATGCTGCCCACGAACAAGCTATGGTCTTAAGCTAGGGTTGGATGTACTTGACCTACAACACTGCGGAATTAATCAGATGAAGGATAACTTTACGTCCATGGAACCAATTGCTCATCTAAATCAGTTTCCCTGGATGGCACAGCTTATATCCACTACTGGCCAGCATGTCTGTGATGGTAGTCTGCTCAATGATCGCTACGTGTTAACTGCGGCACATTGCTTCGAAATTGAGCAGATGTAAGAGTACTTGACAAGTAAACTTCACAGGTAACTGTCAGCGTAGCCTTATCAGCGTATCCGTCTGCTCTGCTTCCAGTGTGTCCGTTCGACTTGGAGAGTACGATATGAACAGACGGATCGATTGCGACGAAGACTTCAAGTGTGCGCAAGCACCGCAAAATATTTCAATTGAACAAATCATCGTATGGAATAAGAATTCGATACAAAGAGAGCTTAGCGACATTGCCTTGATTCGATTAGCAGAAAAAGCTATTATGAAGAGTAGTAAGTAAAATTATACATAACAGTTTAAGCCGTATTAATTTTCGTATCGCCTTTCCAGATGTGCACCCCATATGTCTTCCCTTTCGGAACCATTACAACAGCACGAAATATGTGGCTGGTTGGGGTAGATCACGATTGATTGATTTGAAGTATAGCAAGCTGCAGTTCACTGAGCTCTCCGTGCCGGCAAACAAGGAATGCGAGAATATGTTGCTCAACGCTAACCACAGTATGAAAATCTACAATTCGCAGATTTGTGCTTTCACAACTAAAATTTTTAAGTATTGTATCGGTGAGTCAGGTGGACCATTGATGGAGTTTATCAGCAGAGAAGGACGCTACATGATATACGTAGTGCTAACTAAGGCAGTGGACGCGTGCTCTAAGATTAATGCACTGAGTGTGTTCATCAATGTACAGGGTTTCATAGAGCGGATACTAGAAAACATTGTGGAGTAACAAGTCAGCGTGATGAGACTGCGGCACTTCGTAAGGGGTTTCTGAGGATAGTCGGGCCAGTTAAAGTTACAGACATTCTAACATGAAAGAGTATTGTGAATTAAAAAAAAGAAATTATTAAACAAAACAAAATCTAGTAAAATGGATAACGCGTAGCATAGACAACCCCGAACGCCAGAAACCCCGATGTTCAATCAAGCTCAAGGGAAGGGAACAATGCACAAGAAATCTTCGGTCGTGGCAACCAACTTTTTGGGCTGTTGCAGAGGATGACTGAAAATTGCAAGAACGCAATCTGTATTAAAACAGTTGTCTGCTCTATTGTGAGTTCAGTACTGGAATAAGCCAGTGTGGTTTCCATTCCGCCATCCCAACGTCTATCCTAGGCATCAGCTTATTGGTCTCCAGAAACTCAGTGATAGATGCCGCATTGCACAGCAACTGTTTTAAGGAGGTTTACTCACGGGTAACATTCTACTACCCAATATTGCTTCAACGGCTGGACATTTGTAATCCTACTGTACCACTACGCCCTCAGCATCTACTTAATGTAGCCCGCCATTACATTAACCGCGGCTCTCCTGACCCTGTCACGGTTATGGCCAGATCCCGCAATGCGATTCTTACTCTTTTCAACATCTTTCGGCGTTCGCTTTTGTATAATTAGCTTTCAGTGATGTTAAGCAAACATAAGCAATAATGAAAGTGCTGATAATAATATTAATCGAAAAGGAAATCATGGAACTTCTTGATTCCTTTCTAAATACCAATAAACGTGAATCGTGACAATTCACCTATAACGCGTCCACTTAGCGCAGTTACGGTCCGTAGCAAAAGAGTACATTGTGTGCGTCCACAATCTGATACCAAGCTCATTGCACACCCCTAAACAAGTGACTGGGGGAAACACACCCCTTAAGGCCAACCACCAGCTTGTGTGCGTGAGAGGACTTTTGTTTATATCCAGAGCTCAGACCGCCCCACGCCGGCATGATACATGAAAAACCCCAGACCGGGAGGCCCGTGCAGGTACAGCTTTTACGTGCCCTTCTCGTGCACGATTTAGATACGCTTATAAAAGGAACTCGCACGGTTAACGTCCCGCGCATAACCGACCAGAAACGCAGGTGAAATAGAGTGTCGCAAGCGTAATTGAGCGCCGCACGGACAATGGATATAACGCGCACGATCCGGACGGTGGGCTTGATGCTGCTGTTCGTCGCCTGCTGCCAGCGAGTCACCGGACGTAAGTAGTTGCATTTGCCGCAAATAAACGCATCTTGTTTAAGGTCACGCTTTATTCTGAGCAGAGTTTAACAAGTGTTCCGAAGGGGAGGTGTGCATTAACATTCGTGAGTGCGAACGGTTTAGCCCCCACCACAACGAACCGGCAAAGTGGACCATGAGCTTACGGGACGAGTTCCGTAGACGGATCTGTCAGCGCGAAAAGAGCAACGGGGTGAATGTGAGCATTACTAGACCGTGCAAAAGCTAGCGTGATTGTGACTATAATCTTTGACTCACTGTCTACACAGGTCTACAGAGTGTGCTGTTCTCCGCCGGCTGCAAAGACACAAGAAGGTGCCAATAGGGGCTTAGAGCTGCTCGATCTGGAGAACTGTGGAGCGTACACGGATGATAAGATTTCCTTCGGGCAGGATGCAAAACTGTTCCAGTACCCCTGGATGGCACTGCTAAGATCGAAAGCCGGTAGCTTCTTCTGTGGTGGCACTCTTATCAACGAGCGCTACGTACTTACTGCTGCCCACTGTCTCATCAGCAACGACGTGTAAGCGACGAGTGCTAGAGCGAAGCGCATCGGGGCAGTGAATTCATGTTGAAAATCAAATTTTCTTGCAGAGCGTTTGTCCGGCTCGGTGAGTACGATCTGAACAGCACGATCGACTGCGATAAGCATGGCGACTGTGCCCTGGCACCGCAGGACATCCCGGTGGAGCGAATCATCAGCCATGCTGACTACAGTGGTCGCTACAAGGTGCATGATATTGGATTGATTCGCTTAGCCCGCAGAGCGTCGCTGAACGACAGTGAGTACCGCAAAGAGATGGGAAATTGACGCTTGAACCGTTTTACATACCGAATCATTCAACTTGTTTTCCTTTTTGCAGATGTTCTCCCGATTTGCCTACCGGTGACGCCCGAGTTGCTGACCAAGCAGACCGTCTTCTTTGTGGTCGGCTGGGGCCAAACTCAGAATGCGCTTTTCTCCAACAAGCTGCAGATTACCAAGCTGGATCTGATGCAGAACGACGAGTGCCAGAAGCAGCTACGGCAGAAGGATAAGTTTGTGCGCATCTTCGACAGCCAGATGTGTGCGATCGGTGCGAACCTGTCGGACAACTGTTCCGGGGACTCGGGCGGACCGTTGAAATCGATCAGTATTCAAAACTCGCGCTACGTACAGTACGGCGTGGTGTCGTTCGGGCTGCGCACCTGCGGCAAACAAAGTGCACCGGGCGTGTACACCAAGGTGGAGAACTATGTCGATTGGATTATGGATCATCTGGAAGAATGAGCGAGCGAACTATTAGCGCTGGAAATTGTGCCAAATCTACATCTACATCAGTACATCTTATACGTGTACACTTACTCACTTAACATCACTTCGGTATGACAACGCTTAGCACAATAAATTGAAAAATAATTAATAGTTAATAAATGGCGTTTGCATTTTTAAATACAAGAAAAAATAACGATATGTTGAAGCATAAACTATTGTTCTATATATGAGAAAAGAATTAAGAAAAGAATGGAACCTTATGCTCTTCTGGGATGTCTTGTTTAAAATTAGGTAAACAATGTGTCTTTGATTTGGGCTTTTACATAGTGCCGAGACCACTGGGAATTCTGCAACCTCCAGGAAAATCCCAGCATTCCGGGAAAGACTAAATAGTGCAGAAAATCCACCAAGGTAAATGTTTACCTCAACCTCATCCTTTGAATAAATGAACGTGTGGGATTATTCATAATTTTAATATACATATGTTTGAAAGATATTTTTGCTTTAGAAAGGAAAAGATCAAAATAAATGTGTAAAAGAGTGAAAAAATCATTACCTAATATGCGATATTTATATTATTTAATAAACCCCTGCTATGAATGAGCAAAACTCCACCTGTGATCATTCAAGACATTATTCGTACATTGAATGGTTATTGAACGACACTTACTTATTAAATTATTTATGCGAAATACATAACAAGCGCCATGATAGCATAAGAACATGTACAATCTTGACTATTTCGTCACTTTTCATTATTGTACTGACAGGCTTACATTGAGCCAATTTACATAATAATTGAGATTGAAATCAGAATTGAAAGACTGCTGTCAAAACAAACTCCCTCGAAATGCGGGAACTCACTTCAAATGCACTGAAATCCCACTCCGTTCTAACCGACGTGTCACTTACACATTAGCTGCTCCATGAAACAGCTGATTCAAATTGTCCCGCCGTACTAACAGCATGCCGACTTGATCAAACCAGTCCCGAACAACAACCCCTTTTGTCGATCGGTTTTCTCCCCCTTGGGATGGAGTGCACGAATGATTCACTTTACACATTCATCTAAAGTGTTCATAACGATCTACATGGAGGTAATCTACGGCAGGGGTTTTCCTTGCCGCCAAAGGTAGAAGCAATAACGGCCAACAAGTTTACAAGAGCAACCCTCGATGCAGCAATCCATGCCGCATTGAATACATAAACGAGCTGAGTATAAAGCGGACGGAAGCATTGAAGATGCCCAATTCAGTTCAAGTTTCTGTTGATTCGCAAGTCAGTTGTAGTTTAGACGGGTCCTTATTGTATCTCCACAGTAGGTATCTGGTAAACTGGAACTGGCTCTTTCTGTGACTGAGTGTACCGACATCCATAGCAAGATTGATAATCCTGAAAGATTGTACTGTATTGTTCAAGTGCAAATAAGATTGCAAGAATGCATATTCTTTCTACAGAAAAACACTTCATCTCTAGCCTCGATAAATCGATAAGCGATGCACATGCTTACAACTGCCATCACCATTAAAAATGTAAAATGATTAGCATAACACGAACTGCGATTTCTGGACTACAGCCACCAGTCAAATTTAATTTATCTTCTTGCATTAAAAGCTATTTTTTACTTCATTAGTGTCGTGTAGCGATCAGGAGTTTCCAATTCCCCAGGGCTGGCAGTTTTCAATCTCGCAGTTGCAGTTGCTCTCAATATGGAAAGGATTTTAAGCTACGGTTAGTTTAAAAATTAGATCGACATCTGGAATACTTCATTAAAACCACACAATAATGTAGCCGGTTTAAAAGGTAGTAAAGATACCATATGATAAAGTGATCTCGATGTTGTGATAGTTTAAGTATTAAATAGATAGAAGATATCTATTTATGTTTTACACAATCATAGCTAACAAGTAATTAAGGAGTAGTCTAATCATTGCGTAAAAAAAATTGTACGATCAATTATTCCAGCTACCCTCCATGGTGATACTAAGACAGAAGGATTGTAGGAAAAAGCAAAGACGTACGATTTCAGCTGGTCGCTACTGTTCATGTATACTATGTTCAAGATCGCTTCGAGAGGGCAACTTATGGTCCGTAAAATGAAACAAAAAAGATAAGTTGTAACGGTTTATTTCAAATGTCAAAACAAACTCTCACCGAGCACGTGGTTAGGCGCGCAAAAGGGCTGTCACTCTCTCGAAAACACAGCAGCACTCAGCTCATCACAAACACCAGAGCCAGAGGCACATCAGCTGATGCTGCTCCCCGTACACGCTCCAAACCGCATGTCAGTGCAGCTTCCACACCCGATCGCAACAAAACCAGTTCCGAACCGCGCACACGAACAACCGCAAGATCTGGCATCCTCCAACAAAATACGGATAGACGGCTATATTATGCACAACACCAATACTACTGTTCAGGGCAAAGAGGTGGGGATAAATTCAATGCCAGACAGCGATAAACTAAACGCATAGGGGTATTCGGGGCATAATGAGCCTCTTAAGGAAACCCGGGGTAGAAAACCTAGAGAATCCGGAACAGAACGGACCAGCCCATGTGGCAACATGAGCCACCATCTTTATTCAACTAATTGGACGGTCAATGGTTAGGGTTTTTTTTATATTTTTCGTTGCAGCAGCCAGATCGTATTGCAATAAGTTAGATTCTCATAGAAAAAAAAATGTTTTGCAATCCATGTATATATGAGTATATATGAGTATACATGTCATAAGAATATATAAGATTTTCTTAGTAAAACTAACTAAAACCTGACCGCCATCAAACTGAACTGTTTGTCTGATATATGTTAGTATAAATTTGAAGTGTGTTAAACAAAATGAAACTGATTGTAGGCATGACACATCTATGGCCCATATTTAGGCTGTCCAGATAAAGTTAAATAAAATCGCGACACATAGTTTAATAAAAAGGGATATCGGCCGTAACCAGTATTACACAACATTGTCTTATTGCTGTGTTGTATAAATTTCAAACAAGTTTGCTAAATTGTTATTCACGGATCTTCACAGGTTTTAGCAGATTTTTTAGAAAGCTGCATATTTTATTAAAAATAAAATCCAAATTACCCAGGAAGTTTAACGGATACGTCGGAAAAATTATATTGGATAAAGAAACAGGACTGTCCCGTTAAATACGGTACGTCTGGTAAGTCGCCTCTTATTTTTCCATTGATTGTAGCTCTTTTTAAAAGATGTTTTAATTTAATCTAAGTTTAGGCTACACAAACATAGAAACAAAATGATCAGCTATAGTAACAGCAGTGATCATGTTACAAAATTGGCTTTATTTATGAGAAGGAGCATTTTCAATACATGTTTCCGAACCTGAAACATGCAATGCAGGAAAATATGCTTTTCAAAAAACAATTAAGAAATAAGATCCTATAATCCTGTTTGTTTGGCCAAATCAAAAGGTGGCCCATTTTGCCCCAATAGTCCCTACGATTCGTTAGTACGATTCGACGCTTCTACCGATCGCGGCTCACTATCGGGTCCAAGGCAGGCGCCAAGACGGGGTGAAAAATGCTCAAAGTTTACAAACAAATCAAGCAGGTCCAGTTGTAAATCGAGCACTGGAATGAGGTGAGGAGGTGGGTTGGGTTGAGGTCCTAGTCTACGATTACTCCTTCTTCGCCGTATTCTTCTGCCAAGAGGCAACGCCTCATCTCCTTCCCTGCTGTGTGGCGAATGGTGAGCGCGTGCGTTATCTTCGTCACGGCTTGCAGTTCCATAGCGTACACCATGTACACACATACACATCCATGGTCCGATCGGCAGGGTCCGGCAGGTAGTGCGGGTCGGACTTTCCCACACGGTTCGCCGAGCTGTAGCAACCTCTCCGTCCGAGACAGCAGCTACGCTTTAACAGTCTGCGCTCGCCGATCACACTCATCGGACGCTAATAATACTGCACCGGACCCGCGGTTCCGTTTCGCACTGTATCGCCGGCGCAAGACGACGCATATAAAGAGTGCAAGGAAAAACCCCAGATAAAGCTAGCCAACGTGCGTGGAGCGTGGTGCCGCTCGTCGGTTGAAAGGAGCGCAAACGGTGGTGATCGATTTTTTGGAAGTGTGTGAAGCACCGAAAATGCCGTACGGGGCAATAGCCTCGGCGAAGGTACCGTTCCGGTTACTGTTGCTGGCGGCGGCGCTCCTGCTCGGCGGCGCCGAAGTGAACACACAGAACAATAGCAATGGGCTGTCGAAGGCGGTGAGCGAACAGTTGGTGGCGGCGATCAACGAGCTGGCACGGACGCTCGGGCAGCAGCTTGGCGGGGCGGCCGGGAGCAACAGCAGCAAGACGGAACTGTTCTCGCCCGTCAGCATTGGCAGCATGATGTTTCTGCTGCTGCGGGCAGCGAACCGTGACACGCGCACCGAGCTGCTCACCGTAATGCAGCTGGACCAGTTTCGAAAGCCCGGCAGTGGCAACATTCCGAAAAACGTTGGCCGACTGCTGAAGGAGTTTACGCGCGACATTGGCGGGAAGGGCATATTGGGCCAGCTGCCGAGCTGGCACACGTCCGGCAGCTGCTACCCGTCGGTGAACGGAAGCGATTACGACGAGGAGAACGACGATAAGTGAGTGTGCGAATGCGGGTTTTCAACGATCGTCTCACACAGTGGGAGTCGTATTATGCATATCAAACTAACAACCATTTGCTTTTCTCTCAGCTTCCTCGACGAGCCGGTCCAACCGAATGTGGTGCAGCTTGCGAACGGGCTGTTCCTACAGAGCGGTCTGATCAACGGTACCAACTTTGTCCGGCTGGCCAAGGAGCTGTACCAGGCGCAGATCGAGCAGGTCAACTTCCGGCAGCAACCGGGTGCGGCCCGTGTCACCATTAACCGCTGGGTGAACGAAAGCACGCGCGGGCGGATACGGGAGATACTAACGGACGATCCCGACACCGGCACGCAGCTGATTGTCGCCAACGCGCTGTACTTCAAGGGCACCTGGGAAACGTTTTTCAACGAGCCGCAGTTTAGCCGACCGCAGCCCTTCTTTCCCGACGGCGAGGAGCAACCGTCCGTCATGGTGCCGACCATGTTTGCCGGCGGCTGCTTCCCGTACCATTCGTCGCCCGAGCTGGACGCACGCATCATGGCGTTCCCGTACCGCAACCGTACCACCTCGATGTACATCATCCTGCCGAACGATTCGAACCGGGCCAAGCTGCGGCAACTGCAGCGAGCGCTCACGTCGGCCGAGCTGGATCGACTGATCGGACAAATGCGGTTACAGAAGGCGATCGTACAGTTCCCCCGGATGCACGTCAGCAATACGTACGACCTGAAACAGGCACTGCAACGGCTGGGGCTGAGGAAGCTGTTCGATAAGTCGAAGAATAATCTTAAAATAGTTTCGTCCCCGAGCAGCAAGAGTGAGGCGGGTGGTGCTAGGAATCCGAAGCTGTACATCAGCGAGATGGTACACAAGATCGACCTGGAGATAAACGAGCGTGGCACGGAGGGAGGAGCGGTAACGATCACCGCCATGGAACGATCCCTGCCGCCGGTGAGCTTTCGCGTGAGGGGACCGTTTCTGCTCGCGATCCGTCACGATCCGACAAAGATGCTGCTGTTTTACGGTGCGGTGTTTGATCCATCATAAATCGACGTTATTCGTCTCTAGTGTGTAAATCGTTCTAAAAGCAGAATGCCCTCTTGCCTGTGAATCTCGTTTAAGCATCTTGAGGTTAGTTGAGCAGAATAAGAGATAGGGATAGGGGGAGAGTTGAGGAAATATGGATTCTTAAACACTTGTAGGCAATCTGCCTATAATTAGTTGAATATAGTAGTTTTAATCGCTCGATATAACATTTATCGGTACGAAGGACAGGGACTAAGGAATAATACTCCTCAGTGGAACCATAAATGCATAGTCTACCCTTGATGTCTGTCAACTGTATAAAATCAACAAAAGTCTATATTACTATCGAGAACTGGAATAGGAAACAGGAATAATGAATGGGATTTTCCACTCATTCACAAACCGACTGGTGAAGCTTGCCGCTATATCAAGGTCACAATAGTTTGTCACCTATTATCGCTAACATTTTTTTAAAGCTTGGAAATCTATTGCTGCTAAACTGTGCTTCGGAAACGCACAAACATTATTCCGTGAATGTCAGTTCCAAGAATTTTACACCATTATTAGCGAGAACGTAACGCCAATGTACGTAAGGATTAATTATTCAAAACGTTTTGCGCACATTGCCGTCATCATTCGTGCGGTACAACGTTGAACAGGTTTTAGTCACGTTGTACTTTCACGAGCATTCTCTAGACATAAGTAAGAATTCTTCTTATTCCTTCGGTTACGGTTGCTCGCCGATGTTTGCATAAATTTTAACTTCTTTGAGTGTTTATTGGTGATTTATCGACAGCGCCGAGTTTTTCGACAGAACAAGAAATAACGTTCAATTATGGTTGAACACGTCATATGAAAATATATTTTTATCCCTCGCGAAACCAATTTGAACCTGAAAGGTACATCTCAGAACAGCATCTTCGCAAACAGTGGTATATTGACGCAATAATTTAAAAAATCAAAGAACCCTCCATGTGCTTCGATCAGGCCAGACGTTGAATCGAATTTCTTTCGGACAGAAGCCCTCCATCGGCAGGATTGACTATCCTACTATGATTACACTAAATTACAGCCCCCCGTACGCGGGATTAACAACCTTGATATGGATGGTTACACTCAGTAACAGAAAAATCCTAAGCTCATTAGCGCTCTGACTTACCTTAACCATACAAGGGATGTTGTGCCACAAAAAAAAATGCCACGTGCTCCTGACCTAACACAAACTTCACAATGCTGCATTCTAAGAAGAATACATGTGTCGATCTTAACTAACTGCTGAAAAATAATTTACCAAAGTCTACCACAAAAACGAGCTAAAAATCTGGAAAGTGTAAAAACTTTTCCATGGACTGTTTTGGCGGTCACGGTAAGTGGTAACGGCAGGGACCTGTCATATCAGGCCTGATTTTATATCGAATCCCATTCGGAATGCTGCCGCGGCCCATACGTAGGATTAATTATCTTGCTATGGGTACACTAAGCCATGGAGAAAGCCAAGGCACACTAGTGCTCTGGCTTTGATCCTACAAGAGATGTTAAAAAAGTTTTAATTCACGTTTAAATATGTGATTTTGTCAGCAGGGAATGGAATAGTTTGTGTTTATTTGATATTTGTGTTTTAAATACACCACAAATATTAATTATAATGGATAACTGCGTTACATTGCTATTTGTTGTTTTCCAAAACATGCAGCAAACCTTCGCATGTGTAAACGGCCCAATTGAAATTGAACACGCCGCCGTAGTGTAAATGCACCCTACGCAGCACACGCAAGGTATGTACACATTTCCTATAGGCACCTTGGCCGCATAAACGTCAATACCGCCGGCAAACTGTCTACACATATGTTGACAAGTGGCGCGTAAATAGAGGCGTCATCATCAAAATCTTTCTGGTTCTCTACTGCACCGTGAACGATTTCCTTCGGTTTCATGTAAAATCATGTCTCAAAAGTCGATTTTGTAAGTAAATCTAAAGTAAACCAATAATCATTGTGCCAAATTCATTAAGCTGATCGCTTGTATTGCCAATAGGTCGTTTTTTGGAAAGAAACCTTCGCCAGCGAACGGAACCAGCACAGTAGCAAAACAATCGCCGGAGAACAACAACAAATCTTCCGAAAGGTACGTAATGCGGTTCTTTCTTTGAGTGCTTAAGTGTAGAAACGTACTGATCTACGGTGTATGCAGTTACGTCTGGTAGATGTTGATGACGGTCGGAAACAGTATGCTGTTGCGCAATCTAATGAAGCTCGGGCCAATGCTGATCCACCATCAAAGAACCACTCACAGTATCAGGCACCGATGCAATACAGAACTTATCAATCGTACTCAGTTCTACCAAAGACTTGACGATCATACCGCATCACCATTAAGTTGTGTTTCTTCATATCATTCTTTTCGACGTTCGATTTCCGTACGCAGCAGCGATCCGTTATTGGCGGGCAAAAAGCGATCCATCGTATCGGAACATGACGAAACGTCCAATTCGCCAATAAAAGTTGGAAAAAAGGCTAAAAGATCACGTGTCGTATCGAGCAGCAGCAGTGAGGATGAGCAACAGGAACGAGAAGAAACCAAGAAGGGGTAAGTTTTACAATATTCCGTGTATAGTCGCTTACACCGTTCAAAACACCTTACGTATTTGCTTTGATGTGCAGAATTGAAAAAAAATCACCATCATCGAATGCGGTCAAAGAAGAGCAGACGAAAAAGGGAAATGCCAAAGCTGTAGAAGATGTCAAGAAGGAACTAAAACAAACTAGTCCTAAAAAAGAATCTACTGGAACGAAGGGTAAACGAGAAGGCAAGAAATCGTCACCCAAAGCGAACACAAAGTCTTCTCCTGCGATCACCACCACAGCAGTAAAGGAGGAGAAAAATCCATCACCGAGTAAGGATGAGAAACCGGATCCTCCCAAACCGACCACCAATGGGACGGCGGCGGGTGGAGGATCCGAGAAAGCATGTTCCTTTTTCTTTTCCGTTAAGAAGCAGTCGGATCAACCATCAGAAGGAGCGACCGATGGGGCGTCCGACCAGGATGGAGCCAAGTACGATCCATCGAAGAAAAACTATCACCCGCTTAAGGACGCATTCTGGAAGAAGGGTGACCGGTTAGTTGGATTTGGACGAAACATATCCATCTAGTGGAATGTATTAAATTGCTCTTTCTTTCCTCTCCTGCTAAACAGTGTACCTTACCTGGCACTCGCACGTACCTTCCAGATGATCGAGGAAACAAGCGGCCGACTGAGGATGATCGAAATCCTATCGAATTACTTCCGTTCGGTGATATTGCTGAGCCCGAAAGATTTGCTCTCCAGCGTGTACCTTTGCCTGAATCAGCTCGCACCAGCCTACGAGGGCGTAGAGCTTGGCATAGCGGAGTTTTCGCTCATGAAAGCAATCGCGCAAAGCACCGGCCGCAGTCTGGCCCAGATCAAGGCGGACGCCCAAACGACCGGCGATTTGGGACTGGTGGCGGAGCAGTCCAAGAGCAGTCAGCATTTGATGTTCCGACCGGCACCGCTCTCGGTAGAGGTGGTGTTTGGCAAATTGCGCGAGATCGCCTCTATGACCGGGTCCACCTCCATGGCAAAGAAGATGGACAAAATCCAGTCGATGTTTGTGGCGTGTCGACATTCGGAGTCACGCTACATCATCCGTTCCCTAGCTGGCAAGCTCAGAATCGGTGTGGCGGAACAATCGCTGCTGCAGGCACTGGCGCAAGCCTGTGCACTTACCCCGCCCCAGGAAGATCCGCCCGTAGTGAACGCGCTGTCCGGCGAATCGGAAGCGCGTGTCAAGGCACGGGTAGATGAGGTGGCACTGGCACTGAAAACCATCTACTGCCAGTGTCCGAACTACAATCGAATCGTTCCGGTGCTGCTAAAGCACGGCGTACGGCAGCTCAGCGAGCATTGCCCGATGGAACCGGGCACCCCACTCAAGCCCATGCTGGCCCATCCGACCAAGGGCGTGCAGGAGGTGCTGCAGCGGTTCGACGGGATCGATTTCACCTGCGAATGGAAGTACGACGGCGAGCGGGCCCAGATTCATCTGCTGTCGGATGGGAGTGTGCAGATTTTTAGCAGAAATCAGGAAAACAACACGACCAAATATCCGGACGTGATTGCGCGCCTTGACCTCACCCGCACCGAATCGGTCACGAGCGCCATCCTGGACTGTGAAGCGGTGGCGTGGGATACGGACAAGAGGCAAATTCTACCGTTCCAGGTGTTGAGCACCCGGAAGCGAAAGGACGCGAACGAGGCCGACATTAAGGTACAGGTGTGCGTGTTCATGTTCGATCTGCTGTACCTGAACGGGGAACCGCTGGTGGAGAAGCCGTTCGTCGAACGGCGCGACATGCTGTACAAACACTTCCGCGAGATCGAGGGTCAGTGGAAGTACGCAACCCGGCTCGATACGGGCGATCTGGACGAGCTGCAGCGCTTCCTGGACGAAGCGGTAAAAGGGAACTGCGAAGGTCTGATGGTAAAGACGCTGGCCCGCGAGGCAACGTACGAGATCGCGAAGCGGTCCCGCAACTGGTTGAAGCTCAAGAAGGACTATCTCACCGGAGTGGGCGACTCGCTCGATCTCGTCGTGATTGGTGGCTATCGGGGGCGCGGCAAGCGCACCGGCACGTACGGCGGGTTCCTGCTCGCCTGCTACGACGACGAAAATGAGGAGTACCAGACGATCTGCAAGATCGGGACCGGCTTCTCCGATGACGATCTGCAACGGCACACGGAGTTTTTCCGTGCGCACGTTATACCGCACGCGAAACCGTACTACCGGTACGAGGCGAACGTTGAGCCGGACGAATGGTTCGAAGCGGTGCAGGTGTGGGAGGTGCTGTGTGCGGATCTGTCGCTCAGTCCGGTGCACCGCGCCGGGATTGGCATAATCGACCCGGAGAAGGGCATTTCGCTGCGGTTTCCACGTTTTATCAAGGTGCGCGACGATAAGGGCGTGACGGATGCGACCAACGCCCGGCAGGTGTCGGAGATGTATCTGAACCAGGATCAAATAAAAAATCAGGCCGGCAATGCTACCGCACGCGATGTGGAGGAAGATTTTTACTAAGGCGTTGGTTCGCGAGTGTGGTGTGTGCGAAATTCTTAGAATGTTTAGTTATGTTAGCGATATTAATATTATTTGGGGAAAACTCATGTCAATAAATCACAGCAAAAAATAAAAAGAAAGCAATCGGTCAACAGCTAATTGCAAAATCTGTTAAAAATGATACAAAAAAAAGTTAGTTTTATCTCACGAACAGTGTGCAGTTTGTTTAACTCATGTGTTTTTTAGAATAAACTCCTAACCAAAACACCATTGTGCTTTGGCTCTTTCCGTGTTTGAGTCTACCCATCCGTAGCAAGATTTTTAATCCTGCGGCGTATGGAGAGTTGTGATTTTAGTGTACCCATTACCGGATAGTCAATCCTGCGTATGGCGGCGACAGCAATCCGAATGAGATTCGAACCGACGATGCTTCCAGGACGTTACAATAAAAAATGAATTGTGCATTTGGTTACCGATACCTAGCAACACCCAAACCACTCCGACCACTCTGGGACCAATCTGCTCCGACCACTCCGAAGCGAAAAAAAATCCAAAAAATGTATGTGTTGTACTCCACACCTGCCTAGAGCGGGTCGGTGCTGCGCACCATGTAGCCCGGCATCAAAGCTTCTGCCATGACGATTTGAATGCACAAGGTCACGTGGTTTTGAACGATAAGAGCAGATCAGTGTACAGGGCCTCAGCACGATATTCTTCTTCTTGGTACAAGAACTCTTGTAGGGTCAAGGCCTACCAGAGCACTAATGTGCTTAGTCCTGCGTACGGAGAGCTGTCCTGTCATTGCAGGATAGTCAATCCTGCGTAAATTGTTCTTTGAAATTTTTCAACACCTTTGATATGAAACGTTCTGATATTTGTAATATATCTGTAATACTAACTGCAGTTGGATTTGTCGATCCTTTCTTAAAAACAGGAAAACAGTTTAATTCAAATCCTCCTGTACCCTCCTCGCGCATCAGTGATTCCCCAGCTAAAATTGACTAATACAAATCCTTTCCCCTACTCTTTCCACCATCTGCGTTAGCTTTAACATACAAATTTGAATATTTAGACAGTATTTTTTCTGAAATTGATAACATACGCTTAAATCAAAGATACGTGGAGTCTCCCCGATCTACATAAAACGTTTAGCTCGGGAACAGCTTGTCTTTTGTCATCAACCTATGATAAAAAGAGTTCAATAAAATGTAAACTAAAGGACAAAAAAGAACAAGGTTTCCAAGAAACGACAGAAAAGTACAGTTGGGAATTCCAGTAAATTATAGATAGCTAATAGTTTTCAATTCAAAAATTGTATCAAACCGAAAAAAAAATCGCGGAGCCCACGATACGCTCCTATACATGATAACAGCATCGTTTACTGATGCCCCACACGCTCTCTCTTTCTCTTTCTATTTTTTCACTCTCTCTCTTTTCCTCTCTTTCACCCTCTTTCTTACTCTTTCCCTCATTCAATAAACCGAAACAGCGTATAACATGAAAAAAGGCAAACGAAATCACGACCACACCGCGTGAACATGTCGGCAAGGACTTGGAAAGGATACCGATGGATTCGCATGGCGCAGACGCCACCACCAACACGCAGACAACGTGCGATGCCCCTCCCCCCCGTGCCCTGCGCTTCCAGTCCCGTTTGCTCGTTCGCCTTACCTTCCATCGACACACCAATCATCCGTGGACGGGTGAACGTGGCGCGCCGCCAACATATCACGTTCGAACGCTGAGTGCGCTGGAGTGCGAGACATCCGCGTACCGAGCAAGCAGCACGGGTGGGAAATTGTGTGGCCATTTGCTGTGTACAACACCCGGGAAACGGCAGTGCTCCAGACCAGTGTGCACTCAAGGGCAATTTCGTTTTTCGTTTCCTGTGGGTCTGTGGGCTATTACTGTGTTACGGACAAAGTAGGCGCGCTCTACGTTACATTGTTGTCCAGAATCGATCGCAAAAGGGGTTCCGCACCCGCTTGTTTGTAAGATAAAACGTCAAACTGATTTGAAAAAAGTCACACAGAAAAGGTGTAGAAAATATAGTAACGGAAGGTGCTGCTGCTAATCTTCCTTGCATCGTCGCTGAACTGCCCGTGCGGTGCCGTCCATACAGGACCTTCGCTCTACGTGACCTTCACGGTGTACCTGTAGTGTCGTGTACCGAGCGGTGTACCACAACTCTAATTCTCCCCCCAACTCACCTTCTGCACTTTACCACACACCCGATAAATCAGCAGCCAAAATAGCCGGAAAACTCGACGGACACACGCCGTAAGTATGCGAACTGCACAGCAACCTGCTGTTATGTATTTTATCTTCCATTTGACATTCCGCTTGACCTTGATGGTACTGTGCGCTAGCGAGGGTGACGAGTTGCCAGGCCGGGGGATGCCAGCTTACTTAGGGGTGCTTAAAAAACGGTGGTTGAGAAATAGATAGGAGAAAATTGCAGAAGTTTCTTGCGGGAGATTCTCAGCACCGGAAGTAGACTAACCTTGCCAAACACATGCCGACTTTGTCGTGCTGTGACGATTACGCAACGGGTTCAGAGTTTGAGTGTGATGCAATTTATGCGCCACATTGTAACACGCATTTGGAGAATTTCTTATAAGCTGCACATAAACCAACAGGGGTTGGTTTTGATATAGAATGATGATGCTGTTTATGTTGATATCGTTATCTTCAAATTGCTTGACCTTCCCACAAAACCAGGGCAGCAGTACCAGCGGGCTCACGAGAGCCGACTCCAAATCAACAACACAACTCTTCATGCCAATCCAGTCGCGCTGGTCGGTGTACCCTTGGCACTGAACATATTTTGAACGAACACACGCTCACACCACAAACACATGGCTCATGTAATGCGTGGCAAGAAAACACGCGCCTGTTCGCGACGTTACTAGACCAAAACCGTGGATGAATAAGAGAGCAAGACAGAGAGAGAGAGAGAGGCAACACTGTTTCTTCTTGCCGGTGACACGATCGAAGGGCATATGGAATCGACAAGAAGCAGCAGTAGCAAAGTAACCGAAATCCGCAACGTATCCACAAGTTTTGTGTGGTTCAGTTTGATCTTAACGTGCAGCATACAGTGACGCATAGTCTCTGCCTTTCCTTAGTGTATTTCGTGTCGTGTAAGTTGCCGGATTCAAGTTGAGACTCTCTGTTAGTGTTTCTGCATCAACTTAGAGGCACCACTGTGTTCACTACTTGACCGTCTCATCGTCGGGAGCGAATTCCCATTCGTCTTTAGCCGAATTCTGGGAGCTATATTTACTGCCATTGACACTGTTCGATGACGGAGACGGTGTAACGACGTTGTCCCATTTTATTAGACACTCAGCGATCGTCTTTCGAGAGCCTTTCCGTGGCGTGGCTTAGTGCCGGATTCCTTCCACTCCACGGTACGCAGAGTCTATTCTCAGATTCCCGAAGACTAGTGTGTGTGTGTGTGTGTGTGTGGGGTAGAAGGTTTCGAGTGCTAGTCGAGGGTTGCCCGTCTGTTCGAGGTTTAACCGGCGGCCAGTCATACTTCGCGAGTCGTGCCTTAGTCTTGCTTAGAGAGACCGAGTGTAGCCGAGACAACACGGAGCCGCGCACACCCGTACCCGTTCCCGGATGTGCTTTGGATGTGCCCGCGTGCAGTGTGGTGATAGTTTCGAAAGTCTGAACCCACTCTGAAAAGCTAGTTTGTACGGTGCTGCTGTCTGGACGGGCAGCGAAAAACGAAAGAAATACCCGAACCGTGGTTGTCATCGGCAGCAATTGGCAGCACCGGTCGGTAAAGCAACACGGAACACCCGGACGTCTCGATTACTGAACCGTTAAGCCGCCTTCGCTGTATAGCTAGGTTTTCTCGGCAGGTAAGCAGCGGAATGCGGATTTTGGGTGTTTGGCGTACGTTGAGCTTAGTTTGGTGTAGCGGGGCAAGTATGGGTTCCAACGCAAAAAGTTTCATTTCGAACAGCAAGAGTGTTTAAAGGTTTGCAACGTGCATCGTGGCTTCCCCTTCACCCTCCGAAGGGTCATGGCTGAAGGTGAAATGTGTGTTACCACTACTAGCACACGTCGTGCGCCAGCACCAAACAAAGTTTTCCAGTGTTTGGGCCCTGTTCTCGTGCTTTCGTGGAGCTTGATATGAAGAAGGGCACGGGGTGAATCCATTGTACAGAGCGAATGTAAACCGACACCGGCAAGGAAGTGGTGTCGAGCAAGGCTAAAGGAAAGCGCAAAGAAGCACTACGAAATGGCGCTTTATAGCGTTGGTAAAACATTGTTTTGCATCTTCAAAGTTTATGTTAATTTCTTTAATGCGTTTTTCACCCAAAACTCAACACTCAATGCCGTTCATATGCTGCATCATCCAAGGATGATGCATAGCAAACCTTTCCGAATGCCGCCAGCGCATTCTATTTGCGGAACATCATACACGATCTTGTGGATCGAAAACGATCACGATCAAATCAGCTGTTGCGAGTGTCACCCTTTCGTTCCCCATTGTACCGGTTTTTGAAATTTTTAAAACCTCCCTCTTCTTGCTCCCTAGAAGCGGCTATGTAACTGGTGCCGATGTAGTGGTGTCGTCTTGTGTGGTAAGCTTGAATCATGCGATCCGGGAGTGATCGCTTCTCTTAGTGGAGGGTTGATCTAGTTCCCATTTTCACTGTGGTGCCAATACAGTCTTACAAGGGATGACGAATTTCGAACATCTTCTGGCACATGGTGCACCCTTTTCGCCAGCGTGTTTTTGTGTTGGTTTACCCTCTTGGTTGCAGACAACGTGTCTAGAAGGTTCGGCACGATGTACTGTTTTGTATTTCGTCCACTGCGGGTTAGAGAGCAGCACGAGGTCGTGCGGTGTACGTTGTGATATAATTCTGGAGCAAGCAAAAATAACTGCAATGAGTAAACCTTCATTCCCTAGCGGCACTTGACACGTACTTGAAGTGTTCTTCCACTTATGCGACGTTTATTGCACCACACCAAACGCCTCAAATAAGCTGTTTTAAATCATTTTCAAGCTTCCGAAAGCTCCCTAGAAAACCTTAGCGGAAACCTAGAAAACATTACCGGCAATCGACTCCAAACAATCACCTTCTACCGGTTTGAATTAGTCGCGTGTTTGTTATGATTACAGAGCTTACACCCGTTTTAAAACGACCTTGGTCAATAAAAGGGATCCCACTCGGTCTATTGCCCCAACGTGCATCAGGCGATAACACGTTATACGGCAGGACTAATCGCAAGGCGATAGATTAGTGCACATGTTATCAAGGAAAGCTTGCGTCACATGCAACATCGAAGGAGATTCCCAGCTCTCGCTTCTTCTCCCACTGATAAGAAGGTGATTCCCTTCCGTTTCATTAATGACGTCCACTGACGGGCGTATCATCAAACCCTCGGCCGGCACTTGGTCTACGTGCCTTAGGTCAGCAGCCGGCGTAGAGTGATCTGTTTACCTCATCTACGGTTAGGCGATGATTAAGACGAAAAGGTCACTCGTAGCTGTGGTACCATCGGAAGACACCAGAAATACTAAAGAGTGTGACGTGAGTGACATCACTCGACACAAGAAGCGTGAGATAAGAGCAGGAAGCGTGTGGTCCTATAAATAGAACCAGTGCATCCCTTAATGACGGGCGAACACGCCACTTTGAGTGTTTTACGGTGATAGATCCACACACCAAAAACAATGAAACACTTCTTGTTTAAAAGGTATTATTGATTGAAGAGGGGTTCTACCCACATTTGCACAACTTGTGCCTGCCATCTGCGAACCACATTTCATACTTTATTCACGTGGGCTCTTGCAAGCCTAATCCTTACACGCGGCACAGAGCGCAAAGGGTGTAGTAACACGCCGCTGATAACATCTGCTCTTTAGGTTTTACCGAATAAACAAACAATTGTTCGATATCGACCAAACCAGCCCGATGACGAAGCGATGGTCGTTGTATTGGACGTATGTTGTAGTTGACGCCGCGGTGTTATAGAGCAGAAGCGCAGCAACGGATCACGCACCGATCACGCGTACGCCGCGATCACCTCGAAACACCACGTCACACACGAGATTGAATTGTTATTTCGGTAGCCGCGCAAGTGTGTGTGTGTGCTTGCTGGTGCGGTACAATGTCCGGAACCGTGTCCCTGTGCGCAACAGATGTGCATCTGTTTAGTTAGTCATCGGACACGGCAATTACCGTGACTAACATAGGAAAAGGGAAACAGAGTGGGCTGATGCAGTTGCTAACTGTTGCTGACTTATGCAGTTGCTGGCCGCGGAACATCGTTCTAAGAATATTTTAAGGAAAATTGCAATACAGCGTTGCTGGAAACGCTTGGGAACTTCAGAAGAGCACATGTGTACTTGTTTCCCCGATCCGTTCCGAAAATAACATGCCCTATACCATAGTGCACGGAAATACCATACGTAGGCAGGTGGAGCAGGTGATTTTGTGAAACAAACTGTCGGAAGTACTTGCGGAGTATCTTCTCCAAGGAATCTGTCGTCCGGACTCGCTCATCTGCGGGGAAAGGTTCAAACCCGCGCAAAGCCCTTGAGATGATCGGCGGAAACAACAATCCGATACCGGCGATTGAGGGTAAACAACCGAACGCCGAGTTCATCAACCGACCATCACCGGGCATTATTTCCTCACGCTTGTGTATTCATAATATTTCCCGCCAATTCGATTCTGCAACAAGACGAGGAAGCTGCTACACTCACAAAGAATTGTTTTCCTCCCCAAGAACTGTGTTCTCTGCACTGTCCCCAAGGCTGCCAGCTTTGAGGTCAGTCTGTTGTTTATGTATTGAATGGGCGAATAATGGACAAAACAGCTTGTTAGTCCCCTAGCCCCCACGTTGACGGTGTCCTCTATTTACGAAGGAAAGATTATTTTTCGATGACAAAAATGTTTTTGGTGTTTGAACAATGACTATGTTTTCTTTCATTTTGAGGGCTTAGAGATAACTATCGGCTGGCTGTTTGCTGGGGGCACTCGGAGACTTTATCTCAGCCGCAAGGACGTAAAACAGTGCGATAAACTGATTGACAGCGAGTAAACAACTTGGGTAGAAAGAGGTAGGAAAATCTCATTACTTTTGTTTTGATTTGCTAGCCTTTCGGAGATACTGATACGGAGATACTTGTGACAGCGAACACTGAAAGGTGTGTGGGACAATAGGACATTCTTTTGCGTTGCACAAAATTCTACTACAGATGTAGGGCTACTAATAGTGCACACATTTCGACAGTAGTGCATTGTCAGTCAACGTCCTATTAATTGAAAATGAGTCTGATGCAATATTGCCCACGTCGCATGTGAGAGATCATGCCCCGGTCAGCTGTCAGCTTTGTGTCCCGTCTGGCTTCCGGTGCTACACTGATGAAATCTAACAGTCAAGTTCGACCCCTTCTCACCTAATCATATTTACGACCGCGGGAGAGCCCCCAATTGCCGCCATCGAATGCAACAGCACGCGTCCCGCTGGTGTCTTGCATCACGATGTCAAGAGGTGATCAGCGATAGATGCCCTGATTGCAGGTAGCCCTTGTTGTGGTACTTGATAACGTCACCTTCGTTAAACGTTCGCCACCTTCAATTACCACAATCCATACGGCGAATACATTTCGGAACGCATCGGGCAGTTCCCGTTGAACAGCGCGGTTTCGTGCCAATTTAATTGCTTTTGTAGAAGTTGTTTACATGCTGGCCACATCAATAAAGGCGTTTTGAGTGGTTAGCAAACAACGCCGCTTATAGCCCAATCATTAACCAACGAGCACCAATAACCATCTCTAAGTGCGCTACAGGTGATAATGTATGGGCGATAAAAGTAAACCCCCACCCTTTCCGGGATTTCGAAGAACCACGCATCGATCGGGTGGGTTAAGATGCATCACTGCGTATTGTGTTCTGCAAACAACCTACCCTGCCTCTTCTACCTCTTCCGAGCCATATGTAAATTGACATCAATCAGATTTGCAAAACTGGCATGCCGTTGGCACCATCATCTCGACGATCCAAATTGACTCTAATTGGATGGCGCATCTCCGTCTACGGAGGTTCGGGATTGCTCCAGAAAACTCAGACGGCTTGGGGCCCCTTGTTGGCTTCCCATGCGGACAGTTCAGCGTCGTCTTTTCCGCGTGTCTAGCATGCCGTCGTCGAATGGAGGGAATTCCTCGTATTCGACATTGGCCGACGGGGTGGTGCGTGATGGAAAAAACCGCTACACCTTGGTGTCTAATTCAAAGTCGTAAACAAAACGCTCCGCTGACGATCACGGCTTCGACGGTGGTTAGTATTGTGCGAGGCACTACGTAAACAAAGTAGCCATCGGAAGTACGGCCTTGCCCTCTAGAATCTGTCCTATGCGACAAACGAAAGGGGCGAGTGTTTTTTACGATTGTTCTAGGAGTTTTCTTCCAACTTTGTTCGTTTGCGTATCAGACATTGGAACAAAATTGGAACAAAATTAATGTATATTGGAATATTTTAATCATGCATCACACTCTTCCGCATGGACGGCGTATCATACAATAATGAACGGTGGCATCTGGATTGCTTAAAATATGTTTGATCACATGTTTATTTTTTTAAGAATTGATCTATTTCTAAATTCTTGCATTGGAACTCATATGCAAGATATGCTAACGAGATATTCTACAAGGTATTTAGAAATAACCAATCAATTCGTAATACGACAGATGTTTTACCGTGTTTGATCAACGTTTTTTGGAGCAACTTCATGCTTCTTGCTTCTTGTTTACTACAGAGCAGAGCCTAAGCCACTCGCAGTGTGACCATCATGTGGCATCGATTACGTTAAACCATGCAATAGCATTCCTAGTCATCAATGCCATTGAAACACACACTTTTCGATCAAAGTCTCCAAAAACGTTTCCTTCCGTACGGCGGAGCTTCAGAAAACATAAATGTACATTTTTTCGCCGTATCAAAACCCAACGACTGGGACAGAGCGAAGCAGAATCAGCTGTGTGCGCCGCCATCGTGGGAAGAAAGTGTTACAGCAGCTTCCTACTTGCCGGGATGGTAGTTTCTGCGGAGGGGGAAGTAGTAGTGGCCAACGGTAGGAGGCAGTAGACCTCGAAGACTTTGACCTCTACTGCAAGCCGCAAGTCGTCGTTGCCGTTGCCGTCGTCGTCGTCGTCGTCGTGCTCGGCTTGGTATCTTCTTACTCCAACAAGATGCATGATATACAGAAACACTCACACACCCACACCAGGAGACTCTTTCTTTTTTCCACTACTCTTGCAGCGGCGAGAACATCCAAAACAAGCCCGTCCAACACCCCCTTTACCTTCCCGAGCAGCACACTGCCACCTCCCGGGCTTTTCGTTTCATCACCCAAGCGGGCTGATCACTCACTCGCCGCATGATCAGCCCCCCGGTGGGGTTGGTTTGAAGGCGCGCGCGTGCGCGCCCATACATCGTGCTACGGGTACGGTTGTGTGCGTGTCTCTGTTTGACATTGTTTGCGTGTGTCGCTCTCTTTCTCTCTCTTTCCTTAGGGCACAACACGGCACAAACAAAGAAACTCGCGTGAAACTGTTCTAAACGCGAAGGATGGACAAGTCCCGATAGCCCAATCCCGATGCAACGGTAGCATAATTATGCTTCATGTTTTCGAGCCCATTTTCAAAAGTAGCTCTCCCGCATGCACTGGTTGCCTGCCGCTTTCGTAAGGGATGAAAACGAAAGGGCCGATGAGGAAGAAAACAGAAAGCAAGAGAAAGAGGCCAACCGATGGGAGAGTGAAAGGGAAAAATCGCACAAAAACGCAGGCGCATGCTTGCGCACACACAAACACTCTTCCATGACAGACACACACACCAACTGGCCCGTGCACGCACTATCCGATCCGCGGGTCTGTCGGAACGCGGCGATACCGGTTCCATGTTTTGCGTGTGTTGGTGGCAAATAAAAATATCATTATTTTATGAAAACACACACCCCAAACAACGCGGAAGGGTGGGCAGGGACAGGGTGCGGTGCGTTTTACATCGACGGCACACGGCGCACCAAGAGCATCGTCATTCGTTCGACGGAAGGCAACGAGTTAAGTCGCCCGTACATCTTCGCCCGTATATTCCGGTGTCATCGCAACGGCCTGGTCTGGTGCTCTCTGGAGTGGAAACTGGCCTGCACACATTTACGCGCGCAGTTAAATTCGTGTTTAATTTCTACGAGGAAAAGAAAGCAACCCTCCCTTTGAGATGCTTTTTATGCCTGGCCAACCTCTGAACAGTGCATTCGTTGTGTTATAAATTCCGTAGCACATATTGGCAAAATATTGCCTCTAGAAGCAAGAAGTGGAACAACCTTGCTAGCCTAACGCACACGCAAAGTCGTCCGAAAAAGAAACCTAGAACAAAGTCCTAGCCTCAGGAAAGCAGCAAAGCGCAAGAGAATCTACGCCACAGACGGATTTTTGTTTTTTTTGTGTGTTTTTGGCGAAACGTAAAAAGGCAGCATAAAAACATAAACACACACCTAAACCTTGTGTTGACAGTGCTGTATGCGCGTGTGTGTGTGCGCTTTCTGTGTCTTCTAGCTGTGTCCGTGCATCGAAGTGTGCGTTGCTCGTCTCGGTAACGACCTGTGACGAAGGAAAAAGGCCTCCTTTGGGACAAGAGTCGCTTCAAGGACAAACGGAACACGCAGCACACAAAACAACCCAAAATTGTTGGTGAAAAACGGGCGGAAAAGTTGCTAAAGATAAAGACTGGGTAGAAAACAGCTAAAGTGAACTGAAATATAAGAGTTTTGTGAATTTAAAGAAAAATTAAAAGTGAACAAAAGTGAAGCGCGGAACGGGGAGAGAAGAAGCAACCCTGATAGGGAAAAGTATCGCACAGTATGGCAGTGCAAGTGGATAATTTGTTACTTTCCGATATTGGGTAATTATTGCACAGTCCTTTTATACTTTCTACTTTCAACTTAAAGCATCGCTGAGAGTTACCTGTTGCTAAACTCTAGCGCAAACATCAGCTAGGACAGTATGCCTAACTTACCATATGACATAACACAGCTCTTTGCTCTCGACCGGTGCTAAATGAATGAGCTGAACCAATGCTGCTGGGGGAGGTTAGTGGGTGCGATCTAGTAACTTTCCCCAACACTCTACTCTACCCTCCAACGTTCACAAATGAGGCCTCCTCTTCTGTCGAAGCGGTCTGTTGTTTTCGTTTTGTTCGTTGTTTATAAATACGTGTAAAATTGCGTGTGCGAGTCGGCACTTGGCTTAGGATGTTTAGGTTCTCAAGTGCTTCTGCCTCCTTCTGACTCATATCAGCCTACTGCTAATTGCGTTTCAAAGCAAGTGGTCAAGATGAAACTGAACTTTCGATTATTTATGCTACCAGCCGGTCGGCCGGATGGTGGCCTCATTTTGCGGGAAGCGTTTGGCACGGTCGTAGCGGGAAGTTTAAGGGACGGAGGCAGACTGACCCCAATTTTGTGCGCAGGGAGGCCCCCCAAGAAGGCAGAGAGACTTAATTATAGCTTCCGGCACTGTCTAAGCAAGAATCGGTAATTAGATGCCGAAGCTAATAAGAATCGTTCTACTTGGAAGCGATTTTTAAATACTCCTTACCTGAAAACTTCAATGAAGAATTAGTGTTCTGTTTTAAAGTTGATTGCAAATTCATTCTTTACACTTCTTAATGACTAGAAAAATTTACACAAAACTCTTTTCACAATACTGAAAATACCGAGAAACTCAATTGTCTGTGTAAGCAGCTCTCACAGCCTTCTACGATGGACGATGGAGCGTTTCGTAGAAATCGAAAATTCATTTAAACCCCAATTTGAATTGACAGTTAATTTAAATTCCAAATGATATTCTATTTTCATTTTTTTTTTTCATTTTTACACTATGTATAAGTAAAGTTTTGCAACAATCATACCATCGTTTAAACACCACATCAGTACGTTCCACATTTATCGGCCCTCCATAAGCTAAACTCCCGTTAATTCATTCCCTGCACAAGGCCACAATGAAATGTTCATTGCTCCAGGGAACATACTCGGTAAACAGATGACGGTGGTTGTGGCGAAACCCTGCAACCGTGTAGCGGCACTAGCTCTTCCTGCCCTGTTCTATTCTAGTCGAGAGAAATCATAGAACCGGTTTTTTAGCACACACACACGGGTGAGCAAGCGTCAGCGGAGAAGGAACCAAACGTTTGCATTCTATGATTTTACAAAACACAAACACCAGGTATTGTTGCAAAACATGTAAAAAAAATGTTGCAGCAATGTTTTACTGAGTTATTTGGATTAACTCGAAAGGAATGAAAATACTAAAAAAGCAAAGCCGGATCGTCATAGCGTCCTCTGGACTGTTCTTGGTCTGTCCTTGAGTGCCTTATTTAAATAGCTTTTCGTTTTCGTTGAATCGGTTCTGGGTGTTTGAAATGCATTTAAAAACGATGACAATGCTGGAATTTATACAACAACAGGAAGTTAATTGGACGTATCTCCTGGTTGCTTTTATTTCGAGGCGTCTCGTTTGTTTTGCTTCGGTTGTTTTTGGGGAGTTATTTGTTGTTTTTGATTTACTTTTCGATAATGTTTTTCTTGCAATTGGATTGAAGCATTGGTAAATTCATTAAGCGTATAGCATTTCTTGCAGACGTGTAATGTACGCAGGCAATTAAATTTGCTCATTATGCGTGGTTTCCCTTTGCTATCCATATCCAATATCTAAACGTGACTTTGGATTTCTTGGGATAAACATTTCTATTGCCCATCTACTATATGGTTACCTCCATGATTTGAAGGACTACCAACAAGTAATTTATAAGTAACAGCATTCAATAGGAATTACCAGCACGTCTCCAGTACTTTGAAACTTTGCGAAAATAGTCCAAGATCACACAAACGCAACAAAGAAAGGGAACAATGTATTCTTGTCCTAATCACCACCCCGTCCGCGATTAAGTCTCAATGACTCGATTCCAACACCAGATCGATGACGTGCGTTGCATTAAACGGCTGCATCCCTCGCGATGATGACCTCGTCAATCGATGCGATAAGCCGGACGGGCGTTGTACGAACCCGTCACCACTGCACCATCGGCGTCTTATCTCTTTACCTCTTTGCCAATCCGTACCGCGCACAAAAGTCATACACGCATTGTACTGGTGCTTTGTTTGGTAAATACGCAGCACGCATTACAGAATCAACAACCCGAGGGACGTGAAGAGGCGGCAAGAAACCCCCCTCCCCCCGCTGCCCCAACGCCCTAAACATGAACTAGATTTCTAAAATTAGCCAACCCGCCAAGATTTCACTCGTTCAATTACTTGGCGTCGACGAGAATGGCTTTTTTTGTTTGCTAGCTTCATGCCGGACGATGGCGATCGGTACCCCTGTCTGAAGTGCCGTTCCTTCCAATGCACTCCCTCTGGTGCTAGCTGCTGCACGTGACCCTGCGCGTACTGCGCTTATCGAACGCGTCCAGCTTGTTGCCATTCCTTCCACCGCCAGTGAGCGGTAAACGTTAAAGGTTAAGTTCCTTGCACTTTATGTCTTGCCAGCGGCCCCCACTCGGTGCACACATAATGCCGCCTCCGTTAATGGGCGGCCAGTGCTTTTCTCGATCGTTTCCGCTTGCCTGCGCACAAAGTCTTCTCCATCGAGTGGCGACGACGACAGCTCGTGTCAGCTAGAGCTGACGTGAGCACGTCCGTGCGTCTCGTTCGGTTAATGTTTTATTCGCGTTCTGCACCACGAGCTTGCAAATGATGGGAGCAAGGGTTAAAAACTGGAATAAAATTTACCTAATGTCGTTTTAAATCTGTTAAACCCGCCGCTAAACGTTGGCGGCGCCCGAGAACGAGAAATCTCGCGCCTTTCTGCCCAGACACGTGGCTTCTTTCCTCATCGACATGCCAGTACCAGGGGTGTTTGATGAGAAGGGAAGTTATTTATCTACTCTGAGCACACTTTAAACCGCTCGTTGGCTCGTTGGTGTTGATCGGTGCGGTGTGTGAAGCTTGGAATCGATCGAAGAACACTGCAAACTGTTTCCGCAATCACAATGACCGGACCGAAAGCGTTGGTATTTGCAGTGCGCGAAGCGTCGAGTACACTCGAGTCTTTCCTATCACATGTTAAAAAGCAAGGCTGATAAACAATTTGCCCTTCAATTATCCATATCGCAAAGGCGTACAAGCTTTTGCGCTTGCATTTGCAAGCTAATATTAGTTTGTTTCTGTTTTGTGGGAAACATAGCAAAAAAGTATCTCATTTTAGCTTGCATTTGTCACCGCAAAACCTTCGCACAATGCCTTATCGCTTCACTCTTTATCGGCTGTAGCGGTGAAGAGGTTGTTCTACTGCTTCGTTGGTTTCTTATCTAATCAAACTTACACGCTAGAATGGTAAATTGAGCATAAAACAAAACAAAAAAACAAACACTCACATATTCTGTAATAATAAAAACAGCGTACAGGGATGGAATGTTTTTGCCTCTCTCCCGTGGGTGCAACAGATTTTCCCGTGTCGTTCTGTTTTTGTTCCGTCTGTTTGTGTTTTCCATCCTGCTTGGGCTTGAGGTCGTTGGCGTCATCGGTCTGGTGCGTCGATTGGACTTGACAGGATGATCCGTACCGCTGAAGAGCCGCTTGGAGAGGCAAAATGTGGTGTTGCTAAGATTGGAAAACTTTTGTTGGAATACAATTTTAGTGTTTTATTTAATTTGAATTTATTTACTGTATTGAAAAGTCATGCGGATGTCGCAATATTGAATGTTAACGCGTTGAATAAAAATGTCCTTGAATATGGAGGCGCCTGGTGGTGGTCTTGAACTAAGTACAAAGCTCGATGGACATGATCACGCGTTTAGCATAGCAGCATTTGATGATTCAATAATATAATTTTTTAATTTAGCTTCTAAATGAATTTATTTGATAGGGGCGAAAAAATGTTGTTCGTAAGATAAGGGAATTTTATCCTAATCTTATATAATATTAACTATTCGTCATTCAAAACTAACCTTTATAGTGTGTCGGGTGCTAACAAACCAATGAGCATTTAAACTGAAATGATATGCTTTAGTCTTAAGCCTGAGAACTTTATTTAAATGGCTGTGAAGCATTTCGCAATGTAGCATCTTTGCTACTAAATATAAGTAGATTTAGTACCAGTAGTGCTAATGTTAATCAGTTTTTAAGTGTAACCTCCATATTACAAGGATATACCAATTGATTTAAATTGAATTGATTCAAGGCAGGGGGGCAGGGGCAGTCTTTTATAAAATATTTCATTAGTTATGGTTAACTGTATTCCTAATATAGTAATATAATACAGGACCATTTGGGATTTTAATCTCTTTAGTTTTTAAAGCACAACATTGATATTTCTTTTCAAAAACATGCAAACGTGTCTGTTCATAATGACCACACTTAGCAACAGAATGTACCAAAAGCACTGGGTTTTCCCACGAAGTTTCGTAATAAACCCAATGCCGTTCCGCACCTTCACAACCGACAGATTCTGCAACAATGTGCCCGTCTGTCCGGGCTCTGGTTAGTCTGTGCGTCAGAAAAACATCAATCAAACCTAACCAAACCCGCCTAGCGCTGCTCAGAGGTTAGGTAATGATTGGGTGGTCGATTTTAGTTAAAACCAATTGCCACCATCACCACCTCCACACCTCGGTGTAATACTTACACTAGTGTTCTGCATTTGTATTAGTACATTTGCACGGTGCGCGAGAATGGCCACGGACAGAAGAGAGTTTGTTTGTCTAATAATAAACTGGCCAAGAAACACAAATGTTCCGATTTTTCGGTTTGTGAGGGTGATCTGCAGCCCTTCCACTCCGTGTACTACGTGGGGCATGTTTTGGTAAAGCTAGGGAAGCTCCCCGTACACATACACTACGATAAAGGCGGGAGTGTGTTTACAGACGTTACGTTGCGTCAGCTTGCTGGATAATCGTGGAGAGAAGATATCCAACTGCGGATTGAGGTCAATTAACTCACCAATGCCGCTAGTCTAGCCACAAGCATTCAAATGATCTATTTTGAATTTCTTCAACGATCGGTACTGATGCGTGCCGTCGCCTCCCTTTGCAACATAGTAGCCCGCGGTGCACGGTTTTAGTGGTTGTGGTGGGACCGCTTGACAGCTGTCAAGTGCACAATTCTGGGCGCAAACTGCTGTAGTATGTCATGTGAGTAACCACTGTACGTAGCCGAGGGAGCGTATGACACGGTTCATAGCATGGGAGAAAAAGCTCACGCTCTCTCTCTCTCTCTCTCGCTTGCCCACGAAAAAGGTTCGAAATTGACAAGGTCCTTGAAGGTCAAATGTGATCGGCCAAAATTACTTAATCGCACACCCCCGCAGGACGGCCAGAAAAGAGAATCACCGCAAAAGGAAACAATTCGCCCGTTGAACAGGACGTTAGTTGCGCGTTTGTTTTGCTTGCAAAATAAATTAAACCAAAATCTACTCAGAAAAGGCTGTAGGCACAACAGCAAATAACAATTTTTCCCGCTTTCTTCCTCTTTGCAGCCGTTCAATATCGTTGGACACCGCGACACGCCTCAGAAACGCCGCCATGAGCAAGCTAATCCGCCAGGTGTCGATCGAAACACCGGCACCGAAGCTGAAGGACTGCGTGCTGAATCTCGTGGTGCCGGTGCCGGACACCCCCGCGCTGGGTGCCCGCATTCTGGTCGTGTATGCCGGTGCCTGCTACCGCAAGAATCAGTCCACATCGATCTCGTCGATCAGTAGTCAGCTGTCGGATACGGGGGACATCACCACCTCGCTGCACCTGCTGGCAAAGCAAATGCAGAGCGGTAGCTTCACGAGCATCAGCGAGGAAGGCCCGGACAGTACGCCGCCCCAGCACCATCAGACCTCGGTGGCGATCCAACACAACCCGCAGGCCCACCAGGGCGTCCGGGATGGGGCCCTGTTTCCGGGTTTCGAGGTGGCCGGTGTGATCGAGTCGCTCGGCAGCGAGCTTAAGCCGGACTGCGGCTTCAAGGTGGGCCAGCGTGTCATCCTCTACCCGTACGAGGGCGTCCCGCACGGCTACTCGGAGCTGATGGTGGTGCCGGATCTGAAGTATCTGATCCCGATACCGGACGAGCTGTCGCTGAGCGTGGCGGCCACGCTGCCGACCGGTGCCCTGCTCGCGCAGAGTGCCATCATTGCCGCGCACAAGATTGTGGACGATCTGCTCAAAAGTCGGCCGGGCGAGAAGGTGAAGATGCTGATCGTGGGCACCGGCGGGTTGGCACTGTGGGCAGTACGCATCGCTGCGCAACATTTCTACACACCGGCGACGAAGGACAAGATACAGATTACGGTCGCAAGCCTGCGGGATGAGGGTTTCCTGGTGGCGAAGAAGTGTGAACGGTAAGTTCTTGCCAAGGGAATTAGACTGTTTGATGTTTGAGGCGCATAGCTTACGCTCTTTGCCTGTTTCCACAGGGTAAACATTGTCCAGTGGAATGAAGATCTGTACGAGAAGCAGCTGATCGAGCGTACGCACGACGCTTGCGACGGTCTGGTGGACATCGTGATCGACTTTGGCACGACGTCGCGCAGCTTGCACCGATCGATGCAGTGCCTGACGAAGGGTGGCCACATCTTTATCAGCGACGAGGTGGCGGAAAAACTGCTGCCCAAGTTTAGCAAGCGGGCCGAGGAGCGCGGCCAAACGATCGAAGCCGTACCGACCGGTACGATCGAGCAGCTGCATCAGCTGGTGAAGCTAGTTTCTTCCAATGAGGTAAGGAGGCGAAATACGCTTAGCAATGGGAAGACAAGTTGCTTACAATTGCATCCTTTTTCATTTTAGATTGAACCACCGCCACACTCAGTATTTCCCTCGGATCAGGCCGCCGAAGTGGTGCGCAAGCTGGCCAGCTCGGAGATTCCCGGACGTGCCATCCTGAAATTCCATGATATCGAGTAAGCACCTCTCATCATCAGCACGTCACAAATATTTTTCAGCAAAAAACAAAACAAAAAGCTAACCAAATCCCACTCAGCTGGGAAGAGAGAGAGGGAGAGAGAGAGAGAGAGAGCTGTACACGAAGTAAGCGAGAGATAGGGAAAATCCTTTCCTACCACAAATTTGATTTCTTTGCATCCTACTCCTTCTTTTCCTTAGCATCGTACTTTTTCCGTTCTCATATATCCTTCCGTAATGGAAATTTGTCTTTTAGTTTTTAAGCAGGCGGGAGAAAAACGTTCGTTTTTTCTTGCTGGAAAGGTGAACAGAAAATATATAACGGAGAAAACACAGACAGGACAGTAATGCAACAAGCGTGCTGCGCAGTCACATAAACCATGATGATGATCGTACTCTAGTTTGTAGTGAAACAAAAATGAGCAAAATTGGCGAAGCTAGTGAGGGAAAAAGTATATGTTAATAGAGAGGAACTTAACTAGCAGCAGCAGACATTGAAATATCAACCCAGAAAATCCTCCCCCCTCCCAAAAACACGTGGTATTCATTTTTACTAAATGAAGTACCACTTACTGTATCGGTGTCGCGTAAAGCTAAAAAAAAGTTACAAAACAAAATAATGGCAGTAACGTAATTCGAGAGCGTGAATGTGGAGACCCGAGGAACCGTTTTACCTAACTGCATACGATCGGTTTATTTGACCCATTCGTTTTTTTTTAAAGAAGCAAACAAATGGTGTGTAGTTAAAATTCTTATTCTCTTAGCAATCCAGCAATAATTTGGCAATGTTTTGCCTTTTATTATCCCTTAAAAAGTAATGTTTAGGACACTTTACTAATTTCAATGTGATTTATGTAGATGATAGACGAAGCTGCAAACTGTTTTGATTTACGGCCGTGTACGGCAAGGAAGCAAGATAAGGAAAGGAATGGCAAAATGGAAACTTTATTGTGTTACCCACCTCTCCAAAAAAACAAAACAAAAATGTTTATCATACTAAAACACACTACAATTATCAGAAAAAACACAATCGTTGATGCGTTAACGGCCGGCGTATGTGTGGGACAGAGTTTGGGAAGGAAAGGACTAAAGAACGCTAGGGGTTAGGGGTTAAAGCACGCAGGACACAGGAAATGAAAAGCAGCAAAGAAGGTGATTGATTGGATGTTAAAAAATGCCTCAAATGTGTCACAGAGCGACACACAATACAAGGTGTAGGCGCCACAAGATTGAAAGAAAGATCGTTCACAAAACGACGACAAACACGGCACAGCTCATTTGTGTATGCGGTTTGTTTTCCTCACTTTCCTGATATCCTGACGATTGGTTTAATGTTTAGTTTATAACTTAATAGTTTGTAAAAGTGCGTAAAGTTTAGTGCGTGAACGGTTAACGAAACTCCTTCCCCGGACGGGGAGGGAAGCTTAAAACAGACAGACAGACGGACGGCACGGATGGCGCATGTGAGAGAATTAATGCAGCAAAACAAGCATGTGTATTATCGGTAAAGAGTTTAAAGGTCAAAACACTGAAAATAAAGAACTGTATAGGAGTTACAAGATAAACTGGGGTACATGATTCGTTTGATGTGTGAAAACTATGATGACTTCATCGATTAAGGCTGTTTCACTTCTTCGGATAAGAGGATACATATAAAAATTGCAAGAAGCACAGTAAAGGGGATCCTTGACCCTCGCTTTTGTGCCTGTAAAAGTGGTTGTGCCACCCAAAACCAGTAAAGCGAGCTAGGAATACGAATTTCCTTGAAGAGAAACTTAAAGATAAAAGTTCATTCGATTGGATCTAAGGATATTCTATGGTGGATGTACATACGATGCTGATTTACGAGCAATTCCAAAACATTTTTCGTAGTTATTCTCCCGCAGACCACACACAAGACTGATCTTGTGAAGACAGAGTCTTAGACTCTTTGGCTCTGAGGCTGAAACCATCATGTTTCTTATCCATAGTTTGATGTCTTCAAAGACTCGTGAAATCAGGAAGGTTTACATCAGTTCAGACATCCCGAACACAATGAATACAAGACAAGATCCCTTGGATTTTTAATCCGGCCGTGGGTTGAAGGTGATCTTGTGCCGAATTCTGTTCTCAGAAGCTCCAACTCTAGTGATAACATGAGTTTTGAGAAACTTATACATCAAATTTTGAGAATACATTTTGAAAACACTGTTATTTGCTGATGATCAGCTCCAAAGTAGGATCGAATAGGTAACATAGAGTTTGGTCGGGCAGAGAGTCATATTGATTGTGTTTAGTACTTAAATGTATTTCGTAAACGTACACGCACACTTGCAAAAGCTGTCACACTATACACTTATACAGTAAAGCCTTTCACGAGATTGCCTTTGTTTAGCTTTTAAAGATGTAATCTTCCGGCACCTCGACGCCGATCTGCTTCCGGATCGCGTCCTGGACACCGGCAATCGCCAGACTGTCCTTGTGCGACACGGACGGTGACTCGAGCTCGCCGGCCAGTATGCGTCGGCGCGTTTCCTCCGCCTCGTACCGCAGCCCTGCACTGTTCAGCAGGATGCACTCGACCTTGGGCGTGGGCAGTGGGTACGATCGTATCGTACCGTCAATGTCGGTTAGCTCCGTTGGACACCAGAAATCGTGCAGCTTTATATGAGAAAGGGGACCATAAATTATTTTTAATTTCAAAATTGGATTGTGCCGTATCTACAGCGTTACGTACCGTTATCGAACCCTTCGTGCCGATGATAACGGCCGTGTTGGGCAGCTTGTCGATGGCACTCGTGCGAATGTTAGCCACACCACCGCCCGGAAAGTGCAGCGTGGCCGTAATGCCCACATCCACACCTTCATCGTTCAGCTGACCCGCTGCCTCGATGCGTACCGGTTCCGCCTGGAAGGCCCACATCGACACCTGGATCGTGTAGACGCCTAGATCCAGCACGGTACCACCGCCCAGGCTCTTCATCCGCACGCGTTCGACGTGCGTCAGGGGAAATCCGAACTGTACCTCGACCCGCTCGATCCGTCCAAGATCGCCGCGCGTGATGCGATCGCGCAGATGGATGTAGCTCGGGAAAAACCGCGACCAGATCGCTTCCATGCAGAACAGACCGCGCTCGCGGGCAAAGTCGAGCAGGGCCCGGGCCTGGCCGCGATTCACGCACAAAGGCTTCTCACAAAGGACGTGCTTGCCGGCTTCCAACATCATACGGCTGACCTCATAGTGCGCGTTGTTAACCGTGCCGACGTACACGACGTCTGGCATAGTGTGTGGTGTTCCGCAGCGGCAAAGAACGGTGGCGACAATCGACAAAAAAAGTAAAATCGTTTGATTAATATATTTGTGTATCATGCACCACCACGACGATGATTAACCGCTCCCGTCATTGTTGCCCCGTGAGCCGTGAGACGTGAGATGATACGAAAGATTGCACACATCACCGCGATCTTCTCATCACAGTCTCTTTTGCTAAACTATTTTCAGCCGCACGTAGCGCTACCTACCCACTTCCGGATCCTTTGCGATCGCTTCGTAGCCTTCGTAGAAGCGCGGGATACCGTGCAGCTCCGCAAACTTGCGTGCATTTTCCAGCCCGCGGGCACCAACGGCCACAACCGTGTGCTCTTCCGACGGCAGCGTCGACACGGCACACGCAAAATCGTGCGATATCGTACCGGCACTCACGATCGCCCAACGTAACGGTGCCATCTTCTTGCGTCCCACCCGAAAACGAGGTTAACAAGGCTTCTTTGCACAGAACACAAGTGGACGCTTGACAGAGGGGACACTTTCACTTTCACAGCGCACCAGCGATGTCGAACTTGCGCACACGTCCACTCTCGTGTTCCGCTCGGTGGGAAATATCGCGCAATTGAACGAACCCTTTCGGTACCATACCTGCCTTTTAAGCGTGGCCCTTGTTCGGATGGTGTTGGTGGTGGTACGTTTTATCATCCCCACCCCTTCCAACCCACCAGACAGTGCGATTGGTGGTCGTGTTGGCAGTTTCTTGATGCTACCGATACCACACTGTGTACCACGCCACACGACCGTATTTGTGACGCTAATACACACCCCAAGGATGTGTGACAATCGGGAAAATACAATGTGCCCGAATCCCGCACATCCGGTGTGCGTGTGCGGCGTTACTATCAATGGAGAAGCCGTACATTATCTTATCTTCCGGGGTATCTAGCGCCTCTCAATTCGAATTCGATGATGTAATTTATTGAACACCTTATTTTGGCGCAAAAAAAGAGTATTTCGTCACATAACGAATAAAAGTGGCAACGGCGGGCCATTGAGGATGCTTATCAAAAAGAAAGGAAATAAAAAAGAAACTAATCGCAGAAACAGAAATAGATGTGCCATTGATATCAGTTCCTTATGATATTTCAGTTTAGCGTCACTTTTAGCGTCACGTTTGTGCGGCCGACCAGTTGTTGCTGGACGTTTCTTGTGTTTGTGGTAAAGTTGTGGCAAACATCACGCGATCGAATAGTGATCATGAGTTGCACATAAGTTAAAATCAAGAAAGGAAAAGCGGGAGCCCCTTGGTATGAAATCGCAGTATTCAAAAGCAGAATTCTTGGCAGAATTGAGGAACATATTTAGGTCGAATTCTGAGTGTTATAAGGTTATAAATCATCATCAAAAATTCTAGTGTGCTAAGTGAGTAGTCATGACAGGGACCGGTCAGCATAATTAGCATTATAACGAAATTCAACAGGTTTGGCTGCTGCTTGGACATGTTCACTACATGACAGGAAGATTCAGTCCCCTGATCCTAGTTTTTATTTTCCAGGGTTCCTGGCCGAAGTTCTCCGTCTTCGAGGTTCGATACCAGATCAGGCCAGAAAAAAGCCATCTTATAAACGATCGACTCTCTCAAGCTGTGAAATCTTATAAATGTCACAGTGGCTATATTTGACCAACATGTCATGTACTTTAAGTTCGGAGATGCTTCTCTGTTTTTGAGGCGAGTATAACAAATCTCAAACAAATCGCCCAATATTTGACCAACTAAAAGCACTCCTGATGCCTTTAGCAAAGTTCTTTCAGATATGTCATAAAACGAATGGACGATCTCATAAAAGATCGCTTATATTAATAAATGTTTTACTACTTTTCGATTAGCAAAACGACTCCCTTTAGTCCCTATCGCTGATTCTTGTTGTACAACGAGTTGTACGTGGTCGTTCTTGTTTCGTAGCGTCAGATAAGAATTGTTTGATAACAATACACATCAAAATCCGCTAATCAATCCAAAAGGTATATGATACACATTCTAACGTTGGGATCTATTGCATTATTCTTCCTCTTATTTGGCACAGTGCTGACTGTGGCTATTAGTGTGCCCATAGACCCATGGGAAGATGTTGGAACTAGGTTATTATCTCATCGTCAACAAGTCATCAAACTCAGAGACATTTGTATCCAACTAAAACCATCGTGAATTTCTAGAATTTCGTTGTCAATCATCTGCTATTTACCCGTTTCCAAGGTTATCCGCAGAATATGTCGCTTGATCAATATCGATAGTGGACTAGAGCGCGTATGAAATATGCGGCCTAAGTTAAATGTCACCAATAAGATATCGGCTTCTTCTTGGTTGGCACAACAACCCAGTAGGGTCAAGGCCTAATGAGAGCACTGATGTGGCTCTTGGCTCTTTCTGTGACTGAGTGTACCCCATCCTTACCAAGATTGTTAATCCTGCGTAGGAGGGAGGGGGGGCTATGATTTAGTGAACCCATGGCAGGATAGTCAAATTCTGCGTACAGGGAGCGGCAGCGGTCCGAATGGGATTCGATGCAACGTCGGGGCTGATCGTATGAAACAGGCGTACGCCGCTACCCATGAGACCACCGAGAGACATCGGCTTCACATGCTGGAAATAGCACCAGGGCTTAGAAACAATGAGTCCCCATGGATGCAATGACGGGAAATCCAATTATAGTCTTTATTCTTAACTTGCGATAGCAGAAAAATGCCTTTGTTGCGTCTTTGTTGCTGTGCCTAATGTCTCTTGCAAGCTTTACCGGATGTGGCCACGATCGAAGACCATTAATACAAGTACGCGTACTGTTGTGTTTCTTTCATTGCACTGTAGCATTACGTCTGCATACGGTTAACTGTTTTTAAAAGATGCTGTTTATTTAAAGTTTTTTTATAGATATCCTGCGCAACGTTGTTCCTCAATGTACTGTAGGCCTACCATTACCGTGTCCTTCGTGCTGGATGGCCCCTGTTATCTTTGTTAAACACACTTCACGGTAGCCACTTCAACCGAGGGCGGTGGTGGTGAGGATCTAGCTTTTAGTGGTTTTTCTGGTTCCTAATGTGAGTGTTAGTCTGGTAGGTGTGTTTTGTTTGCTTTGTGAATTTGGGATTTATACCATAGTATAATTGTTTTGTAGTTTTGTTTGCGACTACTTACATTTTCCGAACGTGCCTAAATTAATGTACATCGTAATTTATGTTATTTACAAAACATTTCGACATACTCTAATTTCTATGTGAATGCCGATTTTAACCGCTTCGCTATCTAACATTATTAATGCAAGGAGTTTTCTTGTCTCGCTGCCCTTCGCCCCCTTTCTCCTACGGAATATTACAGCAGTGCAATCTCGATTTCAATTAAGTTTGTTCTTGTCATTTTCCAATCATAGATGAACTCGGTCATGTATTGATCGTTTTGCGTTGTTTTTGTTTTTCTGCTGCGTTATTAGTACGGCAGTAACGATCGACAAAGAGGAGAGAGAATAAAGTTATGTCCATATGCATGGGTTTAATAGTGTTGCAGGGTTTGATCTTTGGAAATGCGGACATCCGTATAACTAAAGCCCCTAAAAGAAATATAATAGAACGAATAACAAAAACAGGATGTTGTTCGCCAAAACTATTAATAATAACGCACCTAATGGCGATTGATATGCGAAATGAAGCAAATGTAACCAGTAAAATATGAAGCCAAAATAACAAAACGACCAAATATTTGTCTACCTGCGAAACAGAAGGACATCAATTGTTGCCGAAATCACAAGCATCTGGTACACATTGAGATGAAACAAAGACCAACGTGAGATAAAGAAAATGGCGCATAATAAACACAGCGTTAAAGCAAACCACATATCCAACGGTGGAGCTATGGGTGATCCAAACTGAGGTGGGAAGATGACGTGGAATATTCTGCAACAGATATATTTACAAATACAACCAAATCTCTGCATGTGTGGAATCTTGCAAAAGCTTCTTGTTTCTCCAGCATATCGAACTCAATGTGATACAGCCGTTTCCACGATACTGTTTTTGATAATTTCACACAAATTTTCACTAGGTTCCAGCGCCGTGGTAGACGATAGTGAGCTTACGGATGGTCCGGATACCAACAAACTGGACCCACTCGAGACCACAGCCGGTACGTGCTGCTGTTCCATCGGTATCGTATACGAGGAAACGAAACTAACATCCTCGGAATCGTTGCGCAAGATCTTCTTCAGAGGAGCATTGGATTCTTCTCCGATAGTAGAGCATCGCATCCGTTTCTGATGCTGCTGTTCCTCTTTCCCATTCTGGTTAGTTCCATTTGTAAGCGTACACTGACTGTTAAGGCTTCTGGCTGGATTGCCCTCTGAATCATTTATTCCCGCTCTTGTCGGTTTCGCAGATCTTGTCACACGATCCACACACACAGCATCTTCCTCTGCTTCGTCCGCTTCGAGGCAGATAACAACAGACGGTTCCGCCGGTGGATGTTGAAAGTCGCGCAACTCGTCGTCTTCCTCCGCTACGATCGATCGTTGCACGATGCTGCGCGTATGCCGACTACTTTCTAACAGATCGTTTATGGCCTCCAGCCGCTCCATGTTATCGGCTTGCGGTGTTTCCAGATCAATAAAGTCGGCTATACGTCGTTTGGTGCGGTTTGTAGCTCTCGCTCCAGAATGCCCGTCATGATCCTCCTCCTCGTCGCGGTCATCGATCACACACCCTTCGCTAGGCAGGTCCTCAGGAGGCTCTAGAATCGTCACCTCGCCACTTGAATCGAGATCGAGTGTACTACGTGACGAATCGCTTATGACCGTCACGTTCAGATCACAGTTTTCTGCATCGCTGTCAGCAGGCGCTGGCGGAAATAATCGCATCATGATCGGACCGTTACTAGAAACGTTCGAGCTAGAGGGCACATCAAGAGATGCTCCTAGAACGGCGGGAGGATTTCCACTGTTGACGGTTTGTTCAGGCACTTTTGACACACCGACTGTGTACGGATCGTTGGCTCTGCCAGGATCTTTCTCGGGCGTGCTGGACATGGTTTCTGCATTATGGTGACCATTCTCGAACGACGAACACTGCAGCTGCCGATCGTGGCCTGTCGCAAGCATCTGCTGGCGTGAAACAGACGTGCTGCCACTTGCGTTCGGTACATGATGTAAGGGCACCATTGGACTTTGCCGGTAAAGATCTATGTGTGACGAGGTTGTACTTGCTCCTGCTGCTGTCTCTTGAAAGGTAGCGTAATTGTCCGTATAATACATGTTAGCGTGCAGTGCCGCTGCTGCATTCGGTTCAGAGTTGATCGTGTTGGAGTGTTGATGCATAGGCATGCCTCCCGAATGGCCACCTGCTCTTACCGTCCCGTCTTCTAGGCCACCGTAATAATCTCGATAGGGATAATGTACATTGAGTGAGTTTGATGATGCCGACGGTAGACCAGAGGCACCGATCAGATGCGAGGTGGCGTTAGAGTTTGGCGTAGGCAGATAGTTTTGGTGCGTCGCATCAGCAGCAAGGTGATTATGATACGGTGCTAGATGATGATGATGATGCTGCTGCTGGTGATGAAGAATCCCGTCCGTGTCATGGTGCATACCATCCTGAAGCACGTTTGCAGGCGGATGATGGGAGAGATGACTACCGTGCTGCTGCAGCGTGTTCGAATGTTGATGAAGCATGCCTGCCACTTGATGCATTGAACCACTCCCATCCGTCATGTCGCTAATCGTACCCGTAGGACCAGGATGCATTCCTGCACCGTATCCTACCATTGTGGGAGGTAATCGTACAGGACCGTTGGACCAATTTTTTTCACTACCTATCACATAATTGCTACCGTTCATGTCATTCGAACTAGCGGTGACACTACCTGGTCGGGACAGCATAGCTCCATTACTACTACCACTGCGAGCCTCGATCACCTTGCTGCTCTCTCCCTCCATTCTCAGTTTCATGATCGTGTGCAGAAAGTGAGTCCGAACCCGACCCGGATTAAACTCGACGCGTCCCGCCGTATTCGCACAGCCCTCGTGCGTACAACCGCACGGAAAATTGGGCCGATCCACCTGGCACTTGATACCGGCCAGACTGCAGGCACATCGGTTAGGATCGCAAAAGCCGCGGCACGTGCAGCCGCACACTTCCCGCGAGATGCGTATCTCCCGACAGTCATCCTTTTCCGTTGGATCGATCTTGCGCACGCCGGCCGCTTTAAGCAGCGCTCGCCTTTGTCGGGTCGAAACGGGCTGCAGAAAGCCGTACGATTCACTTTCCGCCTCGGAACCACTTTCGCTCGGTTCCTCCTCGCTGCTCGTGTCTTCACTCGACGAGCTTCGCGGATTTAGCTCCTGGAGCTGCTGTCGGTGCACCTTGCGCTGTTCGGCGGAATGTTCCGAAAGCGTTAGACGTCTGCGTGTGGAGAGAAAGAAAGAAGCAATTAGCAAACGAAGGCAAAATGAGAATGCAACAACGGTTGCGCTTACTAACCTCGTGTGGACGTGTTGAAACTCCATGCCCAACGTACAACCTCCTTGCGAGGGGACACAGCCAAAGCCTTGAATGCGAGGAAAGTAGTAAACCGTCACGCCGTCGAAGGTGATTCCTTTCTTGGGCCGTTTCTGGCTGCTTGCTCCCTCCGCCACCTCCCGCTCGGTAGCACCGAGCGGTTCCGAACGTCGCTTTAAACTACTCTTAATTGGTGGTCGCTGCAGTGGACTATTGCTACTACTATTGTTAGCGCTACTGGTACTGCTATTACTACTGGCGCAAGCGCCGGTCACATTCCGTGCCGGCTCCAAACCCAACCCAGAATCGGAACCATCGCTCGCCTCCTCCTCCTCCTCGCCATTAGTGCCCTGTATTTGTTCGGCGGTGGTTGTTTCGCCGGCTACCACCACCGCACCCGTTCGTTCGCTGCAACCATCCTGCTCGACCGTATCAATCGTATCAACGAAGTCGCCGTTCAGTTGAGCGGTTACACCATCGGTCGTTTCCGACTCATCTGCCAGCGGCGGAGACACGGAGAGCCTGATACCATCTTCCACGATCGCAGACGTGTCTAACACGTTGCATGATGACGATTGTTCGCTGTCGATCTGCGACACTTCATTTCTATCGATAATAAAATTACTCTCCGACGCTTCCAACTCTAACAAGGCTTCGGCAGAGCCGTTTAGCAAGTCGGTGATTGGTTGCTCATCATCATCTTCTATCGTCACTGTCACCGGCGTTTCGGTGTGTATCTGCTCGACATGCGCATCGTCGTCGTCCGTCTCTCGCTCATCTTCGTTCTCCTCTTTGGGCTTCAATGTAGTCACATCGACCAGGATTATCTTGTCGGGCGAGATGCCATCGTCGTCCTCACTGCCTACGCTAGTGTTGGACACGTTCAAGTCCGGCCCAAGACAATCGTCCAGCGCAAGCGGATCATGCAGCGGATCACCGCCCTCTTCTAGCCCAAGTTCGTCGCTTACAATAATTGTTTCCTCCAACCTTGGAGCTTCGTTTGGACCCATCGTACTCGTCGTAGATGCTGCTGTTGGCGTCGTTAACCTTAAACAAATATGTTTAAAATTATCATTAGTAATTGAAAGCTTGGGGCACCATTCTGACCATTCATTTTTCCAAAATGCTTACCCGAATATATTTGAACTGTTAGCATTTCTTTGCAAATATGTCAGCAAGTCTTTTAGCGGTTTCAGCATAATGCGTTACGAAATTTTTCACCACGGAAATCTCGTAGCCTGTAGGTCGCTTCACCTCTAACGAATATTCTTTGTACGGACGTAGTACTACACGCTGGCCGTCGGTAGCAGTCGCTCTCATTCGTAATGCACCCTGGTAGAACAATACTGTCGTGCTGTCGAAGGCCCAACGTGCAGTTAATATTACTCGATCGCGATCGCAAACGACGACGTGAATTGGTGCAACTTAGTGGCGGTGCTGCGTAAGGCAAACTGATGATAAAATAAATAATAGAAGATGGATCGCTGTCTGAAGCGGGAAGCATTTTTATGCCATGTTCCGGGGGAATGTCACGACACGTTCACACACACACAAAAGTATGGAGACATCCGTCCCAATCAGATAAGTGGCAGGAGGAGTCAGAGTATTAGCTCAGCTTTGTAATTACACTAAGTTGTTTAGAACCCGTTCGTTTTGCACAGCTTTTGATTTTAATCTTAACGTCGTTACAATTTGTCCCGGATTTACAACACACACTCTATACACTCTGAAGAAACAGTTCCGCGATGTATGGTTTATGTTATGCACAGTATCTGCAATGAAAGACCAAAGGAAATGTTAGTGCCGTATTACACACTGGCAGGCGACTTTATTAAACACTAATTGTATCCTGAACTGCGTTAATTAGGCTGTACTGTACATTATATTGCTATTCAAACGGTGGGTGTTTCACACAAAACGCTAGAAGTGAATCTCCTCCGTCACCGAAAACCGCCTATTCAATGTGTCGGTTCATTTTCTCACTTTCACTATGCTACTTCGGTTACAACATATCGGATGGATGGAGGCGGCAGAGGCTTCCCATCGTATTCGTCTTCGTTGAGCTGGCACATCTTCCGGTCTTATCGTCTTTCGGAGTTTGGTACATGTAGCCCCGCTACCCGACTCCGGGTTCGGCTTATCCGAACGAGCCTCGTCGTGGACAAATAAATTTATGTACAAACTTATTCAATAACGTTAAAATACTAGATGTTATCCAGCGTGAAAATGAAGCTAAACCATTAAACTTTAGTGCACTACATACTCTCACACACCCTGGTCGATATTCATTAGTGCTTGGGTGAAGGTTTTATTCCCTCTACGCGACGCAATCCTTTGCGTTTCTTCCTCAAGCACTGGACTACTGGCAGGATAATAAAGTTCCACACAACATTCCCCTTATCAATTAGAGATTTACGCTCTAATCAGCTCCGTTCCATATCTATCTAACCTGTGACCCTGTACACTAATGAGAACAGATACATCTTCCACATCCGGCTCCGTTCCCGGATGGTGAGGGCCGATTCTTGATCGATCGTGCCAGCACGTTTGGAGCCAAGACAGCCCACATTTCGACGTCCCACACCATCTCGATCTGCTGTGTGTGTGTGGTTGGGAAACGGGAGGCCCAAGGTCAGGTCAGGCTTCTGGCAGCCAGCAACACAACGTCCCAAATATCGAAGATCGATAGCCGTGAATATCTTCGAACCTAACAGGTAAGCAGAAGGGGGAGGGAGGAGAAGGTTATAGTTTCCGTACCGTGACGTGTGGTGCCGTGAATTTCGGTAGTACACCTTTGCCGCCACACTGTTTACGTAGAGGAGAGAACGAAGAACACGTCGTGATTCGTGTTGTGCCTGCAGTGCTGCTGCTGATGCTGCCTAGTGCTGGTACTGCTGCTGCGGTTGCAATTGATAGGGTGGGGGGTTGCCTGTTTCTGTTCCGACGTGCGGTACAACTACTACTGAATACGAACGCACTACACACAGGCGGTTGTAGCTGGTTGCTTCGCGACGTACAGCATACTTCGCGAAAAAATGAGAGACTCCCTGAGAGAGTGAGAGACGAGCGAACGAAATGTCCTCCCCCCTTGCATTCAAGCTCACAACCGGCACAACCCTCATCCGCCCTGTCTAGTGATGTGGAGACTTAAGCTCCATCAATCTCAATTTCACCCTTAGCAGGGAGCAGTTTTAATTGTTTCTCTCTCTCTCTCTTACTCGTGGATTTCTCTCGTGCTCCCCCATTTCTCGGAATCTCTCGCAGTACACGCACACACCGGCATATCCCCTTTTTTTTTATACGACGGTGATGAAATGTGCCGTGTGTGCAGATCAACACCCCCTTTGGTTTCGAGGGGATGATAGGTTTCGTTGTATCGATTTGCTCTTTTGTTGGCCAGATTTGCCAGTAGAAGAGGCTGTTGTGGGGATCGTCTAAGTACAACGCATACATGTTGTTACATAGGGAACCAGAGCAAGAAGCAGACAGAGAGAGAGAGAGAGAGAGATAGACAGTAAAGCTTCGGCGATGGGGGACATTCGTTGGCGGAAGGTTTTGGCAGGGGCAATTTCATAGGGAGCGCTTCGAAGCCGACACACACGTATCCTGCCCTAATCAAATGTGACGTGAGCGAGAGCGCACCGCACACAGTGACGACCGAGATGATGATGGTTCTTCTCGCTACGGATGATGATATCCTTTTGCCATTACGCAAGCACGGAACACGGTCCTCCACCATTGGCACAGTTCGTGAAGGTGAGGAGTGTTTTGGGGCAAAACCGAACGTGGCACGTCCGTGAGACGGAGAGAGAAAGAGAGAGAAAGATTGTGAGCAATGCGAATGGAATAGTGTGGGGCACACAGTGTCGTAAAGTAAACCGCAACATGCCTATCTATTGAAGCCATTCGGTTACTCTTCTCGTCGCAGATCGTGCTGCTGCAATTCCTTGCCGTTTCCTTCGGCAAACCCGTTCCATTTTTATGGCATTGATCCTGGGGGTCGACCCGTGCAGGTCACCCGCAAGCGTTTTTATAGTACGTGTGGCGACTTTCGGAATGTGGCAGCGAAAGTTTTGGGGCCGGTCCCAGCATTGTTTAAATATGAACGATTTTCCACAAAAGCTATGCTTAATTGAATATAATAGTGTATTATCTAGTATACTTTTATAATTTAGTTTGCTTAAGGGTTTTATGTTAAAATCTCTTTAATAACTATCATTATTCGAGATGCTTTCAATTTAAAAACTTTCATAATTTAGTGGCAAATTTGTACGTCTTGCTTTCCTCGTCTTTTTAAACCGACTTTTTAAAAGGATGTGTTTTGTAATTAAAGGCAAACTTTAGCTGATGTTTTTTGTTTGAAGAGTATATTTTTAGGAAAACCATATAATAATGTTTCGCCAAAATTTCTGACACATATGCTGACGTTTGGAGTACCATTAAATGACAAATCTATATCTATCTATATTTAGTGAGGTTGATTCACGAGTTCTATGATTTGACCGAGCAATTTTTATCAAATCGCTTGGTTTATGGTCAACATAAAAGTCTAGCTCAAATATTTGAAAATAAAAGAGTCTAAAATAAAAGAGCTGTTTATGAAAGAAAAAAAAAAAAATCTTTTTTGTCAATAAAAAGTTTAGCACTGTTCCCTTTCAAAATCTTCGTTAATTACTCAAAGATCTTTCACCAAGCACATCTGCCTAACGTGTAAAACCCTCAACATTTCTGCGTAACACGATTCACTCTTTCGTGCAATCTTTTCAAGTATCCTCTCTTGCTTCCTCACTTTTTTTTCTCTCGCTCTCTTTGCAACATAAATTTTCCAACACAAATGTACCGGATACATATGATCAGAATAGGGAAACGAAACAAACCGTTGCACACACGTACCTTTAAACGCGTGCTTTTTTTTGCTGTGCTCAAAAAAGTATTAGCTTTCAGTTACATGCAACAGGCAGCAGCCAGCAGGGCACGATTCTAAATGGGAAAAGGCTTGCGGCTCAGGCTGTGCCAACCTTCCGTCGCATTGCGAGGAGGTGGCGGAGAGCGCAGGGTCGCACCTACTAACGGTAACCAGAGATCGAGCGTGGGGAAAACTGAAGGAAAACATAGCTTCACCGGCCGGGCTTCGAACACCACACAGCGAGGGTGGAAAGGGAAAAGAGAAAATAAAATAATCGACACCATTCTCCGCGCCGTTTCTCTGTTGAGCAGGGCTTTGGTGAGAGCGGTGGAAAAGACAGAAAGCAAAAGAAAGCTAAACCGAACGGAAAGAAGAGCCGAAGTGGAGAAAGAAAAAAGCAATAACATGCGATCAATAGACAGCATCAATCGGCTTAAGCACTGCACAAAGATGGAGAAGCATCTTTCGGGGATATCATAACCTATGAAGATTTTATAATGGAAATGATGAATAATTTATTCTTTAATATTACAATAAACTTTAGTGGACGAAAAATCTAAAACAAATTAAATTCCAACCGGAAATAAGCAAATCGAACGATTCACATCTAGAAGCTTTCAGTATGCAGCAAAAAAGCTCCAAAGCTTTTTCAACGAAAAAGCCCAACAAACGGGTTTAGAAACATGTTTTCCATGGTAACGTACAAAAACGTTTCCCTTCATAAAGCTGGCCAGGAAAGGGATGGAACAGTTTAGATAGTAAGGTTTGCTGGTTGCTGCATGTCTTAAGTTTATCGCTGAGCTGTAACACTACACCGTTTGGGCCGTGTAGTGTTCGTGAAGCTTTGCCCCATGCGGCGTTTGCCGCGCTTCGTGGCAGCAGTGTGGAGGACGTTGTTATCGAATGTAATGAGACAAACTTAAGTAAAACAAGAAACAATATTGGGGCGTTTAGTTTCCCCAGCCCACGCCTGATGCCATGGCGAAAACGGCAATGCAGTGTACGCCAACATACTAAATAATGGTTCGTGCCTGGTATATCAATTTAATTGAGCTCGTGAGCAAATCATCAATCATCACAGGCCGTATTGCTACGTTATTAAAGATTATTTAATATAATCTATTTTATAGTAAAACAATACATTTTTACTAACACGCACGCAAAGTTAATTTAAAATAAAAAAAAACCTCTTTGACAAACTTTTAATATAAAATCAAACCAGTTTTAGGTAAGCAATAATTTGTATGATGGATTAAAAAACACTGTTAAACTACAGCGCAAATAAATCCTTTCACTTTAAAGAGCTTGTGAAACGAGTTTCAAAATCCCACACAAGACTACAAGAGAAAGGAACGGCTCTGCAAAAAAAAAATATGTAAACATTTTATCGCTTTTACTACACTACCACGATAAAATGTTGTCCAATATTTGATTTACAAAATATACAACTGTATGCCACATGTACTTTAATTATTTCTCTCCTCTCGACTTATTCTCAGTGGTCTCCCTCTCGGTATCTTTAGTGAGGCGAACATTCTATTTTTAAAGCAATAATTATGTCCTTCAGCTCACTTCACATTCGATTCTTGCCACCGACCACCGTTGGCCAAGGGTGGCGACGGTGCGGTTTGCTCCAATAATGCGATAAAAAAAGGAAATTAAGACAACGCAACAACACACACTGTAACAATGCAGTCGGCTACTCGACAGGATCGTGGTGTGAATGTTGGGTGACTTCTCTCCCGACTTGTCAGAGAATCCTGACACAACACCGCCTTTAGAGACGGCGTTGGCCGATGGAGCCGCACGGTCAATCATCGGGTTGTCGAATACAGCAGCGCACCATGACGAGGGGTTGTCCCCACTACACCCATACAAACACGCTCGCTATGTATTGCGACGTGCGTGTGGACGGGAAGCCAAGTGTGAGGTATGTGTGTGTTGCAATGGCCGTTGGCTGGCAGGCTAGGATTGGATCGTTGGTTGGAGCACCGGATGCGCGATACGGTGAGAGCAGCACTCACACACGCACGTGCCGTACAAGCGACATACACGCGGAGCGGTTGCGTTGATGTGAGTGCGCACGATGACGGTGATGACTGTGCGTGACAAAACGATCGGAGCAGCCGCTGACGCTGATGAAAGAACTGTTTGCAGCCAGCACTGACGATGAAGTCACCGTTATTTGCCCCCGTAACAAAGGCATTTTGGGGGAAGCCGTGAAACTCCGTGCGGAAGGAGCTTAAGCAATTAGTGGAAAATTAAATCATAATTTACATTTTCCGTGTTAACTCTATTTAGTGATCTGCGTAAGCGAAAGCAAATCCAGTGGTCAGCTTAAGTGTAGCATATTAAAATATAAAAGAACTTATTGTTCAATAAATACATGAATGTAATGGAGATTAAGACTTATTCGTTGCGCCTTACAATTCACGAAATACGAATTCAAATATTCACGAAAAATCCCAACTTCCTATCCGATTCCATTCAATAGTTGCATACATTGTACAATAACAGTGGTACATTATGAGAAATATAAAGTCTATTTGATACTATTCATGGATAGTACACTTATCTTAAATTCACCATGCTCAAAGCTTCAAATATCAAAAACAGGGTTTCTATGGCCAAAACAAGCGAACTTGTAGGTCCTGTAAAATTGCTTTTCAACTTTGACAGCTCCTGGCTCCTAACTGGCATTTGTTTCCTGTTTAACTATTAAACTCTCGGGTACACTTAGTCACACAATACGGCCAGGCCGTCACTGCGGAAAAAAAACTATAAAACTCTATTGATCAACTTTCATTTTCTTGAGGTTAGTGTACAAATTAATCTATTGTCTAAGTTAAAATTCTAAGAGATTAGGTGTTGCGGCTAAGAGATTTGCTTTTCAATACAAAATGTAAAAAAAACACGATAATAGCTTAATCTAACTATAAATGAGTTGCTTACAGCATCATAATTTCTTCAATCAGTTCAGTCAGTTGAGTCAAAAAAATAGCTCAGTTCATTTTTTGTAAATAACTAACAGAAATGAGCCGTAAAAGGCTATACTTTTGTGATGAAATCAATACTTTAGCTATAATGTTTTTTTACTGGATAATACCAAAAAATTGGTTTATTTATTTATAGTTGAAAACTTCTGAAGTTGGTGAAAAATGTAAAAAAAACTCAAAAGAAGCGATTTTGTCTACATTTTACGAAAAATCTTTTCCACAAGAGTGGTTGAACGAAGTATAGCTAAAGTGAACTAATATTTAGGTTCACTGAAGTAGCTGCTTGGGTTAAAACGGAATACCATTTATAAAATGGAAATAGAACTTTACGGATCGTAGAATATAGGTTCCTGATGTTTAGCTAGAGACCCGCTCCCACGGCCAGATAATCCAATATATGTAAAACAAAACCTTAAAAAATAAAAATAAACCTCCTTAAAAAGATACCATGTTTCAGTCGACTAGTTGCTAAACACTGACTTAACTCCACCATTTTTAAAAGATGCCTTTCATATTAAACTCTTTTCATAACTCGCTCCAATTTTATCTCTCACTTTTTATCTCTCTCTCTCTCTCTCTCTCTCCCGACATATAATCATAAATAACGTTTACGTAAAGCAAATCGCCACACTCATTCCCAGCCGATCCGGCTATTGCCAAATCGCGTACAGCACTGTGTTTTATTATAATCATGCGTTGCTTTTTTCCTACGTACATTATTCCTCCCGTACCATCCAACAGGAACTACCCGCATAGAGATTACTACCGCACACAACGTTCCGTAAACAAAAAAAAAATCAACCGTGCAGTATTAGTGTAGCGTGTACGTGGATCAACAATAATCAGTGGAACACTCTCAAACTTAACCGATCCGCGCGTTAACGTTGAACGATAGAGCACAGGGCAGCAAGTGAAATTCGCCAGTCGCCCATTTTTCGTCGCTCATTCCATTCAGCCAGCGCTGCGCGAGCTCGTCTGCCTATCTCATCAGCAGCCTTTCTCTTGCATATTTTTCAATCTCCGAGCTGATCTCCCGCATATGTACGGACAGTTTTGTTTTGCTGGCAAAGTTTGACCCGCCAGCAGACGCGCCCGGTTGGTTTGAGCGTTTTTCCTTTCTCATCCGCGACGTTACACATGCTAGTGAACTTGTGTATCCTGACGCAGACGCTGATGAGTCACGCGTGATGATGAAGATCGCGATTTACACGAACGAATAAAGGTGTCGGAAGATCTTTGTGAATGAACTATTATTTTTTTTTGTGTGATACTGTTGAAAACTATTTTATACGATTCTGATACTAATAAGTGTGCTGGATTTAATAGAAGATAATTGAACTAATAACTGTGCTAGAAAGAAAAAATAAAAATAAATTCTTTCACAGAGACACACAAAGAAAAACACGAGACAGAAACATGACCGTGATTGCCTGCATTATTTCGACTCATTTAGATTTTTCTACTACCAGCATAAGCCAATAGAATGGACCTGGTTTGGTTTAATGGCGTAAGGGACAGTGTACCAAGACACAACACTCTAAGATTCCTATCAAATAAATGGCCCAATTGATGCATCACCATAATTATAGTAAATTTAAGGTATGAAGAAATAAAAGACCCGAGATAAAAACAACAAAAGATATCATAAAACCCTTAAAAGAAGAATCATGAGATAAAACAACTGAGTTTGTTGTTGAAAACGATTAGCTCCACAAAACGAGCACATACCAGGACTCTCTCTCGCATCGTGGGTATGTTACCTTAGCAAATATGGCCCCTCCCGCCACATTGGTGTTAGGAGAAGTACAGAAAAAAAACCACACACAACGAACGCGCTTAAGAAAGATACGAAACGAAATAAGACCCCAGACTGATCGGTCGGGCCATGCTAACACAGGCGGGGATTTTTCTTGCATACTCTTCTCGGGCCTATCCTCACAAAGACACACACACACAATGTCATTTTGCTTTTGTCGTTCCCTTAGTCGTATTTTTCCATCAATGTTTTCCGCTTGGATCAATGGCGCTTTGTTTGGCGGGCAGGAAGGTGTGAGAAGGGCTGTAGAAGGCTTTTGCTGCGATTGCTTTTTATGCTTAAATTCTGGCAGATATAATAAAAAAGTTCAACCAATACATTCATTATCCTGCGCTCTGGTGTGTCGGAATAGCAGAAATTCAAAAAGATTATGTTTTAAAATAGGTTTATAGTGTGTGTTCGTCTGTATATCTATCTTTTGATTAAGATTTTTAATTATTGTTTATTTAAACGAAACGAACGAATGACTATAGCAGGATTTTATGTTATGTCTTCATCTCAATCTAATTGGATCGATACCTGAGAAGCATGAAGTGAAATGTGAACACTTCGCAATAAGGAGACCCACATAAACGCAATAAAAATTTTCTGTTTAGGCATAGTGCACCAATCGTAAGCAGAATCAACAAATATTTTATACAAGATTACGTTAAATGAGTCACGATTCGAGATATTTCCTCTTAACATAAGGCAGTACACCTGTCATGTCATGCTGAAGGTCGTAAAATAGTAAGTAATAAAGTGATAAAGCCCTACAACAAATTTCAATAGAAAAAATAGTAATAAACTAACATTTTGATAAATCACATTTTGATAAATTTTGATAAATAAATTTGGCATGTATCGTTCCTAGCCGAAGAAACTAACCAAGAAAACAAAGTTTACCCCACAAAACCTTCCTCAATTCAACGTCGATACTTTTTGGAGTAACATTGAAAATAAAAATGTGCAGACTGAGAGCCAGTTGTTGTGTAGTTTGAACTGCTTGCATAAATTAATTGATTTAACTCAGCATTATTTTTTATTTCGAAAATCTTTTGAGATTCAAACCACTTTCTCGCAGTGTCGATTAGCAACTCGAATCATTATTCGAACCAAAAAAAAAGAATGAGTCGCTAATCGGCGTGTGGTTTTCTTTTAATTATTCTTTTAAAAGTGAGTAAAAGCTTCCAGTTTCTATACTCAAATCGAAAATGGAATGAGTGATTATTCTCATCGCTAATTGCTATTTAATTTCAGTGCAGTTTGGAGGAATGGTTTCTACACGTTTGGCGCAACAATCGTGGTCGTTATCTGGACCGTTTTCTTAGTGTCAATTAAATGGGCTTTATCTATGACTCATTATGTAACCTGGCGGGCTCTGTGGTCTAAGTGGTAACTTCAAACGTCTGTCATATAAGGGCCGACGATCTATCGTAAACCATGCGAACTGGTGCCGCCCCACATTGACTATCCCACTACGTTCACTAAGTGACAGAAAAGCCCATGAGCATTAGTGCTCTAGTAGACTTTACCCTAAAAGGATTTTTATGCCTTAAAATTTATTTTACCTATACCAGGATACAACATCTCTCTCTCTCTCTCTCTCTATCGATTTACAAAAATGACGAGTAAGATCATCTTAAACCGTGTTTTTATAAATATCTTAAGGACAAAAGAAAACTCTCTCTGACTTGATCCATTTGACAATAACGGTTTGAAAATAGTTTCATAGTGCTTTAAATACATCTAGCAGTTACTAACTGCTTTTTAATGTCATTCCTGAAAATCTAACGGTGAAAATAAGATTGTTTTTCAAGTTAATTTCAACAATTAAAAACTCTTGCAACTAACTATTTCACTATAAGTAAAGAGCGTTGGGATTTGGATACAATTCTTTAAAGACCATTCTTTAATAATTTTACTTAAATGCTTTCCTACTATTAAAGCACAGACTGATGCTAGACATGCCGAAGCGTTTCGTGGGAGTAGTGACCACCTATAGAACACCTTTAAGCTTTTATTTACTTTGTACATTGTACAGTCATTCCAGCCATTTCTGGCTTACTAGATTTGTTAATATCACGTTGTCGTATAGCCAGTTATTATTGGGAGGAAAAGGAACCGGGTGGGATTTGCATCTCAGTACTGCCGTCAGGAGATTGCCGCCGTAGTTATCTCCAACGCCGGGCCGCATTGATCCACACATGGATTAGTACATTTAATACAGGTAAATTACTAAGAAAATACACTTCTTGCATTCGATACATAATTGACTATGTTAAAATTCAACTTTGCGGAATAAGTCATTATGCTATGGTACTGGCTTCGGGAAACTCCGGAAGATAAGGTGTCTTTTATGGTAGTATTGACAAAACAAATCCATGAAGTAGAGATATACTTTTACCTATTATTCTTAAATAATGTTTTAGCTAATCCCAAGTCTAGTCTAACAGAAACCTTAATTTCCTATTTGGTTTCACTATCAACCTCGACAAAGCGTGTAATAATACGTCTTAAAGTAAAACCTCCTGATTTGTTGCATTGTTTTTCTATTAACCAACTTTTTTAGTCATTACTTAACTATTGTTTGCGAGGTGCTTTTGTAGTGTCTGTCAAATTATCTTTAGTTTAGTGAACTTCCTCTTACAACGCGACTTAGCTCTGCTGGTACTTACGTGATTCGTGATCAAACAGCTTTTCCGTAGTATTTTATCTGTAAGCAAAATGGAACAAGTTTAGAAAAGGATTCACGCGGGATGGAATAACCAAAGACTTACTTTTAATAATACTACACGCTGAAAAAGTTGAACGATGTGCTCAATTTATTTCCGGATACTAAAATGAATCAGTCCCTCGGAAGAACACAACTTTCCAATGGTTACTTTGCTTAGATTTCCCTCCTCACCAAACAAGCACACTCACACACTAGCACTCAGAGTACAAGTTTTAAAATTGTTTCGTACGAAGTATCTTTTACTTGCATGGGGCAAAAGCACTGGTGGACACTAGGCAATGCAACCGGAAACTACTTTCCACACCTTTTCTTCCAACACACGATTGTTACGCTCTTCCCTCGTTCTCGTTGACGGCAATACGCTCGTCGCTCGACGAAGTTTCATGGAACATCCTGTACTAAACGCACCATGCACACACTGCTGGTTTTTGATGCGCCAATTCTTTCACATTCCGTCTCAAACTCTGTGGCACAAATGTTACTGTGATGTACTGCTTTCCCGCCTGGAGGTTACGCTTCCCTGCGGAATCCGAAACGGAAGTCCTACACACTACGTACGGCGTATTTTACATTTTCCGACGCGAGGCTAAACACTTCGATGACACGGGGCTCTAGTTGCACGGAGCGATCAGAAGAAGAAAAAACCCTTCCTATACAGTCAAACAAAACGCTCATCCCGAGGGTGGTGGTCGATCTTGCGGAGCATCTTTTCCCCTACACCCCCAAACGGCCTTCGTTTATTTGTGGACGCGATCGAGGCGGAAAAGGTTCGGGGCGAGAAAAGATTCAGATTCTTCACACGGAAAACATCACTTTTGCTCGTTTTATGGATATCAACTGAGGTATGCTCGATTATCCGTGCTCCCGGATTGGCGGACGGCACGGACTATCGCGAATAGAGCGGTGACGTTTTAATTTTGAATGCTGTGTACGTATATGCGGTGTGGTTGAGTGCTTGAGATTTGTTAAACAATCGTTATGCCTAGCTTCGCTGTTTATTCAAAAAACATTTGAAAAGAATCAATTTTAAAATGGATGTTACCACACCACCTGCTAAAACATTGATAGCACGTGTTGAAAATACGTGTTTTTGGATTCAAAAATATGACGGTTAGAAAGGTATATGATTTTGAAAGCAAACCGTTTGGTCCAATTTGCATGATTGTCTTATTTCATAAGAAATAATAGAAGCAAAGAAACCTTCGTTCTATTCGTTTTGTTCTTTATTTCACAAATTCTTAAACATAATTTGGCAACCGTTGGCTATTGCTTCCCTACACTCTACAAGGTACGCAGCTCTACACACAATACACAGAAAGTGGTACGAGAGAAAGAAAATAAAACAGTATTCGCAATAGGGAAACATAAAATGCATCAGAGCGACTAGAGAGAGAGTGGTCGAAAAAATGTAATCACACTACAGGCTTTGAAAATCTTAAAAACTAGCAGTTGTGCAAATCGTTACATCTCACATTGGTGCGACTAGAGATAGTGTGGGACGGCACTCGCTGGCCGATGGTATGAGATCAGGTTTTAAGGATTCTGACTAGGAGCCGGTGGAGGCGGTGGCACAGGCTGACCGGCGGTGCTTGTGGCCGAGGCTGAGCTGCCGGGTTGCTGGAGGGCTAGATCCTGATGGGGAGCCTGCAGCAGCTGCTGCAGCTTTAGGGCCGAAGGCATCGTGCGTAAGTCCACCGTTGGAATGCTGGCACCGGCAGCACTCTGTATGTATGCTAACAGTCTGCAATAGGAATGGACGGATAATTAATCTTGTTATTGATCATCCACGATCATCATTATAACCCACACCCCTTACAGTACCTTCTTAGCTCATCCAAGGCGTTCGCTTGCATGAGAATATAGTTCTTCGCCAGCAGCAGCGTGGCAATTTTGGAGAGTTTCCGCACCGAGGGCGAATGGGCGTAAGGTATGACGCTGCGCAGCTCGTCCAGTGCATCGTTCAGATCGTGCATTCGGCGCCGCTCCCGGGCATTAATGTTCAGCCGGACTGATTTCCCCTGACGGTTCTTCTGCTTTCCAGCTGCACCGGGCGGGACGGATGGGTGGTGATGGGGTGGTGGGCTGAAAAGAATTCATGCTCGTTAGAGTTGGCGGCAAGAAGGGCTGTCAAAGGCAATTACCTTTCAGCACTGCCCGAAGGACGATTTTCGTCCGTATGCGTGGATGCGGACGCGTGAGGTTGTGCGTAAAAGCCACCGAGCCCGACGGTGCCGAGTGGAGTCCTGCGTCCCGGTACGCTTTGCGGTGGGCTCGGTGTCGGTTCCGGATGGTGACCATGGACAGGATGAGAGGCCGGTGGGCCAAGATGAAAATTGAAGGGATTGTGCGGTGGGTCCATTTAGAAAAAACTGGAAAAACACGGAAAACAAGCATTTAGTTTTGCATTCCTTTGACAGCTCAAAGCTTTGACAGTGCTTTGAAACGGTTACGCTAGGTGGCGCCACAAACATTCCTCCCGGTGAGCTTTACCTGTCTCGCATATCCTCCCATCGTTTGTTGATGTTGGGTGGTTTGTTGGGTGGGAAAGGATATGCGAGAGACGCGATATCACCCAAAACGGAGACGTCAGTCTTAATTGAAAATAATTTCTCACTTTGCGTTCACACTCATTCATTTCGCCATTCCAATAAGTCTTACCTTCGCTTGTGTGTTATCCTTACAAGACGAATCAAGCACAATTACAATTGATGACTGCTATGTGAGACTCTCTACTTGTACTTGCGAAAATCGCCAACCAATAGGAAAGGACAGGCGCATCAGCAGACTGGCGGTGATTCACTGCTCGGCACTACCCTACATCCAATCACTCGACAGCTTCCCCACCACTAACACTATCCGTGCAGAATTGCCTTCGTTACAACGTCTTAACCTAGCGGGCATTTAATCAGACGAGGCGCGAAACAAAACGAACCAACCTTTCCACAACTTCTTACGTAGAATCCCGTCTCAAACCCGAACAAGTATCGAATCAAATATCGAACAACAAACAAGTTGGTCGAACTATTCGCGCGACTGGACGGCGCAACCAACCACGCGTCACCGAGACCGACCGACAAGCCGAGATGCGTGTTGATGATGATGGTGATGATGCTGCGGTTTCGCTATAGTTTGATGTTCGCATCTAATTCCAGCTGATGGCCGCTGATGGCGCTGCTGTCCCCTGTAGGGCATTTAAACGGGCAAGGACGACGCTGCTGCTGCTCGCGCACACCATGGCAACGTGCTGTGGTGAGCGAGACAGAAGGAGAGACAGATAGAGTAGGATAGACGCAAACCAACACACCAGCGCACACAAACACAGCCACACAAACGGCAAGGATATTGGCAAGGGGCGAACCAGCAAAGGGATATAAGGGCTAACAAAAACCCAAGAGGGAAGCTGTTCAGCGCTTGCTACGTTAGGTGCCGCTCGTTTCGAGTGGAATTGGAAAAACGATCCACAAATCAATTAAATGTCTGTTTGCTGAAATTAATTAATCCGTGGCGCAAATAAACGTGCGCGCTTCTGCAAAGCTCGCGTTGTCCGGCTAAGCACTTTTCATGGAAAACAGTAAACGGAATGTTTTAAAAAATATTTTTTTTTTTGTTTGTTGCTTTCGGTACCGGTCAGATTCGCAAGTTAACTTTTCTAACCAAACCTATGAACACACACACAAACGTATACATATATACTTCACCGGGCTTTGGATAAAATATTTAAATAAAGCGTCGGCAACACCAAACACCTGGTACAGTGCCCGGTGTAGTAGAGCGGTACAAGCGCCCCTAATGTAATATTTAACAGCAGCCCAGCATCAAAGTCCGCCCGTTTTGGAACGCATGGCCAGCGAGCAGCAGTAACCGCAACCTGTCGGAGGAACTTTGGCCCCGTGGTCGTCTCCGGCTCCAGCTTTGTTTTGCGGTCTTGGGGCAAGTTTTTGTGGATTGTAGTTGCTCCACTTCATTCGGAATGGTAGACAAACGTTGTTCGGCAAAGGACATTAGTAATGACTAAAGGTTTTTCGTGTAATGCGCCTTACATTTCGTGTTTGAAGCAGGAAAACTGGAAATTATATGTATGAATAAAAAAAAAACACACTATATAAGCAAGTAGGGAGCGTTTAAACCCAACCGTAGATAATAGCACAGATGTTTAATGACATTAGGGAATAGTTCAAGTGGGACACTTTTCGTGAGAGCTACAGTACAGCTGGTCTTGAATCAATATTGCTATATCGTACTGCTTTTCTATTCTTTCAACACAATGTTTGACGTTCCTGGATCAAATGATAATATTGTATAAATTGATTAGTTCCTTCTAGAACTAGCATATGAGTTGAACAATAACCCAAGCAATCAATTTTTGAATGAGATCAAATTTAAAAAAAAAAGTCTAATAAGTATCAATACATAAAACCGCATTTAAACACAATAAACAAGGAGTTTTAATTTTTTAAGCAAGCGTGTCACTTTTTATCCGCGTGTAACGCATTTGAGAAATGGAATGGTGAAAGAAATGAAGAAATTTGAGATTTAATGTTCACAACGAAAAACTGTTACGCTTTGTGATTTTTGATCCAAATTTGTATCACATACACGCATACACATTAACCTGAATAGTTTTAGAGGGCGGCAGTGACGAACGTTCCGAGTTCGCCAGCGGTAGAGCGGCACCCTGTAACAGCAGCAGCAGGAGCAGCTTCCGCCGACCCACCGAGTGGCGTCGAGTTTCCCTCGAGACGTGTACTAGGGTGCGTATACGCGTTTTGCGTACGCACCCCTCTGCGTACGGACGACAAATCCATCCTAAACACAGTATCCGCTTGTACATTGTGCACCAGACGGCAGCATACAATTAGCATTCAGCACCCCTAGCAACGGCAGTTGTGCTGAAGCGTCAGCGTTTGCCAAATAAATCCCACCTCTTCAGGCAGAAACTCTCGAATGGTGGTTGTAATGTGGCAAGAGGAGAGTATATTTATGAACAAGAGAAACAACAAGAAGCCCAGAACAACCAGATGGCAGGGGGAGAAACCAGAGCAAACCCTTAGCATTATTGTAGCACATTCGTGTGCGTCGAGTGCATGTGATGCACTGTTACAAAACCGTGAAAAACAAAGTTGTCCTAAACGATGTTCAAATGAAATGTAATGGTTCAATGGACTGAATGTTCAGAAATTGTTTTTTCCATTATTATTATTATTTTATTCCAATAACTTTTCATTGCCTTCTTTCACGAGGGAGACAATTTGTTTGGTAGCTTGTGTTCTTGTAGCTTGTTCAGCATAAAATCATGTCCCAACGACGTTCTTCGAATAGAAAAACACACGAGATCTATTACTTACTACATCGAAACATAGAGAGCAGTCATACGGATATGGAAAATTGATTTTTTGGCCCGTTCCTATTAACTAAACGTAATCTCCGCGTTGGTTTAGTTACAAGGCTTTTGCTTTAGTTAGTATTACTTAATTTGTCCAAACAATAATTCTTGCTTGCTTGCTACAGTACTTTATTTCCCCGTTTCAAATGCTATGCTCAGAACATTGGCGCCTAAATGTATGCTAATAGCATCTCCCGTTCATGGATGGTATGTGAAGATTTTTGCTGTTATCGTTCCAACTATCGGATACAGATACACTTTTCAGAATCGGAGTTTGCGTATGAATGCTTTTGCTTGAGCATAAGCAAACCAAGGGATTCTTTTATGTGTGTGAGTAAGAGATTTTTAAAGACACTACCATCCCGTGCGACTTTGCTACTACCACTGGTCTGAATCAAGGGATGGTAATAATATTTATTTCTTGTTAAACAGCTTTGCACCAGCTGCATCGAACAGCGTAGTTCCGTTCAGCTCTTATTTGGGGACGGTAAGTTTCGCATCCCATAAGGACTTAATTAGCTTCTTGCACACACACACATACACACACTGCCTGGCACTCATTTATGATCGCCAATAATCGTAAACAATGTCGGATGGTGCCATTTAAACTCAACGATGGCAATTAGTTGGGATTGGCTGGCAGTTTGTGACAGGTTCGGGGTAGTGCGGGTGAGGCAGTTATTAAAATGGACCGCTAACAGTAACAAGATCCAGCAGTATGCTGGACGGAACCGATAATGAGCGTAAGAAATTTTAAAATCAAAGCATCTTTGATGTTGTGTCAGCAAATAAAAATGAGCCAAATGAACACTTGATCCATGCTTGCCTTCTAGAAATGTCACTCACATAGTTATGTAAAGGAGTTTTTTTTTTACATCTAAACGGTGTACTATATAAAGGCTTGGTTACGAAATGTATGCAAATAAGAGTTGTGACATTAATCCATGTCTCTGAGTAAAAAAACTCTAAAAACGTGTAAATCCGAAGAAATATCACTCAATTTATTTATGCAAGAAGAACAAAATTTTATATTCATATAAAAGAACAAACAAAGAACAAAGAACAAATAAAGGAACACTTTCTCCGTTGCATAACATGGAAATTTCCCATATTTAATGCTATCTTCATTAAAACGTTTATCATAATATGTTTTGCGCCTAAATGTATGCTAAGTGCTTATTATTATAGCAATTAGATTACAACGTGCAGATTGTATTTTCAACAGATTCCCACTGCGGATTCGTTTTATTTGACACACTCACACAGTAAATTTCATTTTGATTTTTTAGCTTTCAGGTTACTGATTTGTTTTTCTTTATGATTGCTTATCAAATTGTACCCAAATGTTTAACCCCAATAAGGATAGTATGTCTTAGGCCAGCTGGCTTGGTAAAGTTCTCGATCGGATTGTTCGAAAGATCTAATTGTTTTAACTGTGGTGGATAGAGCGTGTCGCTCGCAGGCATTGCTGAGATTCGATTGAACGACAAATTTATTGAAGCAAGGACCGACAGTTTCCTTAACGCTCCCCACTGAATGCAGTCGATCTGATTGTGCTGTAGCTCAACGTTCTTTAAACCGACGAATTGCTCTATGCAGTGCGGAAGCCGGATGAGATTGTTATGCGCTACTGAAACCCCTTGCAGTTGGTGCAAAGCTTTCCACGGGCACATATCTAGCACCGTTAAGCGATTGTGATCCAATATAATGCCGGAAAGGGCCGGCAAGTTTAGCTCACCTGTAAGCGATTCGATTTTATTGTGTGATAATATAAGCTGAAACAACTTAACGAACCGAGCAAACAGATTCAATTCGACACTAGCCAGCCTGTTATAGCTCAAATTTATAGTGTGCAGTTCGGTGGCAGTATAACTTTCACTGGGAAACTCTTTTCCTTGCACCAGCTTTACTCTACTGTTTGTCACTTGTAGTAATAATAATTTTTTCAGCGGGTAAAACACATTCAGGTTGACACTCTCGATGCTCGAGTGATGGAACCGTATGTACTGAATGTTTGTCAGCGTGACCAACGTGCAAGGAACGCTTCTCAGTAAACTGTATCTAACGAATATACTTGTTATGGCTTCATTTCGCTCAAAGTAAAGATACCTCACTCCCGTGTCGTACAAGTTCAAGCTTTCAATATCACAAGAAGCCGGTATGGAAACGGTTTTAAGCTTTGGCGAATCACTGATTAATACGTTATTTACGAACTGCGTTACTGTGTTGCAAAAGCGGGCATCGAGCTGGACGCTCTGCAGATTGAAGATCTGGATCGCTTGCGTGCCGTTTGGCAGATGATCGAGAAAGAAGTATCCTTCCTCCGATGGGTTCCAATCCTGTACCGCACATTTGCGGTCATTCTGGCCGCAGTTAAACATAAATCCTTGCACACGTGGTAGAATGGTAAGGCAGACGTACAGGCTGCAGAATGGATGAGCGTTTAGTAAGCGCAGGTGACGATTCGGTGAAGTGTGAAAAATGTTGTTATATACCACAGGAAATTGGTGAATAAACCCATATTTGCGTAAACCACTTAAAGCACTCTTACTGCACACGATGAACAAACCACACGGTACCTAGGACAGTTGAAAACTGTACACGCTTGATAAAAACGAACCACGAAAACAACTGTAAACATTCGAGTTGCTGAGTAATGATCAAAACACCATTATTGTAAATTATACTTTCTGAAGTTACGTGACGCATTTACGCACAGGAAAAATATAGTAAAGATCATTAGTAGTCGCCCCAAAACTAATTTGAATTGGTAACGTAGACCGATGATGATTGTGAGCAAGAGTTCAAACAGTATGAAAAAAAGTTCATAGAAAAGTATTTTTAGCTTCATTAAAAAAAAAACTTAACCATAGCTTGAAAGTAATGTATCACATTATAAAAAGATTGATATGCATTTATTTTGAGTCTAAAATATACCGTTGGCGTGTTTCGATGATCGTATAAGTGGGCCTAACAAAATGAAGAAAAGAATCAGTCCTTGCCTGTTATTCAATATTAAAATTTACTAAGTTTGGTGATTAAAACATGTTCACCAGTAAAAGGGTAATCCAAACACAACATTTCACATTCTCTAACATTGCGTTCAAAAGTATTATGATTTATCCTGCTTTGTTTTCCACTTCACGTCGCACCCAGAGTGTACACACACCGTACTGCCCGAGAGGCGACGGTTAATCAACAATACTGCCAACCCATTCCGATAAGCCATGCGATCAGCGACGAGAGAGCAAAAATGACTCGCCCGGCCGCTGGTGGTGGCTTGCGGGAAGGGAATAAATTAAATTTATTTCAATTCATCGGAACTGCAGCGGATCGGCAGGTTTTCCACGCGCGTTAACCCGCGGGCCCTTTTCCCCGTCCGGTTGCCTTTCCCTTGTTCATGTGTCACGGTCAGGATGAACATGGTTCGTCGTTGTTGCGCCGTCCCATACCCCACCCCCTCCCCATCACCCGAGCTCGAACCACTGAAAACTCATTTAAATTCAATCGAGAAATTTTTAATTTGCTTATTATTAGCATTTCTTACAATTTTCATTTTCCGTCCGGTAGACCCCAGCGAGCGCCGTACCGAGTGTCCGAGGTTTTCCAATTTTCCTCCGAGCGGGACCCGGTTTGATGTGGCCCTGCGGCAGGCTTTCGCCCACTGTTGGTGGCTGCGCCGGGCGGTTGAGCCTCGTGAACAAGCAGGGAGCCGATGAAGGCCGATGAAAGAAAAGCAAAAACGAAGCACCCTGAACTTATGACGCTGTTGTCCATGCTAAGCGGGCAGTCAGTTGCGGGGGGTGCGCATTTTTTCATTTTTACTTCCAAGCCCAGCTAGACCAAGCAGCAAAAGGTAGAAAGGGGTGATGAACTAAAACCCATTTTGCTCACTGGCAGCCGGAAAGTTCTTCACCTTACTCATCATTCTTGTACAGTTGTTCCCTACCGACTGTGTAATTTTACTTTGTGAGAAACTTTCCATGCTTTATGCTCGGAGGATTTCCATCCCACATCGATTCAGCTGTAAAAACTATGGTCTTACCCGCCTCCGTCTTTACAGCGCAGGGAGAAGTTCTGCCCGGGTCGCCCGGGTCCGTGAAGCAAAAGTGTGCAGCATCGTCAGTTAAGGAAGTTTACAGCCACGAAAGTACAACCACGGAACCACGGATCCGCTTCTCCGACACAGCAGCAAGCGAGTGCGATAGCTAGGGGAAAGGCAATGGGCAATGGAGGAGTGGCCGTTCTCTGCTCCATGTCAAATGTCGCCCGGAAATGGAAGAAATTAATTTAGATAAGTTTTCGGTGTGTTGGTTTGCGGTCTACGGCAAACTGCTGAAGTAAGCGCGAACTTCAGAGTTTGAGGTTTTTCTGCGAGTTCCCTACTGGAAGGTTTGCTGGAGCATGAACGGTGGCGGGAAATGGGAAGAAGGGGATGGATGAGACGGAGGGAGTAGGAGAGCTCTGTTGATCTGGGAGGATGGTGGACGGTGTTTATGCTGACGCTGGAATGAAAATTAAATTCATACGTTCAGCGGTTGCCCACGGTCGAGACACGAAAAAAGAGTTGTTTATGTTGGGCGAAATGATTGATATTGTGTGCTGCGAAAGATCAAGCAGGAAATAATTTATTGTCAATATTTTAACATTGAACATGCAAAGCGGATAAGCGTATGCAACTAATTGGTTTATAAATTTGCAGGCATAGCATAAAAACACAATTTCAGAAATCCTATTACCATTCATGTTGCATGCATTTAGGCGTATTTTCTATTGAAGTTAGTCCTAATGTTACTTAGCTATTTAAATTGCATACTTCTAGGTATAGTTTGTAAAAAATGAACCTAAATGTATGCAAATATTACTAGTAAGGTATTGTTCACTATTTTGATCGCTTTTAAGAAAACTTTGAACATTCCGAATAAATAATGTTTTAATCAATCGTATTAAAAGGCAAAGACTTATTTAGTTCCAATGTTATAGCTTCAATTTAAGCAATACGGCCTGGCCATTGCTACCGAATAAAAAAAAATTAGCTTCAATTTCCATCCCCACTATGATGGGATGCTTAGTCAAGCAAATTAGGTGCAATTAATTAGTACGTTGACACCCGGCTAATTACTTACATTTGACAACTTCTCAGAAGACGCTCGAGGATAGGCTTGTGCCTCTATTTTCTTTAATTTAATTTATTATTTATGAGACATTATCATTCACATCAACCACCAGTGCTCCAGACACATCCTTTCAAGTGTTTCAAGAGCGCTAGAAATTAAATTACACCCAGACGACCGCTTCCCTTCAGCAAACTTCACCCGCCAAAGTGAAGGAAACGATACCAGCGCGTCAGGCTGCGAGGTTTGATTAAACGCTTGCGTTAAAAACAACCGTACCCAGCAACCGGGGAACGCTTTTCCACACATTAAAGCCACTCAGCATTGCGTCTCGAATTGTGCACCATATGGTGCACCGTTTCACCACATGCGTCCCCTGCACCCACCGCCCTTTCCCCAAAAAGGGATTTGCCTGACAGGGAACTCCGAGGACCATTTGTCATCGAGATGCGTGCTGCTGGATTTGAATATTGTTGTGCATCTTGTGGAACACAGAGGGTTCGGAAACGGAGCGGAGCCAGTGGGAGCGGGCACTGCAGAGTGATCATTATCATCGATACTCGAGATACGTCTTTTTCCATCCGTTCCTTAAAGCTGCGCTGTTTGTTTGCTAAAGCCCTCCCCGGAGGCACTATCGTACGCGACACAGTGCAGTGGTAAAGTTTTACTCATCATGCCCATGGATTCAATTGGATTCCTGCTGTGCAAATTTACCTTATCTCGCTAGGACGTGGCATTGGAACGCGTGGAAGCGGTACGGACAACGGCGGGAAGGAATTATTGATTGGATGCTGGGAATGAAACAGATGCAGCCAGAGGCACACGCAACACAAGAGTATTCTGTTGGGGGTAATAATTTCTAAAGGGAGCTTATCTTTTAGGAAACCAACGCCTTTTAATTGTGAAGTTCTATGTTGGACCTTATGGCAATAAAGGATGTTTGGAACGGAGTTAACATTTACAAAGGACTCACAGAACGACTCTCAATCGTTGGATTGTGCAAAACTGGACATCCATTTCATTGATTTGTTTGTTATTTAAAGATGAAAGCCCGTATTTCCTTCAATCGACGTTCCATGCCTTAGTACATACTGTTGAGTACCTGCCAGAAGTACCTTCGCACGATTGTGTCGACTAACTGTTGTCGACTGCTGGAAAATTGCAAGTTGCTAGATCTGGATGCAAGCAGGTCACGTGGACAGGCAAATGTTTTTCAAAGACACAGACAGAGGGTGAAAAGTTCGAATTTACATTAGATGATTGAGGGTGTTTTGTTGATAGTGCAGGCCCTACAGCTATTGTTGCCTGGCGCGTAAGCTTCATGTGCTATGCATAAAACATGAGCGCTTCGGGTTCCAATGATGGTGATGCTGAATACTACAGTTACACTATTTCACAGTCAGCTTACCACCCGAAAAAGGGCTTTCAATACAAAAGGAGGATTGCACTTTTGAGCAGTGGAACTAGTACAAATGTACACCTTTTCACCTGCTGCATGCCTTCCCTCGTTCGTCTAGCCTCGTCCATACACATATTAATTTGTTGCTTTCGCCGCCAAAGCAACGCTACCTAAAATGGAAGAGTTTTCATCGACACCAGTTGTTTGGCTTGCAGTGTTTTCTTTGCGAACGCTGTTGCACATTTTCGTGCTTCGAACAGCCATTCGAACAGCAAAGCTGCACACATACAGGATGCCCACACACTCCCCTCCCGCGGTAGAGGAAGATGATGCATTTTTAATTCCCCCATTGCCATTGCTGCTTATTCCGGTGCCGGGAACGGGTTTTATCTACCAGTTCCAGTATAACCACATCCGGCGGTACGGATACGGCCATGGACGTATTTTTGCATCGAAACACTCGTCTCTCGAAAGGTAATATGCTGCGCACCCGTTCACTATCCCCTATCGTCCCGTTTATGCTCCCGTGAGAAGCGTTTTTCATATTTTCCCTATGGAGTCAATTTCCCAACGGTGTGAGGGCAGACAAGGGTGAGTGAGCGCTGGACATGGCCAGGCCGGACGTTAATTATATTTCCTTTGAATTGTACCGGAAACGATAAAAGGATTAAATTGCTTTATGCTGCTCCGGACCCGACAACACGGGAAAGCTTAATGGAATGAAAGGATGCGGCTCGGGTGCCTGAGTGCTGCCAGCCGAGGTTGGTTTTTTTTTTATTGGAGTACGAGCTTTTTCCTTTTCTTCTTATCATGGTTTTTGAGTGCTGCGGTACTTTACCGATATTTGTTCATGATGTTAGAAAGGGAGAACATATACTTAGTTTATTTTGACAAAGGTTCAATTTGAGATACGATAAGGTATCATTTTGGAAAAAAATATATTTGCAGAAAATTGTTTTGCAAACAAAATTGACGAATATAAACAGTCAATATAAAAAGTAAAATACTAAGCAATACGGCCAGGCCGTTACTACTGAATAATAAAAGTAAAATATTTTGAAAATATTTCCCATCAAATATAAATATTACAAAAATACCACAAATAAACAAAGAAATATAAAAAAGTAAAAACAATTAATCAATTAGAAACATCTCTACAATTTATTTGACGATTAAAGATTAAAATTTAAAGATTAAATTTAATGCATCGAACTTTTTAAAAAGATAAAAAAGAATTAAACAAGTTGAAATCACATAAGTTTGAAGACAATTTAAAGAAGAATATAACATGGGGAAAAATCAAAATAACAGCATACAGATACAAATAAAACACAAAAAACAAAATAAAAATATATATAGTTGAACATGTATGATGATACACTTTTTGAAATACAATCACTCACATAATAGGAATAGAAAAAAAAACACTAACAAAATAGAAAATAAAAACCAAAGTCAAGAAACCAATGATAAGATCATCAGTAATAAGGTAACAAAGCTGAACAAAAACCTGTTGAACTAATTAGAATAACAGCTCATTCGTCATGAACCCAACACCTCCAGCATTGTGCACTACTTGGTATAGAAAGTATTCTTTTTCTTCGTGCTCGTTCAAATGCATCAATCTTTGCAACTTTTTGCACTTTTCCTATACATTGTAAAGCTTTCACGCGTTGCATAATGAAGCAAAGTTGCGTAGCGCGCGGGTACGATGCATCAGCACACTCGAGCGTGTCAAAGTTCAGACGTAGCAAAATGTTCTGGTTTTGACTTTTTGAACCGAGAAGAAAATCCTCTTACACACGCGCTTCACAAGGCGCCCCGCATTGCCCTTACGGGTCACGGGACGGTACTACCTCTCCTTACTCCCCTACACCAAAGGACGCTGGTAAAAAGCTTTTCCACGTTCGATCTTAAGTCGACTTTCCGCTGCTCCGGGTGTGCACTCCGGACGGTTTGCTCACATACATCCTCCCATAGGTGTTGGATTTAGCTTGAACTTTTACCGTGCTGTTCCGGAGTGGAATAAAAATCCGTTCGACACGACAGCGTTTAGTCCGTACCACTTCAGACGGCTCGGTGTTAGCTTTCAGAAGCTGGCAAGCTTGTCGAGATGTCGAGATTATTTTAAGTCTCGCTTCGGTTCGCTATCGTGCCTTAGTGCTACTCGTGGCGAAAGCTACCACCTGTCGGCCACAGCTGACTAGAGGTGACTGGTGCCAGCGATGCTACAACGCTTTGGTGGGCCACCATCGCCGTCTGCGTCAGGGATTGGATGATGGAGAGCTTTGAACATTCTTGAGCGATTAAAACCATGCTCGCAAGGCTTATCGTTGGAAGGGCGTGTTTGTTTTTTTTTTTTTTTTTTTCTCCTCCCAAGTGTTCGATGAAACACTATTCCTATTCGGTGTCAACCGGGCCACCGAAAGAGGAATGGCGTTTTGCTCGTTTCTGTCATTTCCATTCCTGTTCGATGTGACAGCAAATAGTTTTTGAAAGGACACACAAAGGCTCGGAAAGAGCATACCAAGCTATTCTCTCGGGTTTCCATTTGCAACCGTTCCCGTGTGCAGAGAAGGTTGTTTAACTGCATGCACATGACGATCGGGGTATGATCCTGCTGCCAGCCATGGTTGAACGATGTTCGAATGATAACAGTGGCAAGCTTCCAGTTACGCTTGAAGAAACACAAAAACCGGAAGCCAAGTATGTGAAAACGTAAAAGTGATTTGTTCTATTTATTTTGCTTCAAGAATTACACCAGGGAATGAAAAGATAATGTTATTTCATGTACTGGAAGGGTACAGTGCCTTGTTAAGAAAATTTATTCCATCCTAAGGAAGAGAATAATATGAAGAAATAGTAAGTATCGCATTATTGACCATTTCGTAATAGCTACACCAATGTGATTGCTCGGCTCGCTCAGTAACTACGGAGAAACTATTGTAAAGTATAGCTCAGCAACTAAGGAGAACTTTTTACATTATTAAAAAAGCTTATAAACTTGATGTTTTACGATAGTTTTCCAATGCTTCATATTATTGTTTAGCTTCTTACAAAGTGGAGATTCAAAAATGACTCGTTGCTATTTAAACTCTTAATTTGTTATATGTTTATACATGACCTTAACTTCTTAACCGACAGTACTCGACCGATCTGGCGGCATGAGAAAATAGTTGTACCTTACATTTAAAATAAATAAAAAAAAGCCCAACATCTTCCCCATTTTGCACTGCCACCTTTCATCCACCTTCCAAGGGGTAACAAATAAATGTAATTCCTTCTTCTAACATTAATGATCTCGAGAGCAACCGAACCATATTGAAACCCTCTGATTTAACGTGAACAAAGAACGAACCATCATCCTGCCCGTCCTAGGAGACACACCGCGAAGGGAGAAGAACGAATGCGACGGTGATCAAGAGAGCATTCGAGCTGTACCGTACTATATCCCTCCCCCGAATGACGTCATTGCAGTCGGAGGAAAGGTTAAGCGAAGACAAAAAGGCTCCCCAGTTCGTTACCATGGCAGCCATGGTGCAGGCAAACTTCAGGATGGTTATGTTGGAGGCACATTCAACCGTACCGAAAAACCTCTTTCTCATTGCTGCTGCATGGCGAAGTTCCTAGCGAGCGAGAGAAAGAAAAGGATAGAGAAAAGATAAATCAGCCATGCGTGTATGTATGTGCGCGTTGGAATGTTCAATTTCCCTGCTGCACTTGCGTGTACACGTACGTGTTCAACAGCCCTTTAACAGCGCTAGGATACCGGAATGCCCCCGGATAAACGTCCGGGCACCCAAAAACCCCATCCCCCGCAAACACACAGTCGCTCCACACCACGCCGGAACACCGGATGCTGTTAGCGGACGTTTTTGGGAAGAGCAACAATTCCGTGTTTTTTTTTTTGAAATCGCTAATTGAAATCGGCCGATCATTGGAAACGATTATAGTTTGTGCGCGGCAACGCAACAGCTCGGAGGCGATTATCGATGAAAGCTATCTGCAGTTTTTATTGTGTCGTCCTCACGTCCCAGGTTCCCCCATCCGATGCAATCCGTTTTGCAGCTGCATTTATGTGCAGGAGCAGCCCTGAACGGTGGGTTTGGGCCAGGTGTTTGTGTGAGTGTTGTACCGGGGAAGAACGATAAAATCGATTACGGGAGCAAGCGGTTTCGTTCGCTATCATGTTCAACAGTAGCGAGTTGCGTCGAATCTGATCGGAGCGGTTTCAAATTGCACACTTCAAATGGTTGTAATGTGAAAACAATCGCATTTAATTTGCAGATATGCTGAGTTTTGGCTGGATGAACTGAATTAAAACAGTAAGCACTGCATTCTACCCATTGCGTATTTTCCAAACAATAAAACCGTGAGGTAAAGTGAATAAGAATCCAATTTAAACTCAACTCAACTTCAGCCGTCTGAATGTAGCAATTTAAATTAAATTCCACAAACCTTCACAATCGGACAACCAAAATAACCTTAATCAGTCGACTGCCATTTGAATACGAATACGCACCCATTAATCGTTGCCCTTGCCTCTCGTTTCACCAAGTGCAGCACCACAAAGCGATGATTAAAAATAATAAAAACGTCTCACTAATTGATTAGTGGTGTAGAGCTAAATTAATTTCAACACTTCTCCGCACAAGCAGTTGTGCCAAACGCATTTGGAGTTGAATTTTTCGCCACTTATCCTTTTCTCCTATTCAGCGGTAACTAGCAGTGGAGGCGCTAGCGGCGCGACTCACATTTCAACGATAATCATTGGCCCAATAATTGACACACCAAGTGTTTGCAAAAGGATAGGTGCACCAAGAGGGAGGGGGGGTGGAGAGGGTGTAAAGAACTAGGGAGGAGGTTATGTTTTTCGGGAAACAGGGAAAACAGGACCTTGCCTAGCACCATGTCCGACGAGCTTTTTGCGCGAACTAATTAGTCCGTTTGACCGCAAATGTGTTTCGGACCGAGTGAACAAAGGTAAGCGTCGGGGGCTGCAGAAGCTCATTAATAAGCCGATACCCCATTGGGGGGCCATTATTATTCATTTGCTGTGATTGATTGATTGATTGATTTATGGAGTGTTTCGACAACGAATGGATCGCTTCGACTGAGTGTTGAAAATAAGGAGTTACATACAAACACAAAAAATCAAACCAACGTTTATAGCGCGGTAGAGCAAAACCTAACTCTTAGCTAACAAAGCATCGCACGCACCAATATCGTAAATCCCTTTTTCCACGAAACTTACCCAATCTGTTGCTGCACACAATGTACCGCCACAAAGTATGGCTTACAATTTTAAGCACATAAAATGAAATACGAATAGCACAATGCTTTCCAGCCTGGCGCACCGAAACGGAACATTAAACGCCTTTCCGCAGCCGCTTTTAAAACGCTGTACATGTTTTGTGATTATTCTCATCGATAAAGCAAGGTAGCGAATGGGGACAGCAGCGAAATAAAAACAAACTTTTACAAAAACAAAGCGAAAAACCTCCTCGGCCGGTCGACAGCGATAGAGCATTAGCAGCAGCAGTTGTTCATTTTCCCGGGTACCCGGGCGTCCAAAACCATCGGCAACGATCGGCCGTACCTTCGATACGGTGTTAAATCGTCTGCCAATCCGCTACTTCCGTTTTTCCTTCCCACCCGCACGAGGAAAACAGAAAGGGAGGGATGGGAACGCGGGTGTGAGGCAACGAACGGGATCAATTTTTATGATGAGTCCATTCCCTGGGACAGAATTCCGCTGCAGGTACGGCAGCATGTGACGCTGCCAGCGTTATTATCTACGAAGCGAAAAACACTCATTTCAAGTACGATTACCATCGTCGTCCTCATCATCAACAGCAGCAGCATCATCATCATCATCATAACTCAGCCTCATCCTCATCTGGTGCGGCTGCTCAACGGAGGCGCGTATACACATTTTCATGCTTAACTAGAAGGTTCCTCACGGATTTGTGCACAAAGTACGGAATGGCTTTGGAATCGTCCGCGTCCGCATCACAGTCGTATTTTCACTTCCGGTACGAATACCGTGTGTTTGTGTGTGAAATATTCCTGAAACGCACTGCATCATTAGCCTAATGAAAAGTGGGATGATTTGGGCGCGTTGAAATTGTCTTGCGAAACACAAACCATCGCGTCACAAGAAGAGAACCAGCGCATATTGTTCAATGAAAATGAAAAAAAAACCTCAAAACTTTAAATACGTAAGACATACAGGTAATACATATTTATTTTTTTTTATTCGGTAGTAACGGTCAGGCCGTATTGCTATAATAAATATGTATACTTCAAATTAATACATATTAAAACATATTTATACTTCAAATTAACAAGTACATTTTTGTGTAAGTAAACAAAAGTAAATTAAATACAAGTCAAGAATCGATACAGAAATAACTAAACAAAATGGAGAAAACATAAAAATCAAAAGAAAAAACAACAAATCTAATCAGAAATAAGGAAAATTTACAACACAACAGAAGAAAACTTGATGAAGTGTAAAAAGCAGTAGTAGATAAAACATGTAGACAGTAATTAAAAAATCACAAAAAATGATAATGTTGACTTGAGCAACAAATCTTAAAAGTCTTTTATCTTTTACATAAAGAAAGAAAAATACTAGAATTTAAACATAAATAAAAATTAACAAAGAAGTATTAAACACGTAAAAAATGTTTTTCAACTAGGACCAAATCAACATGCTTATTTACTTGATTTTGAATTAAATTTGACCAAAACCATGCTGCTGAGAACATGAACAGATGCGGCCATGTACCGCACAACACAGACACAGCCAAGTTTTAACGAGCTCTCTCAGCACAACACGGTACAAAATCCGTGCACCAGGCATGAAATCGTCTTTGTAAGAGCAAATAATTACTTCGAAACGTACCCTTCATGCGTAAAATTTATAAAATAGCACAAGCAACAACAAAAAATCATCCGCTTGCTCCAGTGTACCAACTTTTCACACAAAACAACGAGCACAGGAAGGAAACTGCATTAGGAAGCGTGCACAACGAGAAAGCGAACAACCAACGGAGAAACATGAACACCAGACCGAGCTAAAGGTCGTAAGGCTGGTGCAGGAACCATGGCCCCTTCCATCCCATTCGAAACCGTACAGCGAATGTCTTGGGCTTGGTGTAATCATTTAATTAAGAATTTATCTTCCTGTCACAACCATCAACGTTGTGTTCTAGCATCCGGTCCAAAGCTTTCGAGAGTGCGCCACCCCGTTCCCAAAATGCGGGTGTGCTTTGAAAATAGTAACGCTGCAGCAGTTAAAAAATAACATTTCCTTTTTGCCAGAAGGGAATGAACCTGCCCAAGGTGTGCACGCGGGTGGAAAAAGCGTGTATTTCAACTTTTGCAACAACGTCGTCGTCTTCGCAGCGTCGGTCGCTCATTAGATGGCTTGCCGGCCGTGGGTTCCCTTTCACCCGCAGCATTTGTCGCCGTGTGTTTGCAGCTGAACAGGGATATAATTTTCGCACCGCTCCAGTACAGACTTTTCCCCCGTCCATCTTTTCCGTGGCGGGGATGCAAGGATGTGAACAAACTGTCCGCCCAGCATAACACACCATTAACGCCACATAAAACCGTAAAACGAATGTGCCCCATTCTGCGCATCTTGCGTGGAATGTAGTGATTATTGCGAATAGCTTTTCCTGCTTCCTCTACCACCCTTTTCGGTCATTACAGTCACCCGTTCGCTGCCCGAACGGAGGAGGAGGGCAGTAAGCTCTCAGCTATAATGTTTTGACGCAGAGGGCAGAGTGCACAACACGGCACAGCAAACACACGCTATTGTGTCGATGATACTACCGCTGGTTGACTGGCTGCTGCCACTGTTTGCTGATCATTTTGGTACGGTCCCGATGATGGCAGGCAACGCGGGAAATGATAATCACACGTCCGTGCGATAAGCATCCGCGTGTAATCGCGTCAGGCAGGGATTTGTCAGTCCGAACAACGCGGCAGGTGGCAGACGCTACCGTTGTCCGAACGGCTTGCTGGCAGTTCATTATATGTATATTTCCGATCGAGCTTAATGCTGAGCTGCTGGGGGAGAGGTTATAATATCGAATTGGTAATAATCCTGCAGCGGTAGCATAATACTGTCCTACAATGGATTGAGTGACAGTTGGGGATCAACGGACGACGTTGTACTGTCGCTCCGGGCACAAGCAAAAGCATTTCACACGGTGGATGGAGTTTGTTTATTTTTGGCTTCCAAATCTCGCTAATTACTTAGCTACCTTTATCTTTCACTAGCGCCCTCCAGCGGAAAGCGGAGGAAGCAATTTTGTATATCTTTCTCCCTTTGTTTTAAACACACGCCACAGCACGTTACAAGCTACAGCAGCTCAACTCCAATATTAAATCCACCGTAATGTGCTCCATTTCTCACCGCATCGACCTTCGTGAAGCGTTCTACTGAGAGGTAGAACTTTGTAAGACGTCAGAATTTAATTAAGTCTCACCGTTTGAAGTAGTGTAACGCATTCAATTTCGGCTCTGATTTTGTGGCAACGTAAATGGTAAGTATTTAATAGCCGTAACTTAGGAGCTCCGCTTTTCTGCCACTCATCGCCCTGAATTGTTTTGTGCTCCTTTTGCGTTCCTTTCCCTCGCTCGCACGTGCTTGTGTTGAAGACATTTCACAAAAATGATTGATTATGGAAGATTAGAAGCCTGAAGCGAGTCCTTTGTTCTGGGTGAAAATCTGCCCGCAGCAGTGGAGATTTGTGATTTGTAGTAAGACGATCCGGTCTCCAAGTTTGTACAAACGTATAGAGGTGGAGTATCACTTACACATCCTCCAGCAAACACACACACACACGCACATCGGGCAAACGTTTTCACAGGCGAGTGCTATAGCACACTCATGTATCGATAAGATCAAAAGTTTGATGCTTTGTGAAGAGCCTCATCTTACATCGGAATAGAACACTCTAGCGTTAGGAGCAACTTGTACTACGCGTGTACTTGAATGGCCTGACCGTTTGGCATGTCCGCTAGCCGGAAATACTCTCCGCACAGCGGTCTCTCGGTGCGTGTAACACACAACAACACACACTTGAGGGTTAGATCAAGTCGCCGTCACAAGTGCTGCCAGGATTACCCTTGACTCGGTCGCTAAGACGCTTCTTCCGTGCCAATGTTTCCCTATGCGTCCTAATTAAACCGGCAGCTGGCAGGTTTCCACGGGTACATTTTCTTCCCGTAATAGGTTCACAGTTTTCCAACGACGTTGTTCGACGAGGACGTGTACCCTCGCCCTCTGTGTGCACAGCCCGGCAGCGAGCAGTAGGTGTCTTCGGGTTGGAAAAGGGAGAGGAAATTTAATTAAAATGAAATATAAACACCCAACATTCCTGGGATGCGAGCTCAAGTGAACGGACCGCAGAAAAAAAAAACACACACAGAGTCTGATGATTTTAAAGCGTCGAACATGAAACCTTCTGCTTGCGCTGTACTTCACAGGCGCGCTCGTCAAGGGTAGAAGAAATACAAAAGGGACGCCTCAGACATTAGGCAAATAGCGACTGTGTGCCAGGCCAGCATTATCAACTAATTTGCTCGCGTGCTTCCACCAAGAGAAACTTTGTAGTTTTCTTTACTTGACGGTACACTATGCGGAGAACGCATAAAATTGTTTTCTGCCACGCTTAAGAAAAGGGCTTGCGTATAAGCTCCTTAAAGGACATTCAAAGGAAGGACCAGTGGCGGCCGGAACGGACGGGCCCGTGTTTCGATGATTATTTTTCGCAGCAACAAAGCTTGTGAAAAGTAAAATGACGCACGAAGCGGAAAAAAAATAAACGGTATTAAAACATTTCACAGTACCTCCGACACGGTTTTTCAAAGATGGCAGCTTGCCGTCGTGAAGGAATGTAAAATAATTCATCACCTGGTTGCTCGACGGCAAGCATCGCATCGCATCGTTCGCGGAAGGACGTGATAAACGGGGTAAACGGTTCGGCCCTCGGTACCCGTCGGGTGGGTTTTCCAAGCTTCGGCAAGCGAAACGCCGCTGTTAGCGTGCTCTGAATAGCTTACTGATGAACCCATCAAGCATTACATTTGGATAAAATATTCATCACACAGTTATTAAATTGTTATTGTAGTGTTCAAATATTAAAATCCTCCCACTCCCGTTTTAGCTTGGGATGGTAAAACTGTTGAAAGAGCTGGTCCTTTTTAAAGGCATAGCAGTGAATGTAGGGAACATATTTTGCAGAAAATACTAACTAAATTTAATGAAACATACAGTGAGTAGGTTTGGTTAGAATCAAAACATCATTAAGCTTGGAATATTTAATAATGAAGTTTCTTATAATTGATAGTAAGTCTCAGGATTGCATACTTCAGGGCGCTTCTAAAAAGTAAGTAGTAGGTCTTCGGATTACATACTTTTGGGCGTAACAGTAAAATTACCTTCAAATGTTTCCAGGTCCAATCCCTCGTCCCACTATGCAGTGCTACCATAGTTACGCACTCACCGAACGATCTTGCCAAGGTTGGGTCTTGCCGGAGTTGGAAAGCATTTAAAAATTCTCTTTTACGACCGTAATGAAGCAACATTTCGTGCTTAGCCCTCGCACCATCTCCTTCATGCCTTCCCGCTTCGCTCGCTTCCACTGTGCCTGTATACACAGAACTTTGAAGGTCCCATGGTTTGCATGCGTACCTTAATTCCTTTCCAACGATCTTTAGGGACCTAGAGGGTACCCGAGCTCCCGTAGCTGCACGGGTGTGTAGAAATTAATTTGATTTTAGACTTTCACATTCACAAATTATTCTCGGTAGAGTACTTGAATGGAGTCGAACCGCCGTCGCTGTCCACCATGCCTCTACACAGCCACACACAGAGCAGTGTTCACTTTGGAGAGCTTTTAAAAGGGTTCGGGGCCATGTTTTTGATTGCGAGCTACGGGCGTCACCCCACCCGTTCGGTTCTAATGGGACCCGCTCTGTTCGCTGTGGGGTTGTGTGAGGCAACATGGGCAGCAACGGTGATGGTGATGGCGCTGGAAACAATGTTGCTTTTAAAGCAATTTGGAATCCTCACCTCCGCACCGGAAACCGGAAGGGACCGGTGGTGGGGTAGTAAGCTAGACAAAAATGGCAAAATGCTCGTGAGAGTTGTCGAGTGGGAACACACGGACGGAAAAAAACAGGGTGGAGCGTTAAGGGTGTTTTTTGATGTTAGGCAAATTCTTTACACCCTTACACTGCCCCCCTTTGCACTTCATCCTCGCATCGGGTGGCTTTGTGTCTATGACGAATCTCTTCTTCCCTTTTCACCGCCGGTGAAACCGAAAGATCGAGAACCGGTTTTACACGCTCGCGAGTTTTCATTTTCGCACAATTTGATACAAATGTTTCGGTTCTGGTATGTTTGCACTTTCCACCCCTTGAGAGGTTAAATGTTTTTGTTTCCAGTGTTTCCAGGGACGCGAAAATCCGCGTATCCGTGCCTGCCATACGATACGGCTTCAAATGCAAGAAAGTGGGAGGCGTGCTCTTTTTTGCCTTCACTGTGTTGACGCTGAATTTGAATAAGGATGATTATGGTGTTTTCGTTTGTACACAAGGACCATTTCTATTTGCTGTGATTTTTAGCTGTTTCATAAAGTAAAATATTATCGAAAGTTTGTAAACAGAACATTGAGAATATGTAGCGGGTTGGTTTACTTTTTGAACTCATTTTTAGCAGAATTTTTCTGCGTGTTGCATAACTTTAGGCGTTCAACAATGATAAACTATTTTGCAATGGATTTTAATTGACAAAAACCATAGCGCTTTGTAAATAGTATATCTTAATGCGTTTGAAATGATCTGACATAAGTTGATGAAAAATTGCTATAAGACAACACTGTTTTTGTCATACGCTATGTATAGTTTAAGGCGTTTAAAAATTAAAGAATTCTATGTGTTAGACTAGGGTTAATTCTGTTTTATAAAGGTAAATAGTAACAAACAAACAACTATCAAAAAAATTTGGTATACATAAAATGAATTATCGATTTTAAATTAGTTTTTACATCCAATAAAACCATTCTGCTTCATTGAGCTTTATTGCCGCTCTTTTTTGCTCATTCTGAACCATGACTCATCGTGTAGAAAATTATGATGATTCTTTTCATCCTGATTAGATTTTGCATTGCCCATCCAAGCCTTATCCCAACTGCCAGAACAAAAACATTCATTTAAATCTGCCGTTCGGCCGGTCCGATGTTCGACAGTCACATCAAAGGCCGTTACCATGGGACGGCAGTGTCCCAACCGTAGATCGGATTCATCAGAAAAGGCACAGCGCACGGGATATCGTTGATTTTAAATTGAAAACTTTACACCTTCCGGCGCGTGCCCCCAACCTCAGCTAGTCGTCACATTCCCGAGAGAAACGCGAAACGGTAGAAAGGAAAGCAGGCGTCAAACGCCCTATATTCCTCCCGTGCCTGACGATAAGAGTGCACACGTGTTTTTCGGTTGTCGTGGAGTGGATCGTGCCGGTGGGAATTACTTTCCGAGGTAAGCGGGATGAGATGGATGAGGTCATCAACGGTGCAGAATTTGTGGAAAATTGAATCACCCCTTTTTCTGACGGCAGAGGAGCAAACGTAGCGAGCAAAAACTCCCAAGTGTGATACGATCCAACGGAAACACATTCACATAAACACACACACTCCCATACGGGAGGAAAAATGATGCCAAAATCTCTTTCACTCACATGCGGTAAAAGCCCTTTCGGTAAGGGTAGTTCGGCGGAACTACGTCAAAACGCCGGCATTCCGGTGAAAAATCTTTACCACGCGTCAGGGTCGGGACCGTCAACTTTCTCGGGTCCGGAATTATGGAAATATCTGATTATATTTGGCAACCCTCATCTGCTTCCTGCACACGGTCGTATCGGGCGTAAAACACTGGTGAAAGATGGCGCGAGCAGAACGCCATCAGCGATCTGGTGGAAAATTGTGTCATCAAGGTAGGCTGGGATGGTGGAGCCGAAGTATGGGCTCGGGACGGAAACCTGAGTTATGGCGCTGAGGGCACCCCGAAGGTACACAGGCTCTATCTCACATCGTGCCAGTACGTGGTACGGTTCGGCAGTGAGCCGGCTTTTCGCTCTTTCAGAACTATCAGCAGAGTGGAAAATTACCTTTGATTTAATTAAACCTGTACAGATTCGGGCGCACGGAAAGAGAGCTTCGGTGCACTTTTGCCAGTGTGCCGTGGCAGCCGAGGGTTGAGTAGATTGGTACGGGTTTGGTAGATGACAACGAGCAGTGAGGTATGTGGGGATGTGGGATGACACATGGAGACTGTGCTGGTGATTGAGGTCCAATGACCAGACATTCTGATCAGCTTCATTACCGTTGCGCTTTGATGCGTCAAATTGGGAGGTTTCCTGTGTGGAGGTATTGATCATGGTGTATACTACACTAAGAGTCCTCACTATAGCAGTTATTTTAGTCTTTGTTGCACTGCCAAAATACTCTAAAACAAAGGATCGTAACCAAATGCACCAATTGGAAAATAAATAGGACGTAATAGGAAATAGAAGGAATAACGTAATAAAGACTTAAGACAACATCTCGACGAGCATCGTTCTATGTAAATGAGTCACCTCATAGACACTAACCCTGAAATTGTTTGAAAACCCTCATCCTACTATTTCTATTAAATCTTTATTTCTAAATTTTAATTAATAGCTTTCTATGTTTAAAACACTCTTTATTTGAGGATTTTTAGTTCTGGAAAGGAAATCGAACGTTTAATGTTACAGGAACGAAACCACTCATCACTGTTAAACCAGATGCATTTACATTATGTTCTTGAGTGGCACCAACAATCTTTGTGGGGTCAAGGCTTACCAGAGCACTAGTGTTGCGTATGGGGGGCGGTAGTAGTCCGATTGGGAATCGATACGACGCCCTTTAGATCCTTTTGGCAGACCTTCGCCGTTACCATTAGACCACCGAGTCGGCCCATACTCTTGTCTTTATTTCTGTACTAACCGCTAGGCTGTATTGCTTCCGGTTTATATTTTATGTTGAAATGAACTATACTGTGAAAAATGATTAACTTATAAATTGAATTCACTAATTTTAAAGTTCAATGTGTCCTTTGATTTATAACAGCAAATCCATTTTAAAAACCATCATTCATTTTCCACATCCTCACAGTAAAGCTCACCAATGAAAAATACTAAATTTCTCCCTTCTATCTCATCAATTTCACATTTGGTCCATTCTATTACCCAACATCTTCTTCACTCCGACAGTAGCCGTAACGTTCAGTTACCGAAGGCCAAGCAATACTCTCTCACTGGCTAGCTTAATTTGTTATGCCACTATGTCTTTTCCTACCCCAAAGTTTCGGGCTTTTACCACTATCCGTGAAATACTCTGACCGCACTCTCTAAAAACACATGTGCACAGAAAACCCGCAAAACATTGTGCCTTCGTTCGGTGCATTATTTTAGCATTTTGTCTGACAGTTTTCCTCTTGCACTGATAGCGCTGGCTGGATTTGTCACATTCAGTACCAACTGGTGCAACTGCGCTACCAAATACTACAAAAAAATATGGTAGTACATATCATCTTCTATTCCCATTCCAATGCACATGGGAAGGAGTTTTCGTGTCTGGTCCGCAGCCTAAAGCAATTCCATTTTTTGTACGCGCTTGCTCCTCGCTATCTGCTCAGCCACCAGAACGATGCAGCTTAAGGAGTTTTACTTTGGTAGGTATGCTAGGCCAGTCTAAATTGAGTCCAGGAGAAAAAATTCTCCTCCTTTTAACCTTTTCCCCATACGGCCGCGACATAAAAGGACACGATAGACAAAAAAGAATTTGCTCCCCAAACCAAGAGACTGCTACAAAGCACATGGATAAACGGAAACTTATTGGACTCATTTTTTGTGCTGCCTGTGCCTTTTGCTGCGACATATAGGAAGGAAAGGAGAATGGAGAATTATTTCCAAGATTGTACAAAAACACCAAAAACGAAAGAACGAATTGATCACCACATGGCACCGGCATGGAACGAGCTGAAATATCTATCGCTCTTGGTGAAGCAAAAGGCATTTATACTCTGCCATGTCGATCTCTAATGCCCACCACACCCGGGACGACACTGCGAGAGCGTTTCGTTTCGATTATAGCTCGACAACGCATCGGTGGTATGGTTTTTGGCAGCTTGATTCTCGCTTCACTGGAGGTGTTGGAGCAGAAATAAATTGAAATCGATTTATCGCGGGGTTTTGACGTTGCTTTGATCGGGACGGTAGTGGAATTGGAAGATGAGATTCAGTTCATAGAATTTCTGGAAACCAGCAACGATCGAAATGCTCGTACGGAAGCAGATTAAAGCGTACCATCTATTTACCTTAATCTTTTTTATAGTGTTTGCTGAAAGCATCAGCTGGCAGCACGGTCCCAAAACTTTGCTCTGTCCATCTTGCTCCGCCCCGAGCAAAACTTAACCACCAACAAATACCATTATTTGCACCAGTTTCCTAAACTACATGCTAAATATTAGACCTTCGCCCTTGTATTTGTGTGTCCTTCCCTTCCTTGCCTCGGACCAAGCGCAAACTTTACCTCCAAGAAAGCAGTAATGAATGCACACCTTTCCAGTCAATTTAAGGTCCCCATCAGTGCTGGAAACTTCTCCTGTCACTCCTGAGACTATTAGTGAGTTGCTGCTGCTGCAGGCGTACACCTGGTTAAGTTTTCCACTGACACTGACTAAATAAAAACAATGGTTGCAAAAGTTTGGAACCACTACGGAGCACCGACCACCGTCCGGGCAATCTTTGTGTTGTGTGTTGTCTGGTGAATTTCTATGCTCTAGAACAAGAAGAATTACAAACTAACGTCCGGGTCAGAAGATCTTGGTGGAAGAGTACGAAATACCGGGGTCTGGTGTTTTTGTACATTCCACATCCTTCTCCGGAATGACTTCCTGATGGGCGATTAAGAAGATACCGTGGTCCACAGGCCAGCGGAGTTTCCTTCCAAGCACCCATTACCCAAGCACACCACCTTGCCCGAAACTGACCATTGCGAGCTAGTACGAACAAACTTTCCCTTAATGGTAACCTTCCCGCTGCTCTGGACATCCCTTTGCTCACTTTTTGGAGACAGATACCTACGGATACGTCGCACCAGACACACCTCTTTTCTTCGGAAACCTGTGTTTAAGGGTTTGCGGTTGCCAGGTACAACTCCGACAGCAGACCAACTTTCCAGCACGCCAAGAACGCTAGATAAAGCAAATCCAGCAACTTTTCCTACGACCGAAAGCCTTACATGTTTCGGTTCCGTTTGGAGTACATCATGCAAAGGAAGGAAGGGGCGCCCAAAGGTGCCTTACATGTGCCCCAGGATTTCACGATTACAAGCAACTAAAACCGGCAGCGGTTTGCGATTAAGCTACCTGCACTACACCACCACCACCACCACCATGGCTGTCATGGCCTTCTGAGGTGTGCTGGTAACTTGCTCCGGTTTTCTGCTGATCGGCTTCGACTAACGAGCACCCGGGCTTCTAAGCTTGTACCAACTGGACACCATCTTATAACGGCTCGGTTCTTCGAAATTAAGGCAACGAAGAAAAGGGTACACGCACACAACCAGGGGTTTTATAGTTTGTTTTAAGCTTTCCCAAATGGTTTAGCTGGAGCTTGGGACACGGCAGATTTGTCTGAGTATTTGGAAAAGCAGCAAGAAGAAGAAGTGTTTTTCATCTGGGAATGTAATCAACAATTGCCCCGCTTCCGGCAAGTTGGAGGTAAAAGCTGGACTACAGCAACTTTGGATCGTAAAATCGAGAGAAGAAGGGACGGTTTCTGGTTAGTTTTGTTTGTAGAATTTCTTGGGCTTGGGAACTTGGAGTTTTGGAAGGTGAGCAGGGAAAACAAATGTTATTTCAGGTACGTAGAATTAGTGAGGCAGAAAGTAATGAATTATCAGAATGATACCTTTGTTTTTGCAGCTCGGTTCGCTGTTCGGCAGAGCGAAGTTTTTGGATGAGGTTCTTGAAAAGTTTCAATTTTATTTTTATGACCTCTTTATGTAGTTTAGTTTGGAACCTACCAGAAAAAGGAAAAACTCTTTAAAAGACGTTTTAAGTCTCTTGGATAGAGCACAGCGTTCGATAAAGTAAGAGTATTTTAATGTCAATATCATAACCTTCCTCTCCTGGGCGGTTTGTAAGATGTTCCCGTCAATGGTGAGCATTAGAAGCGCTGAATGGTGGTGATTACTATGAATAGACCGTCTAACGATAGGCGTCGCAACCTAGCCGGCCACCAGGCAGCGGTACGATAAACGGCAGAAAAGAAGCTTACCATCCAGAAGCTCGTACGGGCAACCCGTGGTTTGCCTTTTCTGGTTCAGACTTGCGAGTTGAGCTAGCAGAAGGCAAGATCGCGTCTCCTTGTGCTACATACACCTCCTCATCCTCCTCCTCTTTCCTCACCCTTCCGGCAACATTCATTAAGGACAAGTCCTGCGCACGGAAGTTGTTGTTCTGGTCGTGTTGTCGAGAAAGCAGGAAAGAAATTGTTTTTCCAACTTCAAACATAAATTGATTAGCCTGATGTGGTTTAAGGGTCTGTGCTTACGCTGCTCCTGGGTGCTGGGAACCTCTCCTGAGAACCTCTTCCACTGTCCTCGCCCGCATGTTATTTCAGTGGGTGTGTGTTTGTGTGTCGTTCTTGGTCGCTGTCGACACAGTGCCAACCGGTGCGGTCGTACGAAAACCTGCCAACACTATGGTTTTGGAAGCCGTCAAGCAAAAGCGTAAAGCGCACCCCGACCCCGGCAGCGCTTTCGATAGTGTATGAATTTAATTAAATTTTCCAAACCACCGTCGTCCGGAACCGTCGGACGGAAAGTTTCGCAATATTTAGCGATCGGTACATGGCGCACATAGTACCCCAGGGATGAGGAGCTGTTGGTGGAACGCTTCCGAGTCCGCACAGTTGCCAAAAGTTGTGCTGCATGCGTGGAGGTGTGTTCGTGGGTGTGAGACCCCAAGACGGTACAAACCATCTTGAAGCGCCATCTTCTTGCCTACAGGGACCAACTTGATCGACTTTTCAGCGGTGTGCAGCATCGTTCGAAAGAATGTCACCAACAAGGGGAAGATGTGAGTTTTGGTTTATTCAATTTTAAATGGTCCATTGATTGGGTTTACTTTTTGCGCGTAAGACTGAAAGATCGGTTTGGTACGGGTGCGATGACCCAGCGGGAGAACACACAAAAGTACACACACACATACACACAAAGCGGAAACAACAAAACGGTTTTGCCAATCTAAAAGTTATCTTCAAAGCCAGGGCTTCATTTATCAGACCTCTCCTGTCAGGAAAACCGGCATCTTTTCGGCGTGGATGTTTTCAGACGTCTCTCCATCCCGTTTTGTTGTGTTACGTTTCCGGCAGAAAAGAACCTTTGCTGCTGGCAAAGGAATGCTTATTGTTTCCGTAAACAATTAAGCTGATTGAAGATAAATGAAAGAAATTCATTTAATTTGATAGTTGCGTTACGTATGGCGGAAAATGGGAGCTCCTGTGGGGAAATGCTAGCACGAGGTCGAAGTTTATTTTATTAAGAAGGAATTTAGATTGAATTAATTTAGATTGAATATTTCATGCAGACAGGCTTGATACACTTTATTTTTAACGAATCATACAAAATAAAATCAGTAAGTAATTTAAAATTTGTAACTTATTTATAGGCAATTGGCTTACCTTTAGGCGCCTTAGTTTTTGTAACAACCGTGACGCTTGAAAGTATGCAAAGCTATTTTTTTCAATAAATTTTCGAGCGGTTTTGTTGTTTTAAACTTTTTTTATTTCAAACATAATAAATTGCCATTCATCAAAGAAAATTACAGTTGCCTACATAATACTGCCTGCATAATTCATAGATAATACTGCATATCTTGAGCAATTAAACTCAACTGTATCAAATTAGGGTTTATCGCCAATGAAAATGTTCTCACCTTTCCCCATCACATCCAACGCCCGAGAGCACAATTGCATACAGGTACACATTTGATTCCCATTTGGTGTTCTGACTTTCTCAATAATCATCAAACCTAACAACCTTTCACAAATGCAACCGTTCATCTAAAAGGAGCTCTGCTATCGAAAATTATTTCCATCCCAACCCCGCATAACCCGGGCACACCCACCCACCCATTCGAACTGACAATAGCATCGCTTTAATTTACCGTAAAACTTCTTCACCTTACCTTTCTCGTTTGTGTGGGGCGTTTTTTTTTTGTTCATGCTGCTTTCGTGAGTTGCTGCCAAAGAAAATTGGCAAACGACAAAATAGCACCAACCCGACCGGCCCAGGAAACAATGATCATTATCCCGTTATACCACCTTTTATCGTCGTCGACGGAAGCGAGTTAATGGTGATCAAAAGTGTGTGCCGAAGGGAGGAAAGTGAGGGCAAGGGAAAAGGTCCATGCTACGGGATGACTATTGCTCTATGTATGTGTTGCTCTCGGTGGAGCATAAAGAGTGTACAAGATGGTTTCGGGAGCGTACAAGGAAGCATGCAGCAAAGTGGATACGTGTGGGACGGTTTTTTTTTTTCAATGTTGGCAGAGTGGGTGGTGATGTGTACGTTGTCGCCTGTCGTTTCACAAAGACCGGCAGGCAGCACACATTCGAATTCGTTAATGATCATTGAACTAAAAGTAGCAGATATTGCACTGGGAAGGAAGTTCAACTTTGGCCCTTTCACCGTCAAGCAAGAGGGAGAGATGTGACGGAAAGCAAGGAAAAGAGACTACCACCGCAATGCTTCGCTAAAGATTGCTTTCATGTGAGGATGCAGGGAGTGGTGCTAAATTTGGTACAATTTTCTGAAAAAGTAAAAGAAACGACAGCATGCGATCGAGATGGCATGCTTATGAGCCGTCCCGTGGAACTGTCTCGTTTGATAGGAAAGCGGTAAAATCATTTTCCCTTAATTTCACCTCTAAAAACTTCTACTAAACGATGGCGGGAGGAAATTTTCTCTGTACAGTGAGTGTGCGCTCCTCCACACACCTGCTTCCACATGCTTCCTTCTTTATCATTCTATTCTTTTCTATTTTCGATGCGCACAAAAAAAGACCTTTGCCCAACCCTCGTTAGGGTGTGGAAATGTTGTCAAATGAAGGGTGTAGGGTGGCGAGGAGTGTACCGTGTAAAGTACTTTCTTCGTTCTGATTTTGCCTTGGTCCCGCTGCACGCTAGGTCGTTATTTTCTCAAGATGGGATTATAATAATCATCCCGGGAGGCTGGCCTTGCGTAGGAAAAGTTTCTATTTCTTTGGCCCTTCCCCAATCGCAACATGGGACTGAGCTAGGATAGAAGACAATCTTAGCAGGCTTCGATGGGTATAAAAGGCTTGACAAACTTACGCTCTTTCCTGAGACTGGCTTAGGCCGAACGTTAGCTGAATAGCAGAATAAAGCAGTAAAACTGTTGCCCAACTTTTCCTTAAAGCCTCAACTTTCAGATCTAAATCTGACAATATTTTTTGTATCAAGAATTACATTATGCAAATGAAATTATTTCAATTGAACCACAATTTTAAACAAATATTCATAATTCATATATCTATGCCACAAAAATTAACGTTTCGGTGAGTAGGTTGCATAACTTTAGGCGTGTATGTAGATTTAAAAATATTTTCAAAATGCATGTATTATTGTGCTACAATTCATACCACATTTCATTTTAAATTAAAAGCAGTTTGCTTGGCCACAGACCTGTTTTACTTTTTTTTTATAAAAAAAAGGATGATATGCTCAACTAGTCCCTCTTATCTCTTTACAGCACTGTATAAGAATAGAATTGATGAATAATGGCACTTTTATTGGTTTTCACCCTTTCATAAGTGACCGTCTGTCAGACAACGGTTATGTTTTAATAGGATGAAAAAACAATACCTTTCAACAACGTTGTCGAAAATCTGTCCTAATACAATAACGGACGGGTGGAACAACGAAACCACCGCCCAACGGACAGCGATTAGCACGGCGGAGTGGGAGGCGAAGCAAGGATCACGGTGAAAGACGTGCCCGTACCGAAACTTATCATGTTTCATGCAGTCATCCCCGGATCGACTTAAACGTTATTCCGAGCGAACGCGGACGTGTTTGAAAGGAAGCGTCCTGCTTCTTCCGTCTTGTTTTGCTATCAATTTTTGTCTGTTATTGTTGCTTCTACCAGCATCCCTGGAAGAGATTATGCTCCGGGAAAGGAGAGAACACAAAACCGAGCAATAGCAGCAAAGCAACAATGGGCGGTGTGTGTGAGTGAGTGCGAGTGCCTTCATCGCCTTCGCCATTGTATCCAATTCCGGCTTTAGATGCCGGACCGTTAGCGTTAGCAGCAGAGCAAGCCATTGGTCGTGATCGTGATCGTCTTAAGCAAGTCGAAAGGACACGAAAGATGACGCAGCTTTTGTGCGGGACAGAGATTCTTTGGCAAAGAGATGAGCTGGCCCCACACCCTCGCCCCAGAGCTCTCCAGAATCCTTTCACGTTGTTGTGGGCCCGAGGCAGCCGCGGTACAAACGTTCCGTGCGCGACTCAGCGAGGGCATTGGCTGTAGAGGTCGTCAGGAATGGCCGATTATTTTCAGCACCGATGCTTGGAGCTGAATTGCTCAAGCTGCTGCTGCTGCTGCTGTTGCTCCTTGCAACAGTCCCGGTCCGGTCGGGGATTGGTCCGTCTCTAACGAGCTCGTCGCTCGAGTTCCGGATATCCTTCAGCAACTTCAAGAAAGGAATTCAGACGAAACCCAGCCACACTCTCGTTCCTTGCTGCTCTTCCCATCGCCCCGTTGCCACGGGAAAGCAATAATTCTTCTGAGAATATATTGATAAAGGAATCAGCACGCTCAACACGGCAAATCCGTAATCCGCGGCAAGGGGTTTAAGGGCGAAAAATGTAGCAAACAGAATAGAAAAATGAGCTACCGCTTCGGCGAAGCAGATGAAAGGATCCATAATGTGGCATCGCGCGAATTGAAACGAGAATTCAGAACGCTTTGCGCCTCATATGAACGCCACGCTGGGCCGGGAGGGGACTAGAAGATTGCATTGGGGAAATATTTTTCCTACTAAATTTCTTTTCTCACCCTTGGTATCCAAAGCACCGGAGAGCAAAAATAAATTTCATCCTACCTCGGATGAGATTTTTCTTTCTTAAAGATGTTTTTGTTTTTCTCAGCTGAGTGCCCGGTTCCAGCACTTAGGCAAAGGTTCGCTTTGCCGACGAACGCGCCCCAATGTCTTAAGAGAAACTGAATCCAATTTGTGCCTGCCTGCACTTTGCAAACATTACTCACCTTGCTCGCGCGAGCTCCAGCTCTCCAAGGACGCCAAGATTAAATATACAGAAGAGAAACATTCGTTTATCGGGAACGGGTTCTAAACGCGGTAGGCGTGTGTGTGTTGCCTTTTTAAAGTGGTAAAAAAAGAAATTCTAAAAAAAACCGAAGGCAAACACCCCGCAGATTACATGCGGCCTGCCACCAAGTGCTGGGGAATGAAGATTTATTTGATGAAGACGAATGGTTTTGTTGACTGGCTGGGGTAAGAAACGCTAAGGAATGAATTAGTAAGAGGGTATCCCTGGTGGTGTGTTTTTTTTTTGTCTTTTGCTCATCGCTTTTTACGCACCTTATTTCCCCAGACGAATAATGCTTCATTAATGGAGTGCATGTTTGAATTTGAATGGTTTGTGCAGATTTATGTTTGTGTCGTTGACAGGTTGATTTGGAGGTGTATGATATGGTGAAGGTTGTTAGAAAGGTCAAAATAAACAAACAGAAAAAAAATATCGCCAACAAACGCTCTGTTGCGAAAAGGCATACAATTTGCAAAACAAAACGCCTTAAGCTATGCAATCCGCAAACCCAAATCGAGTTTTCTGCAAGGAAATGGTACATAAAAACACGGAAAACCAACAAGTGAAAAATACACCATTTTATCTTTAAAATAAAAATAAAAAACGCCAATCACTGTGTAGAAAACATTTGATTGAAAGTAATTTAATTTGATTGAGCAAACAGGGGCAAGTTGTCAGGCTAAATCTCCATCTACCCGGTGAATTGAAGAAATGAAAAGCTCACAAAAACTCCACTTCTACGATAAATCCTCGCTTTGGATCGATTTTTTACCCCTGCGCTACCGTTTTGTGGGTGACAAAATCACACGCAAACAGTTTTGCGTTACATTTGCTAGCGCTTTGTTGTGCACAATTTCGGGCACTGTCGTTTGAGCTGTCAACTGTGAATATTGTGAAAAGTGCGCGACGCTGCTGTCAACGCTTACTCAGCAGGAAAAAATGGCAACAAGAGAAAAAAAAACAAAAAAAGAGTCAGTCATCTTGCCCCTTCGGATCTGTTCCAACTTACACAGCAGTGTGCAGTACTAGTAGCAGTAGTGCCGGAACGCATGGCGGTGTTGAATCGTGCTGGCAAACAAAATTACTTCTGTCACCTCGCGCAAGAATGAAGCGTTATTTGACAGATGAGTGATGAAAAAGGTAATAAAAAGGGAAATTTGATAACACGCCAGAGTTGCAATGGTTGGAAGGCACAATTGTGCTCCGGCCTTGCGAACAAATTCGCTTCTTTTCACTCAGATGATGGGCTCAATTTAACCTTGAATTTGTACAAAGAAAGCGATTTTTTTCTGTGTTTAAGCATAAAGGGTAGGAAGAAATCAAAGCACCCCACAATATTAAAGTGACTCTCTCAGCAAACACGTTAAAAAGCTAGGTTATGAGGATGATAGTACACCTGATAGTATTCGCCTCACACCTCGGGGCAGCTGTCAGTGACAGGTCATGTGACCCCGCCGGCCATTCAACACAATTGCACACACAACATTGTTGCTCCCGGAGTTGCTGCTCCGTCTCGTGCGCTGTCACTTCTGCACGGTAAATAAAATGCCCGAGTTCCGCTCTAATAAAAGTCCGAACAGTTAGATAATCTCCTGGCAGAGCAGCAGCCAGAGGTGGTGGCGCTTCTGCTCATCGTTGGGCCAGTCTTCCCTTTTTATTTACGCCCAACGTCCAGCAGCAAACGGCTACAAAAACACATCTTCCAGCAGCAGACCGGGTAACGGCGGTAACGGTGGTGTGTGTGTATGTGTGTGTATGTATGTGGCAAGGCATTATCTTCCAATCCTTTTGCCGGGGGTACGCAAACGGTTCCCGGTTTTTGGCGTCCATCGTACGGCAGACGTGGCGCTTGTGCGCAGGCGCCTTTACGCCCGCTGGGGCGACCCGAAATCCCGGGCTTCGTGTACATCATCATCCAGCGGTTAGAGCTGCAGCTCGGGGGATGCTGTGCTGCGGCCGTCAGAGGCTTGCTCGTATTGGTGTTGCTGTGCTTGCACGTGTAGCCCCGGAAAACTTTTGGGCGACCAAAGCTGGCGCACCAAAAAATGAAAAAGAGAACGGTTGCTCAATCCATCCCCATGTACAGATACGAATGCACACACTCGCACACAAAGCTTACATCCACAACTATGCGCAGCATACATACATGCATACATACAACGCGCACATAAAGAACCATTCACCTCTCACAGGGGACGATGTTCGGGGGCTTTGGTCCACGGTTTCATTGCCTCTCTCGCACCACGTGCTTCGCACCACGTGTGCACTAGTAGCTCCTAAAAACCGGAGAACCGGCCAAAACACAACCCAACAACCTCAAACGGTGTGCCACGTGTGGGTGGTTTAACAAGAAGCCAACCAACGAGTGTACGAACAGGAGAAAAAAGCTAGTTTTCCACCAAAAAAACCTTTATACAGGGTGCATTTATTTTTCCCAAGCTCAGAAACGGTCTTTTTGATTGCACACCATAGTCACACACACACACACACCCATAAACACGCTCTAAGCCATACACGTATGTGTGCTAAGAAAAGGTGATGATGCTTATCGAAAATTAAATTTCCATATTGTTACCATAAATTATCTTTTTGAAGTGGAATTTTGCACTCCTGCCCATGGCTCTGGCGGTGTGGCGTTCGCCGGCCCAGGTTGTGGCGTTGCCTTGCACCACGATCATTTGCGCGGGGATGCTTGGCTGCAGCACTGCAGCACTGGACCTGTTGGAATGTAGAGAAGGCTCCTTTTTCCATTACAACAAAAACCGGAACGGGGTTCCTCGCGAAGCGAGGAATCAAGAGGTAAATACACACAAAGAACATCAAGCCCGGAAGGAACTGCGCTTCTAATGCCCCGAGCCCTTCCTGAAAACATCCATAAAAAGAAGCTAGTGTCAGGCAACACAGGCCACAGGCGAAAAAAGGTGGACGTCCAAAAGAAAAACAACGCCGCACAAGGGCACTTCTCGCTTTCGTGGTTCAGAAGAAAAGGCCAAATGCTGACACATCATAAAATAACCAATTTGGGACTATAAAGTGGGCTTTATCCAACGCCCTGGCAAGATCGGAATCGGTGGAACGGTGGACGGCAGCACTGTATGCAAATTTTGCACTTCCTTCGCTAGTGTTTCTTTGCGCCCCGCAGTCTTTATGTGTGTTTCTTTCCGAATTGCTTTGCCCCTCAAAAAAGAAAGGCAGCCGGCACCGCCATCGAAATGGAAAATGGTAAAGAGATTGCCCATCCTTGCCGTTGTACACTTCAAACAGCAGCCAAGCGAAGCCGAGCTCAGCGGACTTTCGTAGGCGCTAATGGATTTTGGAGGAAAGTATAGGGAAAACTTTGGGAAGAATAATAAGATATCTTCGCGAGCAACTCCACTACACTATTGACACATGAGTGTGTTGATCTTTGCCAATTCTGTGCCCTTTCTCTCTTCTTCATCTTGCCGTGTTTTTTCTGTTTGAATAATTAAATGATCGTCGTTTAATTTTGAAACTTTTGCACGGACGTTTTTCTGCATCTGTGTAAAACGAAAATGTGCTTCAGCGAAGAAGCGAAAGAGAACAACCGCTCCTTGAAGAAACACTAACAAGACGTGGGTTCCCATTGCTCTCCCTCTCGTTACCAAAGTGGCATTACTTGGACGAAAGTTGAGCTCTCGCCGGGAAAGAAGCTCGGTTGCTTCTCGGCAAACGAAAAGGAAACGGAGTTTGCTTTATTATAGTTGCGATTTATCTTTGCTGGAAAAGAAGGAACGTTAGTCTGCTGAAGATCTCATTCCCCTTTGTACCTGTCTCTTCTTGTACACTCGGGCAGGTCTACAGGTAATCCTGGGACATTGCTCCAACGGCAAGAAGTTAGACCAAACTTCGAAAGGGAACTCGTTATACAAATGCAATCAAACGACGCTACGGTGCTTGTTACGGAGGGTTTTTATTTAATCTTGGAAATGTATTTCCAGTTTGTCCGCGTACCCGCGTTCCCGGAGCTGATGCAAGCTTTAATCTCATTTCAAGACGCTCGGCGCAGCGCATTGAATTGGACCGCTTGTAATCCACCGACCGGTGATGAGAGGATACCGTTTTCTTTAGCGATTAGGCAACAACATTATCCGATTGTACAATCTGATGGTAAGGTACAACTGCCACCAGACCTAGAGACGAACAAAGCAAATGGTGCGCGCCATTATCTTGCCATTACAATGCAGTTAAGGTAGCAGGAACAACCTCACATCATCCCACCAAAAAGGGCAACATCAAACGGGAGGAGGCAAATGGTTGTAATGATGGCACGGTGTGCGAGATTTTTGTGGGCCCGCTTTCCGGTACGACAAGGAAAAACCATTCAGGACCCACAAATAAAACTGCTTTTCACTACAAAAACTAGACCAACAGCGGACAGAACGATCCAGTTTAGTGGTCTGAACAGTGCTTCTGCTGCTTCTTTCGTGAGAAGTCTAATGGCCATAACCGAGAGAGCTTTGGGTGGATGAAAAATCCGAAACCTATTTTCACATGTGTCAGAAAGTTTGCTTTCGTTGTCTAGCGATACACAACGGGATCGTTTCACTTTTGGGCAAAATACAAAGGGCACCGAAACAGTTTGGACGTGTGCGCCGCACACAGGAAGGAATTTGCCTCTCCGCCGCCTAGCTCCGGAAAGGACCAAGCGTTGTGGTTTGAAGTTTCAACCGTACACCGAAAACTCTCGGAATGGATATTTCTACCGGAAATTGCTTTTAGCATTAAGCCTGCGCCCGATTTTTCGTTGTTTAGTTTTGGGATGGAAGGTCATGACCTACCGGTGGGGATGCGATCTTGAGGGATGAGAACTGCTACTTCACGGATTTTTGTTCACTGTACGAAATCGACACACCCTTACCGGAATGGCTGCACAGTATAGAAGGAGCTTGAACGAATTTCGCCTAGTACGTCGATTGGTTATATGAGAATGCGTGTGTCTTATTTCAACGCTAGTCACAGTTGGAGTATTTAGCGTGAATACCCCGTTTATCTAAGGGTGCGTGTGTTCTTATTGATTCTAGGGATGTGGAGAAAAAACATGTTTTAAGGTTACGTTGACTCAATCAACGTAGTACATTCAAATTGATAAGAACTACCTTTTAAGATTGTATGATACTCCTTGACTTTCAAAAAAATCTGTGTTTTAAGATCGCTCATCAGCGAATCGGTAGGCATATCGAAAATCGATAGAAATACAGAGAATTCGGTAGTTCTAACCACTGTTAAAGCATTTATAAAAAAAAAACCGTAAGAATGGTTCCATGCTTCACCTCCTAAATCATTGTCAACCCTTTAATGCGCATGAATATGTATCACATTATCGGTAAGTGAGGTTGCACTGATTAGACCGGTGAAGTATTTAACGATTTCGACAGGCAATCGTAAAAAAAACAGTGAAACAAAGCTCATTTAGAAGTGCAATTACCTAAGCTAGCTTTTGATGTACCTGTTTGATCGGTTGAGAAGTGGTCTAGCATAACATAAAAAAGACCTGTAAAAATCTTTTTTATGCACTGAACATATATTACAGGTCAAACAGATTAAACCCTTACGTATCCCACTAGGTACTTGGTATAGAACTAACAGCTTGGCGGACAGGTAAAGGCTTGCATGGGTATTTTTTGTCTGCGAAAAGCATTATGATGATATCTACATTGGAACTAATGATCAGATCTTTTATTCACATTTACTAAATAAAACAATAAAAGCAATTGAGCGATTGGGTATTTTACAGAATTGGAATGCAAATTCTTTAAATATTCACAATTTTTGTGCGGAGAAAGCCGACACATAAAAGGAGATGCATAACTAACTTCGCCACTTTTATTCCTCATTTAATGTAATTATAACTTACCGAAATTTAAAAAATATTATCGTAAGTATTAATAAACATATGAATAATCTATAAGTATGAGTACAGCAGAAGAAAAAGGAACTAACGCCAAGTAGAACAAATTTAACAGTATCAATATTTTCCTAAGGATAGTGATACTCCAAGGGTTGAAAATTCTGCTTCGTTGTTGCCTTTTCGTCGCCTTTGAATCCAGTACATTCTATTATCCCGGGAATGTAGCGAACCTACGAAACCGAATCGAGAGCGGTTCTCTCGTCACCGTTTGCTTGTATCGTTCAAGACAAATTCAAGCGCATGCGAACCTGAAGGGAACGAAAACACAAAACGTTTCATACCGGTTTTCATAATCGGAATGTATGCCAACTCAACGGTCTCACTCTCCGCATCCGTTACATTTGCTCGCAAAATCAATACATGCACCACGAACGGGTAGGGAGCCATTGGGTAGAATTTGTACCTCTCAGCTCGTTCGGTGCTGGTACCGGTTCGACGCGGTACTCTGCTTGGTTCGTTTTCTCTCGCTCTCTCACGGAGCTTGTCTCGCACGATAACGTGTTTTGTACCATGACTGAGTTCAAGGCAGTTCAAGTAGGTTCAGAGGAACGCCAGCATATAGTCTCATTCGGAATCGATCCGTGGGAAGAGAGACAGCGGAGCAGACTAGTGTTTGTGAATCAAAATAATTGCTCTGGTCACCTGACCGTGCTATTTGCATATTTATACAAGCAAATAGTTAAGGAGCCATGTAGTGCGTGCAATGTAACAAGACAATATATTAAAACCACAGAGAAAACAAACCTGCAGTTCAAGGTAGGTATACGACATCTTCCTGCAATTGATAGTTATATAAACCTTGGCAATTCAGCCAGTTTGCTCACCTGTATGTACCTTGGGTAGCTAGCGTCTGTCATTGGCCGCTTTGTTGATCATCGCTTGCCGGCGCGCAGTCGGCTTATCCAAACATTTCGCTGAATTATTCCATCGAAAAACATTAAACCACGCATCTGTGGTCCCTTTTCCTACCGTCAAGCGTTCTATCGAACCACAGGTAAGCTGCCAGAGTTATTTTACACCACCAAGCATCGTTATGCGGATAATAAAACCTCATTGATTGTTTGTTGTGTTTTTGTTACCGTATCATAACTAGCAAACATGAGCAAATCGAGCAGACTGGTATCAACCGTTTGGAAACATTTCGATCGCATGGGAGCGGGTGCAAAGTGTCACTACTGCAAGAACATCTTTGCCTTTTCTAGTGGATCGACGGCCAATCTGAAGCGTCATCTCGCCAGAAAGCATCCGTTGGATCCGTTGGATGGGTCCCTTGTCTCCTCACTCAATGAAATGGTGGAAAGTGAACCATCATCACCAACCGACGAGGAACAATCGTGGAACGACCGGAATGATAGCAACAATGGAAACGGCGAAAACGACGGAAACGACACGTGGAACGACGGCATCGAAGGTAGGTCAATCCTTTCTTCTACCAGTACTATTGAGCGTCGCTCCCAGTAGCATCTGCACAGTAACGAGCCCTTTCGAAAATGTATCTGAACAAGCTAGTGTCTGTATAGCTTCACAATAGATTGAAATTCTCTCTCTCTCTATCTCTTACCTTTTTTTTAGGCATTATAATTCCAAAAATTGAGCATCGATCTTCACCAGTAGAAAGCATTCCCAAAGGTACCGTTGCATCCAGCGTTTGGCAGCATTATGATCGTGACGGTACATCTGCAAAGTGTCACTATTGCCTTAAAATGATAGCCTTCTCGTCCGGGTCGACGTCAAACCTTAAGAAACATTTGGTCCGCAAGCATCCTGCAGCATCGTTCGACACACAATCCATATCAGCAGAGCAACAGGACGAAGAGCAGGCACCAGAACCATCATCACCCTGGTCTGAAGGTATCGAAGGTAGGTCAAAGCTTTTCTACTGCAGGCTACTATTGGTAGGTAGCGTTGGCCTTTCTACCCTTAAACCTATCGTTTTGTGGAAAGATTTTTATTAAACAAATGGAATTTCCCTCGGCTATCATCCTGTTTTTTTAGGAATAATAGTCCCCAAGCAAGAATTGCTGGTCGGCAGTAGCAAACTGCAGGCCGATATATGGAATCACTATGATCGTGACGGAACGCTTGCCAAATGTCACTATTGCTTCAAAGAAATATCATTCTCCTCCGGTGCGACGTCCAACTTGAAGAAGCATTTGACCCGTAAGCATCCAATGATTACGTTTAAAACCCGTCCACTGAAGAAGAGAGTCATGCTCGATCGTAAAGCGAAGACATCACCAGCGTCAAATAACTCCTTCACAGGTGAGTGAGTTGAGTGCTCAGGTCGGTCGATTCCTGATGGTAACCATCCCATACCGTGGATTTGATCGTAAAATGATGATGTTTAATTTTTAACCCGGCGTTTCTCCCTTTTCCCTCCATTCCGTACCTTTCACTGCAGCAGCATTCCACAGGAATGGCAGGGGCGTGTCTAACGTTTGGAACCATTTCGATCGCAACGGAGCAACTGCACGGTGCCAGCATTGTCTTAAAACATTCGTATATACCGGATCGACGTCAAATCTTTGCCGCCATCTGAATCGCAAACATCCCTCAACACAGCAAAGTAACACAATGACACGCATCCATCACGCAGCAAAAACATTTCCGAAAGCACGAAGCGAGAGCCCCGATTTTATGCCGGAAAAATACTTTCCGACGGCTTTTGTTTCGATTCCCACCGAAACTAGCGATACGGAGACACCAGCAGGAGCAACAGGTGCTGCTGCGGCAGCACCACAATCATCAGCACCTCCTGCACGGCAGATTTTCACCGAAGCAATGTACTATCAATTGTGTGTGAAGCTTCTGCTAATGATTTGCCGAGGAAATCATTCCCTGTGCATCGTAAATGAGGAAGCTTTCCAAGATGTGTTTGCAGTGCCGCAAATAACGAACAAGCGCGAATTGAAACATGTCATTTTACCGCAAGTATTCGAAGTTGCGCAGAAAAATGTTAAAGCTGAGCTTGCCGGTGCTCGGACTATCGCGCTGAGTGTAAACTCATGGGAAAGCATTAACCACGAAACGGTGCTGAATGTCACTTCCTACTTTATCGATCGCGATGGAAAGATGTCCAGTGCGCTGTTGGATTTTGCTCCAGTGGTAGAGAGTGCCACAGCGGATAATGTTGCTGCGCACGTTACCGAGGTGCTGAAAGCGTTCGACATCGAGGGAAAAGTGGAGTCAATCGTGACGGATGCCCAGTCCGATATGATACAGACGGCTGTGGTGGAAAAGCTGAACATTCCCCATGTTCCCTGTTTCGTCCATTCGCTTCAACCCATTGTACGGTTGGCAGTAGAGAAAACTGTTCACAGTACGCTTGAAGAGGTAAGGCATGTAGTGACACAGTTCACTAAAAGTGCGCAGGCAAAGGCAAAGCTGAAGGAAGCACAACAATCCATCACGGAGGATACGGTTAAGCTTATACTGGACGATGCATCCAGCTGGAATACTACGCTGGATATGTTGGGTCGATTTTTGAGATCCAAAGAGCCCATCCTGTTCTGCTTGCCGTATGTAAATGTAACATCAAAGCTGGAAAGCAAGGATTGGCTCGTTATAGAGCAAGTGATCAAAGTGTTGCAATTGCTGGATGCGGCAACCGCTGACGTATTGGCCGAAAACGCGGTCACCGCCTCCAAACCGGTCGTTTTGTATAACCTTCTTGTGGCTCGATTGGAAAGCATCGTGGCGGAGCAGAACGAGCCGCTGGAAGTTACGCTTTTGGCTGAGACGCTTCTTAAAGGTATTAAGGAAGGTTTAGGATTTATCAAACACAACAAAGTGCTCACACAGGCCGTCATACTCGATCCGCGGTACAAGGTAGAAGGTTTTATGCAGGACGATGAGTGTATTAATAGTACGTACGAAACTGTTATCACAGATATTACCTCCCTCCAGTCGGATGAAGATTCCCCGACCAGTGAAGATCATGATGCGTCAGCAACACAGTCGGAACGTTCCGAAGATGATCTGTACAATCTGTTTGAATCTCACAAACGCAGCCAGCACGATACCACTGCGCTTAAAGTTAGTGCGCAGTACGAGTTGAGCTATTATTTGAAGGCGAAACACCTAAGCCGGACAGCGAACCCGCTGGAATGGTGGGAAAACAACAAACATTTCTATCCCGTTCTGTACAAATTGGCCTTCAAAGTACTTTGCACACCCGCGGCGTGCGTCTCATCGACCGGATGCTGTACGAAAACCGAGGTAGAGTGTAGAGAGCGGACAGATAAGCTGATTACAAAGACTATTTCACAAATGGTGTTTTTAAAATACAACCATCGCCGCACTAAGACGAATGATCGCGACGTTTAATGTTTCCTTTCCGATTTATGATGAATACCAATAAGAATTTGTAAACATGCTTCAAATAAACTTAATGGGATATTTTACAAAAATCTTTGCAAAACCCGGCTCTATTTTTATTAGCATAAACTATCGTACTAGTTCGATTGCGGTATTTGGAAAAAAACGAATGCACCCATAATTTGAGGTCAAGCTTTCTGCCCAAAAAATGTTCCTTCACCCAGTAAGCGCTGCAAAAACAACTCCCACAGCATATTGACTAACGAACTCAAAGTTACGAAACGTGTCTTGCACCACATCTTGAGACGCACTCAAAATCTTACTCTTGCACGCAAATGGAAATCATAATCGCGCACACTTCTAGCTCAGGCATTATGTTAGTCACGTACGTCCCGCATTGCTTTAAACTTTGATTCCGATCGGTTGGGCCCTGGTGCAGCACCAGCACCAGCACCATCGCCATGAAAGTACATTTCATTTCAAGATTGCCCTTCAGAAATATTGTTCCCAACTATCGGATCAATCCAATCGTGTCGCTTACTTTTGCTGCGTCTTCGGTAAGATCCGGGCGTTGTGCGCCCTTTTTAACCGTGACCCTCATACATCAAATCCCTGGAAATCATTGGTAGGGGTTTCCACAGTAAGGGTTTGAGCTGATGCGATGTATGAAATGCGATATAAAATGCTTTACAAATATTTGATATCTTTTCTAAAACCCCAGATGTGGTGGTGATAAAGTGGAAAGTTTAGTTGCAATTTTCGTTTTTCCGTTTCCGGATGAATAAAGGGTAGATTGGATTATAAACTATTACGAGAGCATCTTTTGTGAACGTTAGGAGCTGCAAAGATATTTGCAGTATGATGGTCAATAATATTACTAAAGTTGGAGTTTAAATTTAGGAAGAAAGACTTGTACGTACTAGTGATCCAAATGCTAGCTTCTTGGTCACATTTAAACAGTACATTCACAGTGTGGATGATAATTCAAAAGTGCCTCCAGCAGCATTTCTCGCCCTCCATAGAAAACGGAGTAATATCTATTCGCCATTCATTAACATCCATTCAGCGTTGCATAAATACTTCAGCAACGAGCTCCAGAAACGACCGTCCAAACTTCCGGCCTACTTCTCCAGCCAGTACCCTGGTTGTCGCGAGGGGAAGGATGTGCGACACAAGGTGCTTGAGAAATTTGTACCAGAAACGTGATTTTAATGACATTTCTGGGCCATCACGTCCCTTCCCGCAGATGCGGACGTGGTACTGCCAACGAAAAGTATCGTATTTCCTTCCTGTTCTACATGGCGCCGGTGCCAGTAAGCGGGAGTAACTTCTTGGAACTATGTTGATTAGTTTTTCTTGGACGACTACGAATCGTTATGATAGGAAGATGAAAAACATGGCACTTTCGAAGAAGCCTATTCCTTCGGTAGGACACTGGTGATATACAATGTGTTTTTGCGAGACTATGTACTTCCTGTTTGTGATAATATTTTTTGGTTAATGCTCTTGGTACAAACCTCCAACCCCCAGGTTGGTTGCGCTTCTTGCTCGCCGGAGTACTTAAACTTTCAACAACGCACGAAAAACGTGATGTAGACGCTCGAAAGTATGTCATCCCGGGATGACTTAAAATCTTCCACGGACGAGACAATGCCCGTGCAGCCCGTGCATTCTGCTTTGACAATTTCGGACAATTTAAGGCTTAGCCCTCCCTAGCTCCCAGAGGAAGGAACGTTAAGAACAACTCAAAACCACAGAGAGACGTTGGCCGCTGTCTCAACAACTTGCTCGCAGGCACGTCTATGGAATATTTCTGGAATACACTAACCTGCCAAAGTATGGCCTCAGGGAGTTGGTCGTACTTGTTCGTCTGCCTGCCGTCGAAATCCTCTCCCTCCAGCCGAAATGCCGATGCCACTTCACGATTGTGGTGTCCAAGATTTGGTACTATTGCTTCATTCCACTTTTTGGATGCACAGAACACTCACCAACATCACGCAGGAAGGCGGATGACTTAGTAGCTTAGTGGCGGTGAAAGCTTAAGCTCGAATCCGTCTGCTGTGCATCGTGCCCCGTCCAGGCAACGGCGCGGATATGGCTCGAGGGAAATTTGGCAAAAATTCCAACGAAACAAATTGTAATCTTTTCAACCATCACCGTTTCACCGTTTGCTCACTGCACTACACTACACCGGTGCTTCTTGTTGCTACCACCGAACACACCGAGAATCGGACCGCATCGCTGCCTTCGGGGCATTATGATGGGAAATTAATAATACTCAAATCAAACAGAGTCCGAGAGGACGAGGATAATGGTAGTACAGCACAACCACCGAAGGTAGCTGCAGCGCTTGCTGTGATGACATCGGACCATTCTCCAAACAAAGATTGCAATCTGCCTTGACAGATGTCAGCCCGAATCGGTCCGGGGCTCTTGGGTTACTTTGTTTCGGACGGGAGGGATACAGATTTCCATCCTTTCCAACACGGTGAGAACGGCTGGATGGGGCAGGATGATTTATGCAGTCGTTTTAAGAATGTTTTTGGCAATATTGATGCTTGTTTGATGAAGCCACTGCGTACTGCAGAATATTAATAACGTTTTTAGAACACACAGAACGCTTTGAAAGTGATTCTTAACAGGGTTCTGCCAACAACAAAGCCTTTTGGGTGTTGTGATATTAAATAGTGCTCTGTATCACTGATTGCAAGGTGAGTTGGGACATAAATTCCATTTCTTTCAAAACAGCTATTTACTGCCCTCCAAGTTATCCACAATGTCTCAAAAGCTCGTGTTCCGCCCCACTTTTCCCAAGTGCTGCTTAGAGTCATCGCAGAGTTGATGTCGTCCCCCTTCCCATTCGATTTCCGGTCCAGTGACATTCCATCCGTTTCACATCAGTCCGAGCAGAGCGTGGAAAGAATGCCGTTTTATCGCTCCCGGTGCAGCATGCCGGCCACCATTGTTTTATCAAGCGTACCGGATGGCATTTGGCTGACGTACGCCAAAACGCCATCAACCGGAACCGAATGCCCAAACCGTTCGTTCAGTGGCCAGTTCAGTGTTCAACTCAGCTTCCCAGGGTGAGCGATTCGGCGTGCCCAGTACGTGGTCGGTAATCAAAATGGCGTGTGTGTGTGTCCTTCCTAAATGGTTCCTTACGATTAATCTTCATCACATCAAAGTCACACCTCATTTACTTTAGCCAAACCACAAAATATGGTTACCACGGCTCCATCCGGCACCCGAAGGAAGAGGAAGAAGAAGACAAACAAACCACGCAGCCCAGGACGATGTCCACCCGTCGTTGAAGGAGGTAGCAGTAGTGCTTTAAGTGAGTCTTCTTACGGCTGCAGAAGGATGCTTCAGGAGCGAGGGAACGAGTTTGCTGGCGGTGCGCGCTTAATGACTGTTTGGTCACAGTGGAAGTTTTCCCGCACACCGATAACGAACTGCCATCATTCACTTTCACTCACTCTCATCACCCGATCCGTCCGCCCAACCCATTCCATAACGATCCCACCAAGGTCCGCCGAATGGTCCATTAAATGCAGTGGAAGAAATGGCACCCTGTGCCGTGTGGCGTGACGATAGACGAGCGTGACGAACCTATCTCGGTAGGTGTCTGGTTTCACGTGTGGAGATGATTTTCCACACCAGAGAAGGATGATTTTTTTCCCTTTGCCCGTTTTTCGGGTTTGGCCGCCTTGCCTGCAACCCCTTTATTGTCTTAGTTTATTGTTTGGGGGGTTATTTTTTCAAGTGGAATGTCCCGGAGAAGACTATCAAATCAAAGGCGCCACATGGAGAGAAGCGCCACGACCACGGCATGCCATTCGGGACAACGTACAATGGTCAAGGTGTTCGGAATGGTCTTAAGATGATAAGTTAATCAACTGCAAAGACAGTGAGAGCTATACTTCAGGCTGCACCGTTAGGAGTTTTTGTTACTTTGGTTATCTGTTGTTCGAAGTACATGATAAAGCATTTCGGGTATAACTTCTCAGTCTTTCTTGCAAATATATCTTTGTTTTTATGTTGTTTCCGCCAGTTCATATTTTTATATCATAATGTTTTCTTATTGTTTTCTTGTACAATAATAATTTTTTCTTCTTTTTTTTTAATTTCATTTACTTTTAAGTAGAGTAGTTGATTTACTTTTCCACTTTCATTTCTTTTTTCTCATGTTTCCAGTTTTTTGTTCTCATATTATTTCTGTTGTGGTTTTATTTGTTTATTTCCATTCAATAACAGTATTATGCCCTTTTTTGTCATTTATTTTTTAATTTTTATCTGCTATATTTTATATGTATTTAGCAGCTATGCTTCATGCCTAGCCAGTGCCTAGTAGAAAATCAATTCTAATTTTCTTTTTTGTTACTATTCTTTGTTCTTTACTTTTACTTTTCTATTTCACTGTTCTGCTTACAACTCAAATTGCACGTCTCTCCTTAACGTTCAATCTTTACCCAATTTACACCTTCTTCCTGTTCGTTAAAGGTCCTAAAACTCCCCTATTCACGATGTTTGCTTTCAAACTAACAACACGCAAACACCTGTCCGTGCGTAACAACCTTCGTTTCGGGCACGCTTATTTATGACCGCTACTGTTTACCATCAGCACCGAACAGAACAAATAGGACTGATTGGGTCTCGGAACTAAGCTGTCAATGGGAAAAGCTGGCCGGAAGGTTTATGGACTCTGCCACTCCACGCTGCTGGAACACTTTTTATGACAGTTTTATAGCACCCCAAACACGGCGGGAAAGAACATCCTGGCAATCCCCAGCATCCCAGCAGTGTGGACTGCTGACAGTGGAGGAACCGAAAGTAGAGATACAAACACACGCTAACAAAACCTACTACACAGCCTAGTACAAACTTTGTTCCTCCACTTACGGGATGGCATTTGGGGTTCTTCGGTTCCCCGGTAGCATCAGGACAAACATGTCCTTTTGCAGAGCATTCCGCTTTAACAAGGAAGGGTGGAGAAGGCAACGAATGGGTAAAAAAACTCATAGACCCACCGAAAGGATAGGAAAAACATTGCATGAAAAGAAAAAAGAATGTCACTACTCGTGTTCGTGGTGGTGGGCCAAACTGTTTTCTGCTCTCTACTTGCTTTTTATTGTGAACAGAAACGAAACGAAATGCTGTAAAAGTTTTGCGCTGCCCTTCGTTAAGCGCACATTGGTCCTGGTGGGCGTCCGGTACATACGCGAGCGTTTGTGCGTTCAGATGGCCTTCATTCTCGTTACGAGCGGATTATCCCGCAAATGGAGCTTTGCGATTGTTCGTGCGTAGTAATGAAATTGCGCCATTGCTGCGTGTGCTTTTTTATTCTACACCGTCCGGGGCCGCGAAACGGACAACAGACTAATGGAGAAAATCATGATTCCCCAAGGGAATGTGATAACATCTAAGCGAGTGCTTGGGAGAAAACGGAAGGGACAGTCTACCGCCGTTGTTCGATCGAAGGCAAGGATTATTGTAATCCGTCTACGGTACACCCGACCCGACGGGAGCACATCTGCTGGCAAGTTTTCTTGTCAATCTGGTAATGCATGCCGTCAGCGGGCATGGCACTGAACGGGGGACAATTGTAACGAGCTCGTGCCGGAATCCTTGTCGGGCCTTATGTTTGTCGAGGTAAATGAGTATTTCTTCGTTTTATGGTGGGTTCATTTCCAAAAGTTTTCAGTGAAGGAAAGAAATAAAATGAATTGTGGTAGTTTGAAGGAACATTCTGCCCCGGAATATAGGCAAACTGCATTGGTAAAGTTAGTTGATTAGGGGTACAGTTAGGTGCATCTGTTATCCTTAACCATGGTTCATCAGAATTTGTGTTATTAATCTCCACGAATAGTATTGCTCCCTGGACTTTTTTTACAAAATAATGCACAAAGAAACATACTAGAAAGGTTGTCTAACTTCAGGCGTATTACGAGTTATTGTTCTACTTTCACTGTTCCAGTACTGATTCCTTCTCCGTCTTCTTTTTTATGCGATTATTTCCCTTTATTATTACTCCATCTGCATAATAACATAACAAAAGCGCTTAGGCTTAGTTTTTTATCTTTCTTTCATTGATTCTAAACTCGTTAGCGGTTCGCGTCAACGAACGCCTAAATCTAAGCAATAAATTACATTATATTTTGTTTATATTATTGTATCGCATTACTTTGGTTTTGAAGATTGGGTTTCTGATTTTCATTGGATGTAATCTATCTAATAGCATTTATTCAGCAGGATTTATTGCGTTTACTCGATGGGTTTCATAAGAAAACAAAACAAAGCTGTAACGTGCATACATTTAGGCGTTCAACAATTGTTGAAATTGCTTTGGTACAAGTGTACCTTAAATATTCAAAACAATTATTTTGAAAGCCCGTTCTTACACGATACATAATTTCCACTTCGTAATTAGCTTTGAAGATGGGCGCTGCTCCACCATCTGGATTTAATTCATTCTTTTCAATTTTTTTCCAGGACAGCATTCCCAGCGCTCAAGCAGTTTAAGTGGCAGAAAGGACAGTTTAAGAAAACAGTAAACCGACAAGAAGTATAAAACACACAACTCATGCTACATTACTGTCCATTTCCCAAAGTCCAAACACGCTTGAGCTAAACCATCCGGTTACCGTGTTCACACCGTACACCGTGACAGTCGCGAAACCGCACCGAGGAAAAGTGGGAAGCTTTTAAGGATGGCAAACCACCAGCCTCACCGAACCCGTTTCTAAGTGCTCTTGTCTTTCTTCTTACCACAAAACAAAGCAGAAAGGCCTGGGGGGGGGGGGTGGTTAAAGTGATGCCTAAAGTTCGAGGCAACCACAGATCGAGCCCGGGCCGGGGATGTGGCCACGCCACGGCTGCGGTTTCCGTTTACCCCTTTTTTCTGTTATCGTTTTCGGTTTCCCTGATGACAAATTCGCCCATAATGATGATATACGACAGTATAAATCTTACTCACCAGGCGCAGGAACACACACACGGTTGGTTTTGTGTCCATTTTCCCCACACTTTGCCCCAAGGGAAACGTCGTCCCGGTTCAAGGCAGCACAACAGATTTTTGGATGGGAAAAGAAATTCAACACCAACTGCTGCTTCCCGTTGCTTTTGCGACGGGTGCCGGCAGCAGTGGGACGTGGATTCAAAAATCTGTCGCGTATCTGCGTGATTTTTTCTCCCTCCTTTATCTGCGCTCATCGTCTTTCCCAAACGCGGCAGGATAAAACACCGCACCGGTGGAAGGATTAATCGTTTCGAGCTTGTGGTTTTCGGTACGCAACACAGCACAGCAAAAAATAAAATGGGTTTTCCGTACAAAGAGACTTCCAATCTGATCAACTGCTTCTTTATCATCTTCCGACGCCCCGTTGAAAAGCGTTTCATTAAAGCTACGCTTTTCCCTCCTCACTGAGTGTGTGTGTGTGTGTGTACAGAGCGCGCTCTGAACGAGTGATCCAGGATCGACCGGTTCGCAAGGATAAAAATGGCTGACAGGGAATCTTGTGGTTCATCTTCCGTTCAGCAGGTCGGGAGGATGCATGGGACGGGGGTAAAATTGTATGCATAAATTCATTTTCCATCACACCCAATACCGCTCGAAGTCACTTTACTCGTGCGCGTTAACGTCGTACCATCCTCAAACTGGTACGCTGATCAACATCATCATCGGCATCGGCAGCCGTACCATGCACAGTCACTTTGCCCTCGGTTCCTTCCCCGGTTGGCCAGGGGAGGTGGGTGGGTTCCCCAGCAACAAAAGGTTGTGTCGTTGCGGCATGTCGTTGCGAGCGAAATAATTTGATTTGATTTAAAAGGAAATTGTTTATCTACTTTCGCCTATTTCGTCGTCGTCCTACGCTTTGATGGTGCGGTGCACGGCACTTGCGGGAGGGACACGTACATAGAAAAACCGCGACAGTCGAAGTGAGATCTCGCATCGCGCTCATTCCTTTTCGGATGTGTCCCGGGTGGAACAACACGTTCAGCAGGGGCAGCCCCAGTAGCGCGGGAATGGGAAATGACTTGTCACGGGTGTCGTTTTTCATTCTCCCCCTTCGTGTGACGGTTGAGCAAAAGGCACTTCCAGTGTGGCCCGGTCATTTCGTCCCGTTCGACCGAGTACGATACAGCTCACTCACAGACACAACCGTCCGGACCACGGCCGGACAATGGATGTCCACCATTGGCAGCAACCATTACCCAAAGAGCCATTTTCCTGGAATGTTCGCCGTGCTTTGTTATGCTGATCCCTGTGCCTGTGAGCCGGAAAGGGTGATGCATCCACACCACACGGAGAGTAGCGCCAGGATTCAAAGCTCAAACCCCTTGTCTGCCAACGGCTGGCAAATGGTAACGGACACGTTGCAGTGAAGCTGCCCTTAACGTCGCATGTGTTCGGATCACCGGTCCAGGGTTTTGCGGTTATGTACGGCGGTGATATTTGATCAACGCTTAAAGTTTACGGGCACACGGGAATGGCCTGTGACAGCCATTTGCCGTGCCGCGGGCTTAGGCGTGCGACCCCGAAGAGTTGACCATTAGCAGGAGCATGAGGGTGGATCTTGCTGGGAGACGCTTTGTCCCGAGGTGTTGTGGGCGTTTTGTCCTACAATTTACTTGTACGGAAGAGAGAAAGAGAGAAAAAAGGAAGGAGAAAGCGATGCGGTTTTGTAGTTTGACGTGTGTTCCCGGGAGTGCTCGGAAGAGTAGTAATTTATCTCCTTGCCAGCTGGATCACTGGCCCATAAGCTCGGAGCGGAGCGTTACACTGATTGGCTGTTTCCAAAGCGTCACTTTAAGCTTTAAAAACGCCCAACAACAACACAAACACAGCCCTGCAATAAATAAAACACTGCCAAACAAGGGCTCGGAAAGGTTCGAAAAGTAACAGCTCCACCAAACAAACTAATTTGCAGTAGGTAAACAGTCGGAAAAATAAGCTCCAATCTCGACACAGGGTGGTGCAGGGTGTACCGTCCGCATGCCAGGCCGTGGAATCGATTTGCCGCTTCCGAGCTGCAGTCGGTAGCACAACAAACAATCGCTTGCGGTGTAAAATTTCAACCCGCGCGGAAACCAACCGGGAGGATTTTTCTATCCAATTTAAATTGAGTCCAAAGCGCGGCTGCAAACACAAGCAAAACTTGTAATCGAAATCGAAATTCCGGCACTCCGGTCCTTGGTTTGGGGCTTGTGGGTGTGATGGAAAAAAGGGCACATTTTCTACTCTTTTGCTGCACACGTGTGGGTGTGTGTGTGTGTGTGTGTGTGTGTGGTATGAGGAATGAAAATTGGAGAGGTAGATATGGTAAAAAAAAACCTCTTCAAACACTTTACTGAAACCAATCTCCAATTTTTTCGCTGCAATCCTGTCCCTTTCCCTTGGGTGGACACGTCGCATTGGAAGGGAGAGGGAAGGAGCGGGAGCATATTCTGTAACTTGTGCTTGCCTATTTTCTGCTATTGTTGTTGTCGTTCCAGCTGTAGAGCACTTTTAGAATGGAATCGGAAAACGATTCTTTCGGGACTTGTTGTGTGTGAGCGTGTGATTTCAAAAGTTCCTCTTTTATACCGATCGTTACCGTACGCCAGGTATAGTCGTCATGATTGGAATGGTTCTTCCCTAACCTTTGCGCTGACCCCCCCTCTCCCTTCGCCTCGGCGTTATTGCGCACTTTTCCGATTGACACGTGGCATGTTTAGATGATCGATTTTAATTATTTTCGACAAGCTGCTCGCATCCGCTCAACTCACTCGGTCCGGTCATGGCAATTGAGAATGGATAGGAAGTAACATTCAACCCAGCCTTTTCCAACACAGCGACCTGCAAGAGGGAGAAAAAAAAACTTTCTTCCGGTAGCAACAAAAAACGCACCCAGCATCCCACCCCTCCAGTACCGGCTCGACGAGTGGTAGCGGTAGCGTCCTTACAAGTGGAACTTAATTAAAATCTGTACCGATCCTTGTCGGTGCCGGTGTTGTCGCGATGTCGCGTTTCCTGGGCGGGCTGAAACCGCACACACACACACACGCACACACACGCACGTACATATCTGTTACATCCGGTTGGAAGGGATCGGATGGCGCAGGGTACGTGAATTTCGAACATCCCGTTGACATCACGGCGGTACAAAATCCCGGATCGAAAGCAAATCACCGCTCGCTTTCGAAGGGAAAGGTCACGGTAGGGAGGGGCGCATGTTGAGCGTTTGACAGCGTCCGTTTCGTTTTTGGACCGTCTCGCTAGGTAGCGGAAGTCCACCGTCGCGCTTAGGTCGTTTAGCGGAACACTGATCTGGAAACATGTATAATCATTTCGAGCGACAGTGATTAATAGGGTTTCACCGTGTTGCCGTTCGATCGGGATTTGGGTGGGGATTGGAGTACGTGTCCTTACCCGGGCCGCCCAGTCGCCCGGGGCGGAGTTGATATCGCACACAAAACACAAACCGAAACCGTACCCGGTTGCCCCCTTTTGACTCAAAGGAGTCCGCTGTGTGCGCGAGCAAAGGGCCGAACGGCCAACGTTCACTTCCAATTGAATTTAATTTATTTGCACAATTATAATAAATAGCTGTCAGTGACAGGTTTCACACCCATTTCTTCTGCGAAGCTTACTCCGGGGGTTAGAGGGCGTCTGGTGGAAGGGGTATGGATGCCGTGTGTACCGTCGTACTTTGCGCTTACTAGCTTCCACCAGTCGTTGCTTTCGCGCGAAGCGGGTAGAAGAGGTGAGGTGAGTACTTGTCGGGCATGTTTTCCATGCCGAGCCGTGTGCTGACGGTGCAAAAGAATCATTGCTGCGGTGCGGAACAGTCATAATGGGAACATATGCAGACGTTTCGGCTTCGTTCAAGTGGAAAATAAAATGCATTCTTAGAGATGGTTCATTTTTGTGTATTCGGAAAATATATCAAAGTATTTCTGCCTGAATATGTTGGGAAAGAAAGCACACAGGTTCTCCAATGGATTTTTTAACTTATTTTATCCAACTACGCATTTTTAAAAAATGTTTACGTAGCCTTTAAGTATGAAATTATTTTAACTTGATTTACCGTCCTTCTTGTGACTTTTATAGCAATTCTCGTTTTACCTTGTTATACCATTTTTAAAACAGTAGAGATAATCAATAATAATTCAGACAGTGTAATAAACATAATTTTAATACACATTGCCTAACTTTAGGCGCTAAAATTAAGTATCCATATAGATTTTTAAGAGAATTTAGAACCATTTTTCTGCATTCTATGCCAAACAACTATGTTATAAGATAACAATTTAGTGTCCACAAAGAACAAATACAACAATACGTTCAAGCTTTTAATCATTAAAATATTCAATACGATAATGTTCAGGTAGCGCCTAAATCTATGCAAAGTCCTTTAAAATTAAGCAATTAATGCACTTATACCTAAACATGAAAGTTCAAAACAGCAAAACGTTTGCGCATCACTGTGCTCGCCTGGCACGGTGACGGCAAAATCGTGCAAGGAAGCTGCACTGCACAGCAAAAATAAAATAAAATATGAATGACTTGTGAGACAGGCGCTGCCGGAGCCGTTTTCAACAGCGACCTCGTTGTCGTCTTCACCGTCTTCGCTGGTCGCTAGTTGAACGCTATTTCTCCCATCGGAAGGCTTATAAAAAGGTGGCATCGATTCAATGGCATCCACTTTTTCCACAGCAGCACCACCAGCCGATTCGCCACCAGCATTGATGCGCCGTGGAAACGCTGATGGAAAATAAATTGATGATCTTCTCCGCTTGCCGATCGCCTATTCTTTCACCTTCAGTGACACATACCAAAGCATCTGGCACGAAATGTGTTACCATGACGCAGGTGAACTTTCTAAAACCGTCGTTCCTCCCGGTCGGCATGGGACAGGTGTGGAGTGTGTTGAAATATTTCGTACTTTTATTATTTTCCATCCCCTTTTCCACTGGTTGTTCTTTCCGTTGGTATGCGGAAAAATTGGGCCTCCCTTTTTTCGCACGTAAGAGAGTCATTTACAAACGGCCTGCTCTCCTAACGACCGTTACGAGAGCTTTCGGTATCGTGCTTGCTGTAGCGCTTAAACAGTGCAGCAGTTTCGTCCGGCACATTCATCGTGCTTCGTTTGCGCACTTTTCAGACAGTGAAACATTTTAACATACCGGGCTGTGTACTTCCAAATGCAAAAAGGAGCACACGGTGAGGTTGAAGGGAAATTTAAGACTAGCTTTGGTAAAATTATCGTTGTAGCATTCGTTATGGAGTCCACGGCGCGCTGAAAAGGACCTATTCACCATACACGTGGCCCTGTCCTTATCGGGACATTACTAGGTGGTAAACGGGGCAGGGAAAGAGGGGAGGGACCAGATTGCAACCAGTGTCGGACTACTGTACGACCATTTACGACCGTCCGATCTGGTACGATAACGAGAGCCCTGCCGGCGTGCTGATAAACGATCCGGTAGGAATAATTTAGCAGTGGAATTAATAACGACCCCTGGGGGCGTAGCGAGCTTATCGATGAAGGCAAGACAAAATAATAAACATTCCACCGGTTTGTTGTGGCTCTCCCTCCATACCACTTTTGTTTTTTTTTTGACGAGATGCTATTGGCAGGTGATTTTATGTGGCTCCGTTTCGGACCGCCCGGAATGTGAAAGAATCGCAATAAAAGCCGCGTACATCCATCAATACCCGGCACGGGTGGTGAAAATCAACGTGTGAAACGGTTTACCATACGGTAAGGGAGTTAAGGAAACACACACGTACAAAATCCTTCCTTTCTTTCTTTTGTTGTCGATCAATGTGAAACACGGGTGAAAGCTGCAGACGATGGTTAGGTTTTCATTTGATCCGGTTTGTCTTGACTGCAAATTTATTCATAGCAAATTTAATCAAATAAGTATCTTTTTATGCTCAATTTTTTTATGCTGAGAAGATGGTTACTGTGTAAAAAAAATCGTATTAAATTCACAGTAATATAAGGATTTTATGAACAAATGCTAAACGAAAAGGTCAACGTGTTGATGTGGTTTTCTTTTATGTATTATAAAATATCATATAAAAATAATCTGCTTCGATTTTGGCACAAACGGGACCGGCAACACACCATGAGAATTACAAAAGAGTTTTCACTTTTTTAACGCTAAGAGACGTTACAGGCTAGGAAGGGAACCTAATAGACAAAGCGAAATCCAAAGCAAAGATATACGATTGGTAGTTTCGTGAAATTACTTGTAATTAATGTGCATATTGGAAGAATAAAATTCCTTCAAGAGAAAACCAGGGTTTTCAAAAAGACCGAACAAATATCCCAAAAAACCCCCTTATGCACCTTGCGCCTTGAGATTCTTTATTGAGGGGTATGGTGAATGATGATTCTCGAGATAGATGAAAAGTTTCAGGAAATTATTGCATACCATAATCCACTTGCACTAACCACCGTGATCCATAGAGAAAAGTATGAAAAACAGAAGGCCTTAATAACGACATGAAACCACGACGAAAAAAAAATCATTCTGAAGAAAACAAATAATTCTAGTGTACAAGCACTGAAAGGAATTACTTACGATTTTAGCTGTTTCTTTCATTGGAATTGTTTTGCTCTTCTACCTCTATTCCATGGCGTTGAAGACGAAACTTGTACCACAGTGACACACAAACGCTTTGTATGATGAATATTTCAAGGCTTTCTTACTTATCATTGTGTTAAAAAGCTGAAAATTATTATCTGCTTTCTAGCTGTGGTTCATCATTTAAGAGAATTTCATAGCTGTTACTCTTCATCATCACCTACGATACTGCTACCCTTTATCATCTTAAAGAAAAAGTACTTTGATTAACAATTATATAATGATGCGCGATAAAATCTTTAACTTAGCCGCTTCTTTCGGATTCATTGCATTTCGTATTTCGGTTCATCTTCTGGAAAGAAGTTAAATAAACTACAAATATTTAATTTAAATACTTAATCTTTATTAAACGTATTTTAGTTGACTGCGTGAAAACAAATCGCTTTCCTTTATTTCGCAACACAACCAAAAACATGGCATCAAAACGAAGCAGCTAAATCTCCTCCCATTGCATCCCATTGTAGAATCCTTATCAACTGTTGCATAACGAACAACTAGCAGTGCGTCCTGCTTAACCTTACCCCAATCAACCCTCGGACCCCTAATCTCTAATCCACCGCTCTAACCAGCAGCAACAAAACCCGTCCCCGCTACCCACAACAACCCTCTCCTCCCCCTTTTCCTTCACCGTTAGTAAATCGGATCATCAAACACGTGGCAAAGTAGTATACGCCGGTGCGGGTTTGATGACTTTTGCCTCTGCTCAGATAAAAAAGAGAGGGAAAAGGTTACACACAAACAATACCCAGTTGCTCACAGGGGTGGTTGCCTGTCACATAATCCACCTCCTCAACTTCGCAGACATCTTCCGCAGACCGGTCGTGACCCAGCTTCGTGCCGAGCGCTGCCGGAAAAGGGTCACCCCCGGGAAGCGGAAAAGCCCCGGGAGTCCTGAAGATGTTGACTGTTGTGTGCGGCGGTGAGTGCTTTATCACACCCGCACCGGTGGACCAGCCCGTGCTGGTAACCGGGCGCACCGGCCCAAAGATGGCAAAGATGGGACCGAAATAATCAACAGCCAGCCTCTGGCAGGTCGGGAGGTTAGGGAGTTGCAGTAGACCGTGAATAGTAGGGCCGGTTCCTTGCGCGGTATCGTATGGCCGCATTCTAAACCTCGCACACACACACACACATGCCACGACGTCACGACTGACGGATGGCAAAACTCGAATCATAATGCGTCCATTTGGTCTCACTTTCTCTTTTGCTCTCCTTCTCTCACTGGTGCCCTATTTCAACGCGATCAGTTCATTTTCCGCAGCCAGGTCGGTACACAGGTTGAACGCTGGCCATGCTCGGCAGGCTAACGATGAAGAGACGGGAAGATGCTGCAGTGGCGAGGTGCGCCTCTGCTCCTGGTAGGCAGAAAAGTGTGAGGAAGTGTGAACCCGACCGGTGAGAGAGAAAGAGAGCAGAAAAAAATCACCATAAATTATTCATTTATTCTGACAGGCAACATGACACGAAATGTATGTTGATCAGTCTCATCAGCTTCATAACGGGTGTGCACTTACGTTCTTTAGTACTTCACGGTCCCGTCCGTGGGATCACCCTGCACCCATCCACCCACACTCTAGCCTCTGTCTTCTTACATACAGGGCTGCAGGGATGCCCGTACACCACATGCAAAGGGATGACACATTTGCGTAACGTGTTTGGCCCAGTGGCGATGTCGGAAGCCGGTGTCAAAACTCGTGTCTTATGGAGCCATCCCCGTCCGCCTGTTTGACAAGTAGGACCTTTTATTTATTCAGATTTTTTTCGCCTCTCTGCAACGTTCGCCACCCCCCCTCCCCCCCGTCCCACCGTGAAGGGGCTTTAAACTGTGCACCAATGTGTCCCCGGTCGGATGCTTTTAGGCACAGTGCTACACGTGCCACACATTAGCGAATGAAGTGACTCGGGACTCCTGAAAAGGAAACGTATTCGCGCGTGGTAAATGTGCCAAAGGTGCCATTGTTTTTAATTTACCACGCTTTTGAATGATGGTGCAGGTGTGCTGCATGAGCGCGAGAAGGGCATGACTTTTTTTCTTTTTAACAGTACAACTGTAAGGTCTGCTTGTAGCACGAATGGGAGTGTCACAGAAGCTCCCCATTCAATGCACTTAAATTGGTTATGGGAGGAAATATCTCTACATTGCAGCAAAATGTTCTTTGATATGTAAGCATTCTATCCTATTGCTCGTTAACTGGTCATACATTTTGCTCTGTATAATTAATCATACATGTTTGGTTCATTAACTGTTTGGCTGCAGTACTTGGCGTCTTTTGAACTTAACATCAGCTTAATTAATTTAAACGATCAACGACAAAACAAAGAGAAAAGAGGACGCTATGGATAAAATGTTTTAAATATCTATCTCTTTTACACAAGACATACTTGAATCTCTGATACAGAATTTAGGCGTAGAAAGTTCATCAGTAGTACCATACAAAAGTTCTTTATCTTTATTAGATCAATTAATAGTGTTATACTTAGGATTAATAGTGTTTCAAAGCACCATTGCTATTGACGGTAAAACACATCGCTTCTACTAAGCTTATTCTTCAAATTGCCTACTTTTAGGCGCATTTGTTCTATACAAACCGTGTTTTAGAAAGTACTGGCACTCTGTGTAATTGAACCTAGAACAACGATACGTTTTATAGTCTTAGAGACAGCAGTATAAACATTGATGGTAAAGAATTGGAAACTGGAATAAGTAGAATCGGAAAATGTGAGAATGTGAGAATGTAGAATTGAAGTGTTGTTTCCACAGAACCTTTCTGTTTCAGATTTCTAATGACTTTGAATACATCCTCCGTACAGTTGAGACATCGCTAAACAATCTTGCCCAGTATTATTGCCATCACTTTGTGTACTGTACATGTGCCCGTTTTGTTTGCTTAGCGGAATACAATTCGATTCTCAGCTCTCCGTCAACAGGAGCAAAATGCCATCCACACCTCCGTCCGGTCCGCCTCGAGCAACACGCGCGCACCGAAAGCCTTTTGCAAACTTCATTTACATAGGTGATTGTCTGGTATGTTTGGTGTTGCGTTTGCGAATTCAATTTGTGGATGAAAGGAAACCCGCCGCACCGTGCCCGGTTGCCGCTTGTTTCGTCGCGGTAGAACACGCATAATTTACCAATGTGTAAGCAATGAATTGGAGGTGATAAAACACGGAAACACGAAGCCCACACGGCAGCAAGAGCAACATCATCATCAGCAGCAGTAGCAGTAGCAGCGCATTCACCTCCCAGAACCAACGTAATGTGTTGGGAGGGAATTAGAATTGTCGTGAATGGTTGTGGAAAAGACTGGTTGTGGAAAAGACTGGAAAAAAAATCCACCACGATGACATTATGGTATGGACACATCTGCTGGGAACGATGGAGCCATGTGCGTAACTGCCGTTGTACATCTCGAGCCCATTCATCGAGCCTGTGGGACATCTAAGGACTCTGGCACACATACACACAGCCAAGCACATGCTGGTTTTACATCGAAGAATGGTTTTTCCTTGGTGCAAACAGATATCCCCCGATAGCGTGCCTCAAAAAAATGGGACCGATTTTCCTCGCAACACGCGAGCTCCCGGATTTTTGCTCCCAAATTTTGACCACTGTGCCCGTGCATGTGCGTTATGTTCTTGTGGGCTTCTGTGCAAGTGTGTGTGTCTTTGTGTGTTTGCATATAGAACATAGAACTGAGGGTGGAAGAGAGGGAGCTAACACCTAAAGTACACACACACACATACCCATTCTAACGTACAAAAAAAAACATTCCTGTTTCAAATCCAGTAGAAACACCAGGATCCTCAAACGGTAGTTGGCGAATCTAGTTCGAATCAACGTCGTTTATATCCCTTGTAATGGCACAGGAACACATGAACGGATGTCCTAGAAAACCCTCGGGATGTTGTGCCCGGGAGTTCAGGGTTTGAGGGATCTGGCGGGCTTTCAGCATAGAACATCCAGCCTCCATCGACTGTTGATTTTGGGCTTCGTTATTAGTGCGTAACGAGCAGCCTGTTGGAAATCGCTTTGCGTGTCTGTTCCCCCTCCAGAAGAGTTGGGACATCAGACACGGGAACCCAACAGGTACCCTTATCTTATCCCTTTATACTCAAACAAACCTGAAATAAGGCAGCAACCAAACCAAGAAAAAAAGCCTCAAGGCTGCTTACAATAGATTGCGTGCTAAACTGGATAAAGCTTGGGTGGCACGAAATCACGAAAGATTTTCCCCCACTAGCAAAGATGCTGGGATAACAGAGAGGGAGATTGTGGGACAAGGAGGACCGTTTTACTTCCTTCTGCTTCTCTCGTGATCCAGCAATGCGGAACACGTACCCAAACCTGTTTTACGGAAACCGTGGGGACGAGAAGAAAAGCGAAGGAACAGGCCACGATTCCTGGGACGCTTGGATCCAGAAAACGGGGACAACTAATTCTGATACAAGTGTACTCCTGGTGCTTGGAATACGTACTACCCATCCTACTACCACGCCTATGTGTGTGTGGCTTTGGGATACAGGGTGCTCTTCCCACCGCATCTCCTCCATAGACTTAAACCACAAAACCGTTGAAAACCACGCTGGAACATTGAGTAAGCTGATGATATCCCTAGGCGTTCGTGTGCGTGCATGGGAGGGGAGTGGGGTGGTATTAACATGTGTGTGTGTGTGTGTGTGTGATGATATAGGAGCGTTTCGTTGTTGAGCTTCTTCAGTTTGACACGTACCAGAACCCACCGCCCCCCCCACCCACTCCTCTTCCCATCTTCTTCCCACCAATCGTTCCACACCTTCCACCAACGCCATCATCATCGCCATTCAGCAAGAGACGAGGGATGGAAAATATCGACCGAGAGGCAAATATTCCCTGGGAAAAAACGAAGGCAAGAGTCACTGGAGGCAGAGACGCGGCATGGCAGCATCCAGGACTCGCCAGGGTAGTGTTCGCGTTGGAGGCGCAGCTCGGACCAAATTCCGTACCGCGTTCGACTGCTGGCTGCGCAGCTAACCAACACGCACCTAGAGTACGTTCACCACTCCCCAAGATGCTGCGTCGATTCACCAATACTAGCATAGCTGGAGGCTGAGGACTAGCAGACACGGTTCCTGCCACTCTCGCCGTTTCCTTCCACCTGCCTCACGCATCAATGAATTATACATAACCAAACGGCACGACTACACACACCCGTACGCCGGAACGGTTGTAGTAGTAGTACGAGCACATAATAAGCATCCCTCGCCATCGCCGAAACGGGTGGTGGTGGCCATCGAGACATCGGAAGCCATTTTCATCTGCCGTACGTCCCGGGGAGTTGCCCTCTAGTGCGCGGGCGCACGCGCGCTTTCCGAACGCTCTGTCTCGCTTCCCTCCATGCGCCGGTGTCTGTCTTTCTGGGAATGTGTGTGTGCAGCATCCTGATGAGTCCTCTACCTCCCCCTTCATACGCGAGGCTGCACACCATGGAACTGCCGCCCGTTCGTTGCAGCATCCCGAAACCGAATCGTGGTTCGCGTGTGGCCCGGGGTTGCTACTCGGTCGGCCGTCGTCGAACCATAGTAGACTTTTAGGCGTCAACTGGAAAAGCTCGACGCTTCTGGTCGGTGCTCTCAGTCGGCTGCCCGGGTGCTTAGGGTCCGGGTTGTGAGTGTGTGGTTTTTTTTCTTCTTTCTGTCGCCACACGAGCGTAGCAGGACAGGTGAAGACGCGACAGGTGCAAGAAGGGGACGGCAGGGTAGCGTCATCATCATCACCGAATTTACGGGAGCGTCACAGTGAGTACAACCGGGACCTGGGGACGGGGCAGCAGGGAAGTAAGGGTGCGAGAGGGAGAGGCCTGTTTGGAAAGGAGGGGTTCAAGAGTGAGACAGCACCCACGAGTGGTGGAGGTGGTGCTGGTGGTGCGTTAAGAGCACTTGCCAGGTCCTTGAACGGTGCACAGAAGCATTCCAGCTAGAGAGGACGAGAGGTTTTTCCCCTGGCAGTCCCGGACGAGCATCCCACTTCTCCTGCGGATGTGACTCCCGGCACAAAGGATTTTGGGCGCGTTGGGGAAAGAGATGGCGCGCACGGTTGCCTTATCTACTACGGTACAGCCATAGCCCGGCCAGTGCGCTGCTGCTGGTCGAAGTCATACATCTTCGTCAGTACGGTTAGCGCCGGAGTCCCGGACACTGCCCGCTCGCTGTTCGCTCGCACGTCGGGACGAACGTTGGACAGTGCCGTGCTCCTAGTTCGTGGCCTGGCGCAATGGCGCGCAAAGCTGCAACTTGGAACCAGCCTAGACCGTCAGTCTTCTGCCGCCACTCGGTTTGTGAGGCTAGCCCGGGTTGTCGATCGGTCCAGGTTCCCAAATTCTTGGATTGTGATAGTTGTTGCGCTTGTTCATGTTTTCCGTACGAGGGTTTTTTTTCGGCTGTTTGTTGTTAACCGTTTTTGGAAGGCCTCGCGCCAAAATGGACAAGCTGTCTTTTTCTTTATTTGTAAAGAACCTAGTGTATATGTGCGTGCCTGTGCGTGATACAGAGTGTCGTGATAAGCAAATTCGCATTTCAAGATCCATCGCGCCACCATTATCATCATCATCCTCCGTTCGATTGCAGCCGTTTCCATGGTAGTCCGAGGCAGCCAAGAGAGCATCCCAGAACAGTCAACGTTCCCGAACGCCAGTTTGACAGAAGAATATACGCAACTCCATCCATCTATGAAGTGAGCTCTACCATTTTCCCTACCATTCAGTCAAGTGAGTGTTCCCGCGTCAATAGCGGCCTGGACGGAGAAAGAGAGACAGTCTGCTACATTGCAAGCGAACAGTTGTGTCCGGTGCGGCCATCTTTACCCATGCAGTTGAAGTGTGCAGTGTGCTTGACAGTGTGCCTGAGCGGCTTATTCCTCCAAACAAAAACACCAAACTAAGACAGACAACCAAGTCCTTCCCCGTTTAGAGTGTGTCTGTCCGTAATCCTAATTTTCTGCTCCTTCCCAGCAATACCAAGTCTGAGTTTGCACCAGCAACTTTCTGTAACTGCGTCACCATCCATCGACCATCTCACGCTCTGTCCTGCTCTCATTCCCATTTCCCACCAGGGGAAAGACCCTTTTTACTAGTAGTAGTAGCAGTCGTGTCTTTCTTTTTTGCTCCTTTTGTAGGACAGGACTTCCCTTGGATGCTGCTACTCATACTCATCCACCTATTTTTTGCCTCCCGTTGATCTCACACGGCTGAGTGGTACATATACTGGCACAAAATGGCCGCTACGTATCGATCCATACCCGCGCGGAAGGTAACAATCATTGGAGAACCATTTCTGTCACTAGAATAGAGAGAAAGCTAGCTATTTTAAGCTTGTGTGAGCAGTGGTTCGCTGAATGAAGAAAGGCATTTCTGTAGTACCGGGTTTTTTTTTTTACATGAATTTGATTTTTCGTTTAATTTTGCGCCTGTGTATGTGTTTACGTGTGGGTTTCCGTTTCTCGAAAGTGTGAACTTTTGGAGAGGTTATGTTTCACGGAGCGCCGTGCACTAAGTGTCTTTGCCTATTCTGTTTTTGCATATTTAAGTGTTTGCGTGTGTGTTATTTTGTTTTTGATTTATTGTTACAACGATTATTTTATATTTAATTTTGTAGCTGTGTCTTATACTCATCACCTGATGTACGACGTGTTAGTGCACGTTAGAGTACAAAGCTTACAGAACTGATCTAATTGCTTAGGCTTTGCGCTTTTCTTGTTACATCTACTAGCCACGAACACTTTTCACTTAAACTATGTCCTTAGTTTTTTAATCTTGCTTCATCTCTTGAGTTTCACGTCCAAATCACATACACACATACACAATCACTTGTTAGCACCGGATTGTTGTCAATGTTTTATTGTCGTTGCGCTAGAATAGTGTACTATTAGACCTAGTAGTCTCTACTCATGTGTGTTGTGCAGTTGATTGATTGTATGAGGCTGATACACGCAGCTAACGAAATCAAAAACATGGAATTCCGAGTAATTCCAACGGGGAATGAAGTACTTCAAGGTAGCAGAGGAAGTTTTTTACTAAAAACTTAGATCCTCTAAAATGGTAAGTACCGATTATTACTTATAAATAAAATATTTCCCCAACTGTCAGTTTGAATTCTGTCTCTTTGAATTTGGGTTTAAAATCCTTCAACTTTAAATAAGCTCATGCTCTTATATGGTATGGCTCTATATGGCTCATTTATAATGTCACAAAAAGATATATCTCTCCTACGTTTCCTTTACCACAAAACGACACCATTATGTCGACCAACGTAATGATATGTTTTCCTTTCGCAAACGAGCCAACGCTTCTTTGCTCTCAACTCGGGCGCGTGTCCACAGCCACCCCGAGCTATGCGGCCGCACGGTTAACGGCTTGGAAAATTAGTATTCGCATCGTTTCCCTATCCGACGCCTCGTTGGCCAGCACAAGTCAACCGTTCCGAAACGGCAACTCATTGCAGTGTCTGCTGCCAACGACAGACACTGGGAGCTTAAATACATCTCCGAAACGAGACGGCATAGCCCCGGGCCATCGTTACAGCTTTCCCTCCGGTCGGAAAAACGGAAATGCTGTAACCGTACACGTGCCGATAAAGATTTTCCCTCCTCTTTTACGCACGGCACACAGTCTTTTCCTTTCACTGCACCTTCATCTGCAAAATCTCATTCGAATAGCCGGCGCACGTGCCCCGACAATGGACCGTTGCTGCATGAAGGAAGATTTTGTGTTCTGCTTTCCCTTCCTTTTGCCTGAAAATCGATTCACCCAGGGTGCTGCTGATAATGTGAAACTAATAATAAAGGCTCGGGTTTTTTCACCTTCCACCGCTGTTGTACGAGATTGTTGTGTAAAGCGCATTTTTAAAAATGTGGATATTCTTGCGAGGGGAAGATGAATGTAGAATTTCTAACAAAATTTTATCCTCAGTTCTAGTTCTCTCGCGGACAGCATTCGTTGCTTCTGAAATGTGCCGGACGTGGTGCCCTTCCACATCATGCTTTTAGCAAACACTTTAGCGAGAATTATAATTTCCCTATTCTATTTCCCCCTCTTTTATACACTCTTTCCTCCTTCCGGTCACGGTGGCGAGACTTTGATTAATGACTGCTCGTACAGGCAGCATCCTCCGGCTCGAAGGACCAAATTAATAATGGACGCATAGCGAATGCACACGCTGTCGGATTCCCGATGAAGCACAAAAAAGGGAAAAACGAATTTGTACTGGAAGGGATCTATCTCTTTTGTTTGTGCTTGATACTCCCCCTCACCGAGGATGCATATGGTGCAGTCTCACGGGTACTTTCATTCATGCAGCTTCTGTGCGCTACATGTATGCGTGTGTAATGAAAAGCAAATTGTGTTTTATACACATCTCAACTATTATATATAACAGCTCCACAACTCCTCAACGAGGATTGTTGCTACGACACAATGGTATGCTTTAATACACCCAAGAGGCATCCCCGGGGGAACAGGGCGCACAAATGCTCATTCAATTTGACGTAATTTTGGCACGCGGACGATGCCCCACTGACGACAGCAAAAATGTATCGATCTGATTTTCGAGGAGTTGCTACACGAGAGATACGCGCATACAAAAGGATGGAAAGGATTATTATATCATGCTGTAACAATAGCCGGATCCATCCAGTCCGCTAGATAATTCTTGTACCAAGGACTGGAACCACGTACCGCAAATTCAATAAAAAGCCCCTGAACATTGATTATTCTATAAACGAAACGAGACGGACCTGCACGGCATGTCCTAGCCATAAAACCAATCTGCCCGATGCGTCATCGGCTGTCTGTCGTTTGGCGACGAGACCAAACTCGAATCCAATTTCCATGTTTGAGTTGTTTCAAAAATATGGCTACGTACGTGGTCCCGATTGGCTGCGTACGCATCGTTTTGTGTCTGAAACATGGTCAGCCTGTTCGTGCTATGGTCTGTGGACACGGGCGTGTTCATCGATGAGGCCAGCTTTTTCCGGACGGAGCCGCACGTTTGGCGCCATCCATCCGACATTTTGCTGCTCTGTTTCGAGACACTGTCTAGACAAAGTTACGCTTCATAGAAACAGAACCGAAGCAGTGGCAAGTAAGATTATCTGAATGGACCCAAATTGGAATTTCCATTCCTCGCTTGCCCCCTCCAGGATTTTATCTGGCTTACCACGAATAACTAAAAGGGTAATCTCATATTTTGCAGAAGACTGTCTCAACTGAAGCCGCAAAGAAGGGTACAGTGTGGGGGACGTGGTTTTGCCAACGGAATCACTTGTGTCCTACTGCACCAGCAGCATCATAAACAGCAGCAGCAGCAGCAGAAGTTAGTCTTTTATGGCGCGTAGTCTCATCTCATGTTTCCCAAGGCAACGGCACTTTGTAGCCGCCAGGCCGACTGGAGCCGACGGTTTCAAAAGGGGCGCCACAATCATCTCACCACTGTAATGGTAGCAGCAACTTATCTTGTGTGCTTTAATGTTCGGTTGCTAGCTAGTTTCGCTGGGGTAGTGTTTGAACTGCCTGGGGAGCGGTGCCATAAAATGGTGCCGTCATGGTAGTCTCATTGCCAAGTAAATCAATGGTTGGGTTTGGTCTTGGGAGGAGCGATATCCATGTGGTTTTGGTATGGTAGACGCCGTGAAAAGTGTTTATTCAGCATACAATATTTAACGATCAACGCTTTGGGCGATTGATATATCGTTTGAGTAAGTGGTAGATAGAAAATCGAATAAAAAATCACAAATGCTGAAAAGGCACATTGCGAAATTAATTTTCTTCTTTATAAAATGAAATAGCTTTGTACTTAACTCAACTAAAAATAGAACAGTTTTTCCAATATCCTTCAATTCTAATCTCACAGTTTCCTCTTGTTGAACTAGTTTATTCAGAATTCTTCAAACAGACACTGAAGGTGCTATATAAATATATAAGACAGAAAATTGTTACCAGCACCTTCGCACACATCTATCCTACAAACAGTAAACAGGACTTTGCCGTTCAATTTATTTTTGGCGTACGATAAGAGCTATCTTTCCGTAACAGGCTACCAGCATCACAGCTGTATGGCAACCCTTGTTGTGAGTAAAAAGGATAAAAACAAATAAATAACAGGGCGAATCTTCTTCATACACCCCCTCCTGTGTTGGTTGTTTTGCCCGGCGGCACAGAAGGCACAGATGCAATCGAAAATCTAGGCCCTCTCATGTACGTAAACTCCCTAACTAACTGGTTTCGGTTGCGATGGGATGGGATTAAGAAACGAAGGACGTGTGCTGTTACCCGATATGATGCTGTGGACGTTGTTTTTTTTTCTATTTTAGTCCACGGCCGTATGTTGACTTATCATTTGTTTAACGTTGTTTGCCTATCGGATAAATGGATGCGACGCCCTTGGGATTGAAAGACAGGTTTTTTAAATAGCTTTATTTTGGAGTGGCTTTGGGTGCAACGTTTTTCAGCAGGCAAAAACATAAAATTGTATTAAAGTAAATAGATGGTCTGATGTGACGAGGAGTGGCAGTGAAATGATTGTACATATACTATCCCCGATGTTATAAAGAACCAACAACGCCTAAATGTATGCAATATTACGGCGCGATGCTTTTTGCTCTTGTGACTGGACTTTTCCTGTCATAGGTTGATCATTTTTGTAATATAAATTTAATAGAAATATTTCACTATCATTTAATTCACGTTTTAAGAAACGATTTATTTCGATTGCATCTTCAATTCTTTTTAACTACTTTAGCAGTGGCTTTAATGACAATTTTCCAATGCTTGTCTCAAGTCACAAGTAGCTCAATACGTTGGTCAAGTTTATGGCGAATATATTCGTCTCCCCATTGATTTAACCGCCGCCCACCAGTGTCGAATGACGAAGAAACTTCAACTCGAGAAGTTAAGCCGCACACAAACACGAGTGAAAATGAAGTTCCTTCCGTTTCACGGCACTTTCACTTTCGTTGCAAACATCCCACGCTGCGCTGCCTAATGACCGTTCCCAGTTGGTTGGTTTAGGTCAGTAGTAGTTACACCGTGGCCGATCCGTGCCGTGCCGTGCCGTTTATAGAGTGGATTGGAGCAAACAAACTTTTCCGTTCTGTTTTTCTCGCTCTCTTATTCCATTCGTTTCTTGCGACACGTGGCATGCTACCAAAGTGAACGAAGCGGATGTAAACACTCCTCGCTGACCGCTTTTGCCGGTCTGGGATGGACTTTTTGCAAAGTGTTTCAATGCTTTAATCTTAAGGTAGTGCCTTTTCCCTTGAAGAAGACTGTTTGGCAATATGGTTTTCCCTTTTCAGCTGGCAACAGCCGGAACTCTTGTTGAGTGCGCTTTTCTGTATTCGTGTTGCAGTACATCGCACTTACCTTCCATTACCAATCATTCCAGTAATACACTACGAAGGGCACTGTGTGTGGAAGAAGTGGAAGGGCACAGCAAAGGGTCGACTGCATGCGTATGGCGATGTTTTGCACGCTGACAGTGTGTGCGTGTGTACGCGGTAAGGGGCGCGTGGACAAACGTCAAACCAAGGGTGTAATGAGAGCGGGACCGCTACGGGAGTAACAGAGAGACGTCGAAGTGGATGAAAATGAAAGAGAATAAAAAAAAAACCACACACGCAAAGGATATGCGAGAGCGAAAGAAACGGAGCCAAAAGGGAACAAAGGGCCAGTTAGAGGGAGAAAGAGTGTACACAGTTAGGTCAGGGGATGGTTTGCGACAAGCGGCCAACGAAGACCTACGCCAAAAACGCCAACCAACTCGTCATACTGTTGTGCACCCCGTCGGACGAAGGAAGTCCTTACGAGTTTGTCGCGTGTGCGTGTCCGCCGTGTTCGCCGGTGTTTTGTTTGACAGTTCCGGATTGAGGTTAGGTTCGTGTTTTGCGTGGCCCGTTGTTGTTTACGAACAGTGAAGTATCGCTGGGTGAAAAGATGCAGAGACAGCTTAATCCAAGAAGCTATGAAGCTCGCGAGCCGTGCGGGAAGCGCGTAAATCTTTCCAGTGCGTAAACATTCACAAACTGTTGACCAATTATCACCGTTTCGATGGGGCACGGGTAGCAGTTTGTCCCATGTTACCCATGCGGTATCGCTGATTTACCGACTTCGGAGCAAGTTGCGACAGTGCTGGCTCCTCGGTGGCGCTTCTCCCCTTTCCTCCTCGGGTGGATTAGTCATAGCTAGGGCACCGTTGGTACGACCGCTCACGCTAAAGTTAATGGCCAACGGCTGCTGCTTGCCGGATAACGACGATGGCAGCCAATCGACCAAGCAAAGCACGTGGCAGTACGCTGGAGGTTGTTTTACCTTTCCCGTCCCTGCGCCTTTTCCTCGGGCGGGCGCCACGTTCCGCTTCGAGCTCGACCATCGATTTTGGCTTTTGTTTTAAATGAAAACCACCGGCTCGGTCTGCCAATGCATGACAGTGTAGTGCGGGGCTTTTCGTTGGCACGGTTGGCTCTAGACCGCGATGGATAGAGGATTACCTGAACGAACCAGAAACGAGCAGTGGTTGCAATAAAAAAACGTTGGTTGAAGCTGGAAAAATCGAGCAGGTTAGTTAAAATAATTGTGATTCACAGGCTTCACAGCAGTGGTGAATAATTCATCCAGAAAAACATTGCATTATTCGAAAATATAGATCTGATTAAGTGGTAGCACGCTGGTGAATTCATAGCGTGAAGAAAACAGCCTTTGGTTTGAATATCCTTGATTGCCAGCTGCTCGTCCTTTGAACTCATCCCGAGGCGCTTTTTGAGTCGCGCAAGCTGAATTTAGTTTAAGAAGCAATTAAGCATAGAACCATTAGAGTCTTTGAAGTCCTTAATTTTAATGCAAACGTCGTCATCCTAATTTCAAAATTTTAGGGAAATTTAAAGGACGAATGTCTGAAGACATTGAAAGCCCTATCATTAACAACAAAAACTTATTAGGACATTCTAAACGACAGGAACTTGATAAATGCTGCTCAAACACAAACGTTAAGCAAAAGTTTTATCAGAATCACTACGTACTTAAAAATCCCTCAAATCCTTGTCTCAAATACCCAGGCACAATGTTTATAAAACGCTCGTTTTATTTAAATCCTCCATGTTCAAGAGATCTCTAAGGCAATAGTTGTTCAAAGGCGGTGCCAACGGTTTAAGGCAATATCATTTTTATCCTGCTTAATTCAATATCCCTTTCCAGCATCCAGTGCGAATCAGATACGCTTTTGATACGTCAACATCAAAGGGATGCTTTTTTCAATCTTTTCCAATTTCAATTTTACAACCATCAAACTCTCACAAATTTCCTTCCCATCCCCGTTGATTGATGCGCATAAGCGATCCCTGTTCATGTCCTCCCCTCCCAGGGCAAATAATTTCAATTTCATCAAATTAAAACCAACCTCTTCCTTTTGCACCCTTCCTTCCCTATGCCGTCCTGCTTCCATCGGTTAAAAGCTTGCGATGTGCGTTTCCAATTGGGAATTTCAATCGCTACACTCACCATATTCGCCATCTATCAAATGAAATCGAAGCCCATAAAAAAGCGAATGCAGCCTCGGATTAATATCCTAGTTCCCCGTTTCTGCAAGCGCTTGGGTGATCCATGGATGGAAGGATGAGAGATGATTTCCATGGACTGGACTTTAGACTGGGTTTGCTATTTTTTCCCCCTTCCCATCGAACCGTTATCGTTGTAGCAGACAACGACCGCAGCATGGAAGAAAATATTTGAAAAGTACATCCTAATCTCTGTACACATTAGACAGGCGGTTGCATCCTGCGACCGGTTCTGCGATAAAACTGTACAGGGGATCAGGACAGTTCCCCTGAAAACAAAAAAACCAAAGCAACATCACCCGACAGGGACTCAACAAATCAAGGGGGAGGAAAAGCAACGGACACGGAGCACCGTGTACGCATATTGCATTGCCAAATCCCGTAGAATGTCCTTTCCAAGGTCGATCCTGTCCTACCGGCACGGGTAGGAAGGGGGAAACGAGGATGAAGCGGACGATCGGCAGCTGTACTGCTGCTGCAGTATCAACAATGCATTGCTGCAACCATTCAATAGAGAAAAAAAGGGAGAATTAAACACACACACACACATGCGCGCATATGTCCTCACACACCAAAAAGGAATTTCCCTCTCAATAGGGACCGTTCCCACTTTTTTTTTTGGCCGTTGTTCTCGTCCTCGTCCTTTCGAGGGCACTCTTTCCTTACCATCTCCGCACCCTTATTGCGTGCCGTGTTTGCGCTGCGCGTAACCGATTCGTTTCTCACTTTCGCTCCGGATTTGTGCTGCCGTGTGCGAGTGTGTACTTCTGTGCCGGTCCCGGTGGAACATGGTCCTGCCCGAATCTCGGTAGCAGCGTTTGTACTTGGCGATGTTGGTGTGGGCTTTTTTTTCGGTGACAGACGCAACCTGGACCAGAAACAGATGTTCTCTGCTGTTTAGAAAGGGGGAATGCATGCAGACAATCGCACAGCGAAACTGCATTCAGGACGTTTCGGATGCCTATCCCAAGGCATTGTATGCATTTCGGGGTTTCTAATAGCGCGATCGCTACGGCAACAACGATTTCCCTGTCCTTGTGCGGAGTGCACAAGTCGAGAGTGCTGATCGCGAAACACACTGGACGGCTACCGAATGCTCTACCAATCGGCGAGCAAACGAGGGAAAGAATACCGCTCACCGTGCCAGCGCTTGGGATTAAGAAATGAAGCAAGCCGGGACACACACGCGGGACGAATTTAATTATACACTGTTTTTTAGGCAACGCCGCCGCTGCGATGGAAAGGGGTTCGCTGCTTGCTCGCGTTAAAAGGCAAGGGTGAGTCTCCGGGTTTTGGGAAAAAATGTAACATTTTGTTGTAACAAGATTCTGCTCCGCCTGTTACTGAAGTAAGCGGAAAATATGTTGTGGAAAGGCCAGGGCATTGGCCTCCGTGTACGAGGGAAAATTAAAGAAGCAGGATTCTATGCGTTTCAACATTGCGAGCCTAGGTGACTAGTTGCTGAGCTACCCGTTTCAAAATATCACCTTTGAAAAGGTTCAAGCCGACAAGAAGGAGGACTGTGCGTCGTCTGGTACGATCGTTATTCAGGAGGACATGAACGGCTTCTTGATCATCATGTACTGCAAAATCAGCAATTTAGACATGTTTTTTTCCCCTTACCAGGTCAATGAACTTCTCTTCGAAATCTTCATAAACCAGCTAAAGAAACTGTACTACTCCTTAATACTCTCAACTGCGTGAAGACGTCAGGCACCGTTGAGCACCGCCGACACCACGGCATGCTCGAGTTGGTGCATAAATTTGTTTGTTTAATCGATGCCACATATCCCGGCCATCCCCAGAGTGCACACACACACACAGGTCCTCCACTACCCTTCAAAGAAGTGGAGTCAACCCCATAAAGCCACCCCGCGCAGTGACCTGTCGAGAACAGGCGTAAAGCCGGCGTAATCGCTACACGCGGTAACCGTACCGTGCCGTGCAAGTTCCTTTGGATGGGGGGCTCTTGTCGACTTGACACGGCACGATTCGACTCCTTCGCCCGTCGGCAAAGGGCCCACACTATTTTTATTGACTGCTCGCAATCCTCGCAACAGTAAATGCTCCGCTTTGCACGGGCCAGAAACCTCGAAGACGATTCACTATCCTTCCACTGTTGGACGGGGTGAGGTGGTTTCGGTTGGGGCGAGGGAGTGGAGAAAGTCTAATCTTAACTGTTCGCCGCCCGACCCGTCTGGGCGCTCAGTTGGAATGGGGAAAACCTGGCTCGGCTGGGCGCTTGTCTAGGGCGAACCCGAAAGCGTGTAGCGTTAGCGAAACCAAAAATAAAGGAAAACAAAACGAGGTAATAGAACGGCGTATAGATAAGTGGCCTCCAGGGCGGTAGCGGTGCTGGCAGATCGTATTTGTAGGACAGCTTCTATAGACAGCTACACACACACACACACACGCGGAATCGGGCAAGTGGTGGAAAACTGAGCCGTTCCTGTGCGAGGGTGGGAAAATAAGTGACTGCATGTAACCACGCGACCGCGACGGCTGTATGTTGGAGTGTAGCTTGCGATGCCCTTATTCTGCTTTCCGTTGCCATTTTTACTCACCTTTGCTCCTTCCTGCGTGTATGTGTTTCAGGATTTTTTGTTGTTATTTTTTTTGTACCCGCTTTAGAGCTATCATTAGCGGCATAGATTTGTTATTTCTTGATGGTATTTTAGTTGACGAATTGCAGATATAACGCTTCATCTACCCAACAGGGAAACAACACTCAAAAAGAGTTGTCGCATTACAGCAAAACTTCACTGTCTTATAGTGTCTCGCTACGGCACCCAAAAACTGGTAAGTAAACGTACTAAGCAAGGCTGGGCCGCGCTAGCTAATGCGCTCACGCTTGGGGTCGGGTGACACGTGTGTTTTTTTCTTCGATCGCAGTGTGCCGTCTGGCAATGTTTCGAGCAGCCTGTTTGCTCGCACGTTTTTCTCCTGGTTTTCACTGTAGGCCTGTATGTGCTATTGCAGATTTCATAAGGCACGCGGTGAATGCCAAGAGCGAACGATACCCATCGGGAAGTGGTAGCAAATGGTGAAATACAGATTCGGAAAAGTGATATATTAAATCGTCGAATCGTCGAACCAGTGCAATTTAGCGATGTGGCATGAAATACAATCATTATGAAATTATATTTGTAATAAGGTGTATAAAGGACTGAGTGACAGACGAGATCAAACATTTGGAGGTGTCCTAGTGGCTGATCGACAACTGTATAGGCCTCTTAGGACTTACTTTGAATACTATTTCGACCATCTCTAAGCCAAGTCCTGTATTTCACGTTGTTCTAATCAACAAATTGCTGCGTTTTATCGAGCCTGTGTTAAATATTTTCGCCCAACCTCTTACTCTGATAGTACATTAAGAAGTACAAATTTATCTCCAGGATACCTTAATTTACAACTTGATGATACTTTTCTAAGTTATGGTTCGGTAAACTCTTGGAGCTACAGTCTAGTCTATGCTTTGGCTAAAAATCTCATTTTTATTATTTCTGTAGTAACTGCCAGGCTGTATTGCCAAAAATTACAATATAAAATCTACAGATTAATACTTAAATGTGTATTTTTATCAGTTTGATTAATAGATCTGTATGACAAAAGGTTTAGTTAACAAACAGGCGCATCTAGCTTTAAGACCCAATATTTTATTTACTATCTTGCACTGAGTGAATTTATTAAATGGTTACTTATAAAAATATTTCTAATTTTTTATTATTTTAAAGCTTGTTGTTGTATTATTTAAAAAAATGTAATAATGAATTGGTGTATTTGTGTAAAGGAGATAGTCTAACAATGGTCTAAAAATTAGTTGAAGTTGAGGCAAAATAAACACTCTATAATCATGTTCGTTCGATCGTAAGTTCATACCATTTTCACATGATCATGCAGCTTGAAGTTTGCTTCGCGCGAAGGAACAATGAAAAAGTCAACAACAAATAAAACAGATAATGTTATCCAATGTACATTTTTGCAAATCATATTTATGTTATTCAGCAAAACCAGACTGACCGGTCAGGCCCGCCGTTAATACAAAAATAAAGTACAAATACAACAACAAATATTATTCAACTTAATGAGACTTATTCGATTTACTGCAACACTTATTTGATTCAGAAAGAAAGAAACAAATAATTATGTCCTCATTTCAAAACTAACAAAAAACAAGTAACCTACATTAAAATCGTAGTTTAATCAATTGAACTTCTTTTCGTTTTCTTAGCCGGCTCGGTGGTCCAGTGGTAACGGCGTAGGACTGTCAAAAGGCCCGTCGCTGGTTCGAATCTCGTTCGGACCACTGTCGCCCCCCATACGCAGGATTGACTATCTTGATATGGATGGGGTACACTCAGTCACAGAAAGAGCGGTACAGCACATTAGGGCTAGGGCTCTGGTTAGGCCTTGACCCCTCAGGGGTTGTTGGGCCACCTAATAAGAAGAAGAACTCTATTTGAAATAACAAAAATGAAAATATCATGAGGACCAGTGCTGGATATTTAACATGAATAACGTAAATAAATTCTTCTAATACTGATAATAAATTCTTCTAATAATAAATAACAAAAATGAAAATATCATGAGGACCAGTGCTGGATATTTAACATGAATAACGTAAATAAATTCTTCTAATACTGAGTTCAGGTGACTCAGTGATGGACTGGAATCGACTGAAATGTCTTTTGCAAGCCTCGGCTCGTCTCGATTCTTATTCAAACTATCTGTTACCATTAGTTCATCTTGCTAAACAGGGCTATAAGGCATCTAGTATCGTAGGTCGTAAAGGTTTAGAAGAAGAAGTAGATAACACACACATCTAGAACTCTTACATTATGTAAAAGTATGTGCTTATGTTATGTGCTTATCTTATTTTTCATTTTTATCAACCTTTACTTTTGTGAGAGTGTTTATGAATCTCCAGCTGTGTATGACTCATTGAACTAAAAATATTTGATTTATCAAAAAAATCCCATTATCTGTTATCTGTTATACTTTAGTACAAAAAAGATTATTTTATTTATTTGTAATCCTGTTAACTATTCAACAACCCTCACGTTATCCTTCTGTTACGAAAAGCTTGAAGGAAGAGAAACGCTGCAATAACGCTTTTCTCGCGAAAGAGAATTGAATAATTAAATAAATGTTTGCTATCTCCGATTCAATTTTCTTCAATCACCTAGATTATCCCTAAGTCACAGCACGCTGACAATCTAGACGGCAACCAATCAAGCTCGCAGCTAAAGTGCAAAACGAAACGTTGAACTAAAATAAAACAAAAAATCACCATTATTCCCTGCATTACGATAGGCGACTGATTGAAGAGATTTGCTATGTAATCGGTAAATAGCACAAAGTGCTTCTATGTTTTTTTTTTACTTCACCGTGCTTCATTATCGGTTCCAGTAAAATTACCCACGATAATTCTTCCACTGGTGTGCGCTGAAAAGGTTGTTTTACAACACGAATATAAGGATGAGCCTGACAAATGAAATGAAGCACATTTATTTTCTCGTCTTCTTAATCCCACGGAGATTTAATTTTTTTTGATTACACACAATCTTATTGTATTGGTCGGAGAAGGGCTGGAAGGGTACTTCACAATGGAATTAATTTGAAAATAAAAAAGCTGGTTGTAAATTAGATTTAGTAGCCACCGTGTGTTGCGCAATGTCACTGCAATGAAGTGACTGAAATTTAAAGAAAAGATCGATGATGAAGAAATTTGAAATTTGAAAATTTTACAAAAAATTGTTCAAGAATTTTTTTTATTTCAGAAGTGACGGCCAGGCTGTATTGCTCTAAAAAATATTTTAACTTTATGAAATCTATAGGAATATGAAAACGACAACGTATACCTATCTTGTACAAAAAGACCTAAAAGGTCATAAACTATTCCCTTTTCATCATTCGCGTTTCCTGCATCGCACATCAATTGAGGTCAGCTGCAATTGCAATCAAATCAATCCGTCTGTGCTCGGCAGCTTCACTAACAGCCCACGGTGAAATTTGATTGGCCCCTTTTGGCCTGAACGTGTTGAAAACGGTTTGGTACGAACGCAGAACATCAATCAAAGCAAAAGTATAAACCAAAACCAAAACCAGCACCGTAGCATCCAGAACGAACGATGGCTAACATTGGTAAAGATCCTGACTAGCAAAGAATCCAATAATCTCGATATAAGTGTTTTTTTTTTTTGTTTTCCCATCGCACCAATATTGTACCAATAAAACTCATTCAAAAGTGAACGAAACGGTTGTTGATTAGCAATAGTGAAGGGCGTAAAAGCCGAACGTCGAAATGAACTCCACTATCGGGCGTCGCGATGATGATAGCAAGCAGGATGAAAAATGGCCAATTTCGCTGCCGAGCAAGCAAACACGGATTGCGAATTGCTGACCGTGGGGAGCAATTGTTGCAAATGCTTTCTGCTTGGAAAGAAATCACAACGATAGTTTTGCAGATATTTGTAGCAGGCCTAATAAATCTACCTCGTTATTGATATTGCAATCACGTTGACGTTTGGGTTTGCGAGGGCGATGTTACGTACGTTGGTGAAGTATAGACTTTTTTATGATTGTTTTAGCTCTGTGAACATTTTTGAATGTGAGATTGTTATTCTGTATCGTTCAGCATCGTTCTTCTTCCCCGAATGTTCTACCAATAAAGTATAATTTCTATGACAGCTGAAAATGTTACTTTATTCCAGTAGGTTTAGATTAGATTTGATTTATTGCCAAAAATCATAAAAGATAGGGTTGGACTTATATCGGCAACGCCTACAGGCTTTTCTAACATAAATAAATAAATTAATAAGTCCCACGCGTATTTCATACTTTGCAACAAGTTTTTCTTAAAAATCAACTCATGTAAAAGCCATCAAAATGCATTATTTCAAAGTATGCCTTAAAACCAAATTTGGCTAAAAATAAAGCAATTTCAATTGAACAGTTTTATTTAAAGCTTTTGATCTAAAATAACTCACATTTATTTCTTACATGAAGCTAATATCCGAAAAGACTAATAATTTAAAGCAAGAATGCAAATTGCAATCAATTTTGTATTTAGAAATAGAAATCACTTAGTGCACGATACAATGTAGCGAAAAAACAAACATAGCATAACTTCAGGCGCACAATTTGTAAAGATGCTACGAAAATGTTTTCAGTAGATTCAACACTCTAGAAATTTAATACTCAAAAGATTTAATGATAATGGCATACTGTGGAAGTTATTGCAACAAGGAATAAATTTTGCTAAGTAAAATACGACTATAAATATTACGCTCTATCTATTCCACGCCTAAAGTTATGCAACACACCTCACAGGCCAGTTATCTACTCGCTATTCCATCACTCGTAACAATTTTGGCAGCTTTTTTGTCGTCCTACAAATCTCATTTACTTTCCGAGTGAACGAGAAATAGATTTATACATTATGCAGTGACGGAAAAACAGCACACCCATCGTTGCTGATGCTGTATCGATCGCCCGGCCAGCTAAGAATAGCTCAACGTCAATTAGGCTGCGAGGTGCGAATGAGGCCAAAACGGTACAATCCTACCACCCGGGCGGAAGATGCTGTGCCCGAATCGGCATTAAAAATCTTCAGGACAAAACCACGCCACGGGAATGGAAAGCCCTAATAAACGTTATCCATGCCCTGGCGGAAACACATAATCAGACAGCAGTAGCAGCCGCCACAGCACCACCACCACCACCACCACCGCCAACATCCCAGTAAGCAAAAGAACCAGAGCAGGCTCGGGCGAACCATTATCTTCAGCCATCTCATTACGACAGGACCAACACGACTCCATTGCATTAGGCAGGGCGTGTACAGTGGCGACGTCGGGAACTGAAACTTATCTCACGCGGGCGTGGCGTAACGTGTTCTGCCCGTGGCATTTGTCTCGAGATTCCTCGGTGACCCCGGCCCTGGACGTCACCATATCAGGACCGATTTGTTGTTGTCGGTGCGGGGGCACAACGGGTCACTGTAATTACTTACGATCAAATTACCAATTACCAATTGTAAGCCAAACATGAATAAAGATAAGCTGCTCCGGTTGTCGTTCGTTAGCAGTTTGTGGTTGTTGCTTGATGAGCCCGCCAGCTCACAGCCTTTCTCGGGTGTATGTGTGTGTGTGTGTACAAAGAAGTGGAGGGGGGGGGATTTGGGCTGTGACTGTGTGGGATGAGCAGCCCGTAGTCCAGGCCGTTTGATCCACTGGCCATGAAATGTGCGAAACCGTTCACGGCACTCATTTGCACGTAGTGCCCAAGGGCGTCCGAGGCGTGGGTTAGCTGAAGATATCGTAGGTAGGAATATCATTAAGGATTGTGAAGAGTATCGGGTTGGGTGAGCGCGTGTGTTGAATGATAATGTGAACCGTTCAGCATCGGGTGGCAAGTTTGTCAAAAGTTGTTTGCGTCATTTCGATCGTTGTGGTTCTTGCTTTTCAGTAGAATGCATGTTTTATGTATATTGAGTAAAAATTTCGATAATTGTTCATTTGTTTTATCCGAAACGAACATCTTAGCGTGAAGGTTTATGTGCTTTGTTTTCGTTTGTTTTTACGGTGAAGTATGACAAATAGACTAAATAAACATGATCTATTTATGTGTATTGCATAACTTTAGGCGCACATTGACAATTTTATTACGCCTAAAACTATGCATTTTTATTAGTTCACGAATGCTTTTGTACGTTATTCCTGTTTTTTTCCATGATCGCAATTGTTTTGTTTTGTGAATTGCAGCACTTCAATGTTTAGCTGTATCATACGAATAAAACAGTCTCATGTTGTTCACCTAATTCAATTGATGATTCAATTTTATTCATGAATTTTCCAGGAATTTACCGCATCATATTACAAGTGACGCATTACCAGCAGTTTACAATCTCATTGCTCGATACCAATTTCCACCGAATTTAATTACAGTTCAATGCAACGTGTAGCTCAACTTGCCTTCAGCCTCATTTTCCCACGAATGAAAACTCATTTATTTACTTACAAGCAAAAAGAAGAACCTATTAATACTTTTCACTATAATTGTACTCCTCGTCGATTCTGCCGAACTAGGTAATCAACTTGCTGATAAAATTACACCAAATCTTTACGGAGCACATCGCGCCCGGAACCCGACAAAGTCATCTCGCTTTGCTGCCTTGTTACTCTTCCACTGAGCAATGGGCAAAGGGCAATTATCAAGACCTTCACAATTTAGCAGATACCCTTTGCAAGAGTGCCGGAAGATAACCAAAGCATTGAAACAACAGTGAATGTAGTACCAAACACAAGCGCCACACTCAGACACTTGATGTATCCACCGTTCGAAGCAGCAGAAAAAAACGCAACAGCCACATAAAAGGACTCACCTGTACCACGAAAGCGTGTGGGCCTAAAGTTCGTGAGCAAATTGATTTTTCCTCGCTTACTTCGCTGTGCAAATTACCCGCGGGCGGAAAAGGGAATCATATTTGCAGTGAAATAATCAAACGACAACGATGAATGTTCAAAACAGCAAAAAATACAGCGAACCTATTGAAACAAGAAATATCGTTCCACGGGCTGCCTGACAACGAATGGTTGCCGCACAGCTCGAAATATGTTCGATAAAGCAGCAAAAAAAAACGGTAAAATACACGGCACGGAAGCGAATCTGTGAGCCCAAAAGTACACCCTGAAGGCATGCGATTGCTGTGCAACGGTTTTGCTTTGATGTTGAATTTAATTAAAACATAAAAATTATTACGGGAAACGACATTCCGCTTTCGTTCACTGCCCATTTACTGTATGCAACCAATGCTGAACAAACACACACAAACGTACACTCCGGAAAAGCACACTTTTGTGCGAAAAACATTCCATAATAAATACAACAGCTACATAACATAAAGAAACACCATACGCTTCCATAATTGAAAGTAAGTTCGGAGAACAACAAAATCGTGCCATTATGTGTCCATAGCGCTGTTCCCCGAACTGACGCTGGCCAAACGACACATTTGTGAATATGTTTAATGCATTGTTGGCCGCTTCGATGGAACATAATTTATCAACACCGAACGTTTTGGACGGACCGAAGGCAGTGAAGACTTCCGATTTAATCCAACATGGCTGCGTATCCCAGTTCAATACATTCGGTGAGCTTCAGCGAGGCACACACTACCCAAAAGCGCGTATCGGTAAAATCACATTCCGCACGTCCATCACACAGGGGTAAAGCAATTTCTATGATAATTTCAAGGTAATGACATGCTGTTTTGATCTCTCACTCGCACTCCCACTCTGCCTACTGCCTTTGGGGTTTCCGTCCTCCTTGTGATTAGAGGCTGCTCGAAGGACAGTCAGATAGAATTTCCTCCCCCGTGGATCGTTTTCATCTCATCAGGTTAGGCCATCAAATCGCGGCACACACACACACACACACACATGTAGAGCGGAGCTTTATGTTTATGTCGGTCTTGTTTAGAGGTGCTAGCCTTGTAGTTGATGGTTTTTATTCTACCCTCATCGCCAAGATTGGTTTTGAATTTCATTTTGGGATTTCAAATTAATTGGTAAACAATTTGCTGCACTTTTGATTCTGACTGTATTCGACACTATGAAGTACTGCTATACGATGTACAAACTGATTCTACTATCAAATTTATCTGAGACTATAGATAAAATATTAAAGAAGAAAAACTACTGCATGAGTTTGAAGCGCCTAAATGTATGCAATATGTTTCATGTTCCTTTTGTCATATAACCATTTCCTAGGATGCTTCTCATCCACTGTGATAATTTTTAGACTTCATAAAATGCTCATTATTGAACAAAAAGATCGACTGATACAAGTAGGACATTTCAGAATAATGGGTAGTACTATAAAGAAGATTATTAATCCTGCCAATTATAACTTACTATTTTTGCATACATTTAGGCGTTGCACGTCCAAAACGAACAATCTCTTTCAGGAAATGAGATACAATATAAAGCTTGCTAATATTTTACAAAAAATCTTTTCGCACAAATTGTGCCATTCGGACAACCTCAGCTGTAATCATTCGTTTTTTCTCTTGGGTATAGCAGCACAACTAAAACATTCTCTTGAGAAAGTCATTCAAAACACTAGCATGCCCCTTTCCACTCCATTTCCATTTCAGCACCCAAAGCCCTTATGGCCTCTGTACAGTAAATTCGGTAACCGAAATGATGAAGCACCCATCCCCATCCCCAGATATTCGATATGCTTGACATGCGAACGTACGCTCTACAAACGTATCCGCTTCCTCTTTCCACCTCCAGCACCTTCTCGGAAGGACAAACACTCACATCCTTCAGCGCTGCCTTATTCAGTCAGAACGATGAAATTGAATCATATTCAGGTGGAAGCGGAAGTTCTCATTATTTCGCCTGCCTGCCTACCTGCCTGCCTACAGCCGATGTTGTACGATGTCCGGTTGGAGCTTTTTCACGCTAGTGTATGCTATTCTTGCTCGCACACGATCGCTCTAAGCGTACTGAATTTGCGCAAACAAAGCAAAAGCCGTACTGAGCTTTCATTTCATTCTCATTCACCTTCTCCCCCGGAATGTTTTTCGACTTTTGCTTTGCCAAAAAATTGCCAAACCATGGTTCCCAGCGCACCGCGCAGGTGAGGAAAAAGTCCAAAAAAAAGGGTGCCAGGCTAACATAACAACGCCAGCGCATAACAAAACCAACAAAAGGCTGGCGTTTCCGCACCGTTTGCCACAGGCACGTATATTTTATTTATTTACCTATTCTGTTGTACGCTTTCTGTGGATGCGCTTTCATCTCGATGTGTGCGCTCGGAGGCAACACCGCCCATAGAACTAAATATAGCTAGCCGGCGATCTTCTTAAGACGGCCGGCCGATGAGCTTGTTATGAGGATTTAGGGAGCGGCACAATAAAATGAATGGCACGAAAGCTCACACGTGACCATCTAAGTAGCATTAGGAGTGGTTCAGTTTCTCGCCGCTACCCCGTCGCACACCAGACTCTGTCACTGTGTACTACCTGAGGGCTCATTAGGGTGTACCGATCTGTCATTCGCTTTGCACGCAGCACTTCAGCCTTTCACAGCTCTCTAGCATCGAAAGGGTAGAAAAAATAAGAACGAATCATCAACAGCCTTGAGCTAACCGTTTCTCATGGTGATGGTGTTTTCTGTAATACCGATTCATCAGATGCCTCTGATCCGGATGGTATGACAACGTTGCTCTGCCATGGTAGTTGTCAAGTGCAGTGCTTTCACCCAGGAACGTGTACACAAGGAATTCAAGATTAATAGCCATTGCCGTGTGGGAGGGAGAGGATAACCTGCGGGGACTGTAGATTGTCTGGAACAAAGCAGTAGATTTACACCGGACGTGTGTAAATCCTGTGCCAAGTGAGTTGATTGATAGAAGCCTTACAAGCTGCATTTGTAAGATATGATGTTGGCATGGCAGTAAATATCCATCAGGGAACGATTTTACACATTGCAGATGCGTAAGAAATGTGATTTAGATTCGATAATCGGTAACTTTCAAAGAGCGCCTAAATGTATGCAGCGGGCATAAATTTGATCATACTACAAGCGCTTCTATCGAAAGAATAAACAATTGGTTTTCAAAAGAATTGGAATTCAAAAGAATAAACAATTGGTTAGCTGCTTTTATAAAAACAGTTTATAGTATATTATTTGGCAAAATCTTGCATTGTTCTAAATAAAATTCTTTAAATCTAGCCATGTAATGTTATATATTCGTCACACAAACAAAGAAGCGCCTGTTTTCAACTCCTTTGTATACATAATCTCTCTTTTACTTCGTGCTAGTCCATGCTCTTATTTCAATACACCAACAATCACGACGCACCCGAACGCCTGATAACATAACCTTTCAATTTCAAAACGCACCCATTGTTTAGACTAACAAGTTCGAGCCCCCCCCCCCCCCCCAAACTTGTTCTGCAAATATGCTGCCTAAAATAAAACCCTCCATTTTCACCTTAACAAACAACCTTTCTCGAAAGTATTCCAAAGTCCCGCACCGCACCACCTCATGCACAACCATTGCTGGATGCAAAAAGGGTCTCGCTGCAAGACATACAGAAGACATAGCAGGAAGTGTGAAATTTTCCAGCAGAGAAGTGTTACAAGATACACTCACAATTACGCAAAAGCCAGCCCCTTTGAGCGGGCGGTCGACCTGTTAGAGATGAACTTTGGCGGCATGGAATGAAATTATGATGTTGCCTTGCGTCTCTGTGCGTGTGTGTTTGTGTCCAATGTAGCAATAATGGCATCATTTGCAAGGCGAGCGCATGCTGCCGATGAGGCCAATGAGATGAGGCTACGAGGGTATGTTTTTGGATCGCAAGAAAATGGGTCCACTGCATAGAGCCCGAGCCCTGATCTCCATCCCCCTTGCCAACACTCCTCCGGTTATAAAATTGAACGCGCTGGCAAAAAAGAAGTTTCTCGGATTAAGGCTTAATTTTTGGAAAATTTATGATAATGGCCTTTTGCGAGATCCATTTGGACGAAAGGAGCAAGTCACCTGTCAATAACGTGCTCCGCGTACCTCTGCCCATGCCCTTGCATCTTCCCGCCTCCGTCTAACGATGATGACGATGATGCTGATGGATGTTGGAACCGGATCGATCGAGCCATTCTTGGGTGGGCAAAGCTGCGCCCGTCTCCTGGAAGTGGCCGGGCATGGTATTTAAATTAGCACCGAGCTGAACGAATACGCAACGGAGCGTACTTTTTACGCTCGACTGGCAGATTGATTGGACGAAGATTGGTCAGATGGGTGGTTGCCGTGTGGTGGCGCCCGGCCCAGACGGCAGAGCACCAGCAGCAAAACAACACCGGCCAGCTGAAACTAAAAGATTTATAGCTCAATATACCATTACACGCTTATTAATGAGCGCTGAAGCGAGATCGTAAATTGGCTCGTGGTGTTATTTTTTTGAGCACCCATTTGCGATATTTTTTTTTTATGTTTGCTCCTGTGACACGATTATGATGCCCAGGGCGAGCATCGAGAGAAATTATAAGCCTTATTTATTATCAGTACAAAAACTGGTACTCATGTGAGGTATCATGTTGTGGATGTGTTTTTTTATTAGCTTATTAATCCGTAGGATAATCATGAATGTGTAAACCTTCAAACAAAGGTAGCAGATGCAAGCAATACAAACTGATAAGTTGTAGGGTTTCAATAAAACGCGTACTAGATATTTTATTGCAACCCATAATTAAAATTTCACATAGATTTGATAACAATTGTAAACTGTCTTTCTGAATGTAGATTGCCTTTCAAAAGCAAAACTCATCATCGAAAGTAAAAAATGTATGATTTAATGCATGCAAAAATACTAGTTACATATGTGTGCATACTTTCAGGCGCTGTAAAACGGGTTAAAGATAAACGTTACTATTGCATTTTTTTCGATTGAACTCTTTTGCCGGTCTAGCTTTCAGCTGAAATTTTGTAAGAATCGTTTTAAAAAATAGCTTTAAATGCATTCAAAGAATATTTTAAATACTTCCAGATTTGCATCTAGCTGTGGCGTTCATGAAGTTTGACAGATTGCATAAATTTAGGCGTTTCCTTGGACACGTTTAAAATGAGTACTGTATTTTAACTTCAACTTGACTGATACAATAACACGAGCTGCAGAGTTATCTTCTTTACAATAGAAAAAAAATCAACTCGCTTTTGAAACATCTTGACAGCAGAAATATGATTGGTTCGAACATCATTTACCAGACAATTGAAACCCCAATCCTGCTGTTGCTGTTTTCATCACGGCTGCAAATCACAATACCCCTTGAATAAATAGATTCCTAGCGAATAGATAACACGATGCATTCAATAATACATTAATCTACCGTACCATCCATCCCGAGTGAAGAAGCACTTCAAGCACTGCGGAACAATGCAATTCATTCGTAAACCCCTTTTAGAGAACTCGTCACTCGCCAACACAACCGTTCGAAACCGACCGGGCTCGATCGATTCCACCAACCAACCAACCAACCAAACACGCTCACTCATCATCATGCTTTAATGGTTCGAATCACTTCATTAGTGCCCCTGGTTGCCAGGGGTTGTCAGCTTCACTGAGCAGCTGAGGTTAAGATGAAGGCACCAATCACCGCCCGCAAATGGTAATGTTTCTATCCATCGCCGGCCCGCACACACCTCGCTTACAAATCCACAATCAGATGCTGCTTACAATGCGAAAACATAAGTACATTGCAAACGTGTGCATGCGTGCGTGCATTAGAGATGTGCAATCGGCAAATGAATTCCACCTTCCTATTATGTCCACTATCCCTAGCATCGACACGGGCAGGGAATGGCCCGCAATGGTACGCAATTATCGAACCGAGCATAAATCGATTTATGACCCATGCTTCACACAAATGCCCGGAAGGCCACAAAACGTATCTAGCCGCATTTAATGAGCAACCTCGGCCCCAGGTCCGGTGCGGGGTCCCATCCCTCAGAAACGCAATCCCGCAGGAGGCTGTCAGGCAGTCTGAACCCTTCGAATGGATGGTGCCCTTGTTGTGGTCTCTAGCAACACCCCGCGGGTGACAAGCCGTGCCACGTTCGTGATAGCCGGGAAGGTCAGGCTTCGGTCATGAATTGATGAATTCATAATCGTTTGTTCGATAGCAGATCGTGTGTTGCGGTTGTGGAGCTAGGAAATAGTTGTAGGACGAGTTGAGATATCAGGCTCTTGTTTTAGTATTGGTAGTAGGGTTTCTGTCGATAACGACTTTTATGCGTTGCCCGGAGCCGTAAAAGGTGTCCGAAAAGTGGAATGCAGTGCAAAGAAATGATGAGATAAATAATCATAGGAATTCCAGCGAGACTCAGCGTCCCCGGGCGCCACGCATCGGAAACTCATCAAGCGTTATTAATTGATGGATCCCGAAAACCCACCCAACAAGTCATTCCACCGATCTGCCCGTAGGGTGAAACGTTCGGGAAAGCATTCCCTCGGCGGTTTGGTGGAGCTAAAGAACTTTCCTCTCGTGAAACTCGGAAGGCAAACACTCAAAAGGCCCTCCGTTGTGTAATGTGGCCCGAGATCTGGAGCAAGTTGTCAGAATCCTTATACCTTTTTTTTTTTCTCCGTGTTTGGAAGAAATACGGAATGCCAGAGCCGACTGCTCGCGGGACTGATGCGATTGATGAGTGTGGCTCGGGAGCCATTGCTGTCTTTCTTAAGGACGAACCGGGTGAAGAAAAACAACACTCCACAGAGCATAACACACGCCGAGGACGAAAAACCAACAAAACTCCCGATTCGTACGAACGAAATCGGAAACATCCACCGTCCCGTCCTCGGTGATGGGTTTTTGTTATGTGTTGATAAACATTCCCCGCCGCAAACGCAGCCTATCCCTGTCAATGGATACATTGGTGAACGGCATATCCTGGGCTGGGAGCAGGATTCTTTGCCTTTTTTACTCAAGTGAAGGGCACATCATCCATCAGACCGGTCGCAGATCAATCCACAACGGGGGAGGAGGGAAGAGGGGGAGAGCTGGCGACAAGCGAAGAGGGAGACGTGGATGTGTCGTGGCGTCTCATCCTTGACGTGAAATGTCAAGGCATCAGGCATCCTGCCCGACGCCTATAGCCGCCCTTGGCTCGTTCGATTTATCAGTCAAATTGAATTTTCCCTGGATTTCGCTATCCGGAATACATTAAAATGAATTGTCGATCGAAGTTCGGTCTAATAAAAATAATTCCACACCAGCAGCACGTACGGGCGGGAGCAGATGCGATAAGAGTGCCAAGTGTGGCGCAGGCTGGAAGAAGAATGTGGAAGGTACGGTGGAACATTTCGACACAAATTCCAGGGGGTTGCTTGACGATGACGGGTTTTTCTGCCGGATGATGATGATGATGATGATGACGCTGATGACTCTTTATATACAGCATCACCACTACAGACACACACTCACAGCTACGGGCGTGGAAATCCCTGGCAGAGAGGGTGGAAGGGGTGGTTGAGCTGTCGTAAAAATGGCCACACTGTATCCAGTTCGGTCCTTACAAACGCTGCCGTTATGTGTTGGTGTACCAAACCCTTGTTTCCCAAGCCAAAGTTTGACTGTGCTTGTGTACTTCCATCGTGTGTTGGTGTGCGTGCTCAGGTCGATAGTCACGTGCTAGAGGGCAGCACCATGGCTGTATGCGTGCAGGGATGCTGTATGCTCGGTTTTCCGACCACCACCCTCCCGGGAAAAACTCGCTGCACAAGTACACATGTGGTTGTGTGTAAAAACGGGTGAACATAGCGCAAGTAGCAGCAGCATCCCTCATCCTCGATGTTGAAGAACCAGCCCGGCGCATAATACATAACGGAGGCCCTGGCAAAATCGATCCATTTTCCGGGGCGAACGCATACACACACAGACACAGGCAATCACTCGCACTGGCTGCGGTGAGCTCGCTGAAGAGGCGTTTGCACTCAGCGCGGCATGTTTCAGGCTCGTCCGCAGTAGCGAACGATGCTGCTAGGTTGGAAGCAATGGAGCTACTTACACACTCCTGGGCACAATAAACTGAAGAAGATTGAGGGTGAGGGAAGGAGGGGAGGGTTTATGGGAGACAAAATCTTTTCCTTCTTGTTTTGGGAAGCAAAGAAAAAAGCGAAAAGCATTACTCTACTTTGTGTGGAAATATTTTGCTTCAGTTGAACGGGGATGGAAAATAACGCTACGAGAGTATGAACGTTACCGCTGTGCGTGCACGGTTTTTGGCCTGGCTTTGCCGGTGCAGTGGAAATATTTGTCAAAACAGTCTCGCACGTGTGCAAACAATTTATGGAAAGTAATATTTAAGAGCACACCTGACGGAAAAGCGGGAAAACCCGAAGCAAAATGTAAGACAGTTAGACTTACTTGTTGTTGTTTGGTTGGGAAATGTTTTGTTGGAAATTTACGAGACATCCATGTTCGGTTGTTTGTTACAAAAAAAAAAACACATTTAACATCGGTAGATCTGAAGTTGACACACAGTACGTTAAATCTATTATTTTCTAATCTAATTTTATTTTTTTACGTTTTCTTTCAAGTAATCTTTGAATTTGATTTTATTATTATTTTACTGTTTCATCACTAGCAATTTTAGAAATACTTAGAATATAATTGGTTCTCGTGTGTCCAAATACGTATTTTCTTCTATTCACGCATTTCTATTCAATATCAATTAACAATGCAAAAGATATTGCAACAGCCCAACATCGCCTATATGTCTGGCTGATTGCATACTTCTAGGCGTTTTTCATTGAGTACTGATGACGTTAGAGTGAAAACTTTACAACAAAGCATGGTTCTTTTTCTACTTTAATCTTATTCTTTGGCCATCATTAATGGCGAATCAATCCTTTATCTTTGAAGCAGTGTTAATTATTCCTACGATGGTAATTAATTGTCTATCAATCTGGTGTGAAAGTTAAAGCTGTTTGGGTTAATGTTCTTCCTTAATCGCACATGTATACACACCAGCCTGACACTTTCCGTGTCCATGCATTACGCTTAAGCACTATCTTGTGGTTCACTGCAACTTTCCCTGTAACCGTAAAGCATCGATTGGATTCACACCGGCACACCGTTGCCCACTGTTCTCAAGCTCTCCCCTGCGGTGCGTACACACCAGTGACACCCCTGGGGAAAACAATTCTCTTAGTCTGGCTAATCTTAAGACGGTAATACTTTTCCCTTCTTTATTTTACCCGCTGTGCTGAGAAAGCGAGTAGGACCAGCAGCAACAACAACAATGCAAAAGTGATGCTGTGCAGTAGAAAAGAAGACGAACGCACGAAAAAAAAAACAACCACCTCAGGTCTCAGGTACACTAAATCCTCCAAGCGATGGCGTAACACTCTACCGCAGCAGGGAAGGGACCACAAGCAAAAAACCAGACACACACACACACACCTACATGTACACGAAACATCCTTTGTGCTTTTTCGCAAAGTTCAAGATAGCTTGCCACGGACGGGAGACGTTAAAAATAATGGCACGATTCATTAAACATGCCATTACCGGAGAACAAGTTGAACGATCATACTCCAGGGGGCACCCCCGCTTTGGAAACACTTTTATCTATTCACGTTAAGTTTGGTTTGGAAAGGAACGTTTTGTTTTGGTTTAGAGGGTAGGACTTTTTGAAGTTCAAATAATGGTTGGTTTAACGCATTTTATGCCACGCATTTTATGCCACAACTAGTTGGGTGTGGTAGTTTTTAAAGAGATTTCCTTTTTGGTACGGCACATTTTTAACCGTCTCCATTGCACTCATCATTTACCGTTTTAACACCGTTAAACTGCTAAAGCATGAGCAAAACTACCGCATAGCCTAAAGCACCACCGTGTGGATAAGGATCATGTTCGGGTGTACGGGAATTTTAATTTTATACAAACTAATAGCCACATTACGCTGCTGCAGCAGCTGCTTTCAGGCGCCGACTTAAAAATTAAATTAAAATACAGCCACACTCGCACTCAGGGCTAGTATATGTATTTCTCTCTCTCTCTTCATCTTACTGACTATCGCTGGCTATACTTTGTACGTTTCGTTCCCATTTTTGTCATCCTTTGCTATGCTGCTAAATTTTCATTTTTACGAAAAGCTGATGACTGTGTCGCGTCAGCTTGCACCGCAATCCAAACCTTGTGGTGTTTGTTCGCTAAAAGTTGTGTTACTTTGTACCCACGAGTTTGGTTGACACAGCGAACGGTACACTGACAACATTGTGCTTAATGTGTCGCAGCACTAAAACTCCACACGCGGTATGTGTGAACGAGAATCGTAGCAGGAAATTGCAGCTGCGTTGATTTGTATGGTCCTGCATGGGAAATGGGTTCAGTTTTCAATTAATTGAGCAATGATACTGCATGTGCATTGACAGAAATGTTTTGCAGATATAGTACTCTGCAGTAGTTGGTTTACTTTATCACTTTATTCGAGTGATTATGTTCGCTTATTCTGAATAACCCCTATTGACGTTCATTATAGTGTCTAGAGCGACATTATACGGGCTTTAAACTTTTTTATTTTCTTTAGTTTCAACAAAAATACTTGTAATATGTGATGAGAGAAGCTAAGTTTTGAAGAGAAAATAAATTTCTCTAACGACACCGTCCAAGAATGTTGAATCTTGCATGATTTGCGTCTTCACTATGAAGCGCCTAAATGTATGCAATATACTGTTTATTGGATGTCGTGATGATTTCACAGCTATTATAAATTTGTTTTTTACGTTTATTTTATGCTTCTTGTTGTAAAACCAATGGACTTAAATCATTGGATAGAATAAGCATATACATTTGAAAATATTTTTTACATTAATTTTATAAGTTTGCCCGAAAGGCACACAAAGACTCATCCGAATAAAGAACCACATTTTGTGAATCATGAATGCAAGAAAATAAAACAAAACCTCCCTTCCTGAAGATAAAGCCCCCATAATCACCTTCAGTTATTAATAGTTCTACTTTTAGCGATGAACCAGAAAAGAAAAAAACACACACACACTTTTTCTGCTTCTGATATACGTTTTGTTTCTGTCGGTCGACATCCGCATTCTATTAATGTCATCGCCTTCCGTTATCTTCCCCTGACCGAGCCCTATTCAGAGATTTCTTTCAATACATTTGCGCTCGCTTTTCATTGCGAGTCGTGCGCCGATGCTCTGATTCTGATTCTTCTTTCATTCGACCAAGCAGCGTGAGCATGGCCGGGCAAAATAAAACCATTCATTATGGCGCAACTGTAAGCGCCACAAATCGCCTTATCGTTCGCGTAAATCTATATTATATTTCTACCCGAAAGCATCCAACAAAAGGGCACACCGAACGGCGGTGTCGGCGGCGGTACGGCATCGACTCAAACGCCTTTCATTCCATCTGTACGTGTTTTGTGGTGGAAAATCCGGGCCGAGTCCTTTTTTGTTTGAGCCCCCTCCCTCGCGTTCGGGTCAGCAATTCAACCCCACGCGCGCAGGGCGAGATAACGAGCTAACGAACTTTACGGTGGATCATTAAATCGAGTTGGGGAATGATACAACTACTTTTATTAAACAACATTCACCCGTTATGCAACTTCGTCTTCTTTTGGGACATCAGCATTCACCGGCAAGGCCCACTTGGAATGAAAAGTTTTCAATGTGTAAAAATCGCCTGAATGAAAAACTACCTCACCTTCGCACCCCAAAGCATACCGGGCACTAAATTATACAGCTCACCGATAGCACCACTGGCAAACCGGATAAAATATACTCAGATTATTTGTGAATTCAACCGAGAACTATAACTGGAAGGGAAAAGGTTACCAGGTTCCAGCTAATGGTCGAAAGTGTACGGGAACGCGACCGGCCTTTCCCGGGAAAACTCCCAATCATCCACGCATTAAATTACGTGCTCGTGAAATTTAGTTTTAAATTAAATGATAACAAATGGTTGCCGCATTCGAAAATGAACACTATTAGAGAGCGACGGGGCTGCTGTGGTCGTATCGGGGGTGGAAGAACTTTATGCAACCACGCCACGATTCACGGACGTTTCCTTTTTTAACGTTGGGAGAGGACCAAACAAAAAAGTTCCTTCCAACGCAAACACCAAATCGATGTTTGCTGTTATTTACCGCCCACAGCATCATCCTTTCGTTGGATGGGGAAGAGTAAAATGAGACATGAGGCAGGACAGGTAAATGCTCTCTCACTTTGCCCCTAGCACCACCTTCCCATCGACTGTGTTCATATTTTCATTGCGTAGTTTACTTTTCCATTCAAGCAATTTTCCACCGACCACCGGAATTGACCAAAAACCGAATCAACCACACAATCGGTATTGCATACACGCAGAAGTTGGAACACCAACCAACAGCCTTTTCCGCGTAAAAGCGTGCGGGACAATCCAAAAAAAGAAACGAGGGGTATTGCAGTTGACATTAACCGCACGTTCCAACGCACGACTAAATGGCCGCTCGTATTTACTGTGAAAATTAAGTGAAATGAAACAAAACTTTCTCTCCCTCCCTTTCTCTCTCTCTCTCTCCCAGTCCTATTGTAGCATTCGACAGGGCACACATGCTGAAGGTTCCACCCAGGTTTTGATGGATTTCAATACCTGCACTTTATTCTATTTGTCATAAAAGCCTTTCCAACGGGTTTCTTTTTTTTAGTGGACCACTTTACACAACGATCGTCCTACCCTATTACCTAGATGGTGAGTAAAACCCCCATGTGGATTGACTAAGCACGTTAATAGACTCACACGTGCCAATCAAAGTTGCTCAGTTTTCCACGAAATAGTGTTTGGTTGAAGAATAGAACCTTTTAGCTCTTTCCGCGACCGAATGTATGCAATTTGGATCGCATTAGAAGCTTCAGGCTTCGTAAACGTGTGTTTCCAAGAATTCTCTTCTCTGTTCCGAGAAAAAGGATTTCAAACTTTGGCTCATAGTTTTGGTATAAGCAGGTAACAAACGGAATTAGTATCATACTGAAATGGGCGCCTTGCTTTACACGGGGTGATTTTATTACGCTGTTTTAGTCACGCTAGCTAATATTTTCATCCTATCCGTGTCCATTTGCCATTATGAGAAACAATTCCGATTGGTTCACTGATCACATTTCAAGGAAAATAGCAACAAAAAATTAGTGCCACCCATAGAACCTATGCTTTGTATTTAGATATACCTTTTTATGCCATCAGCTAGCGCACAAACGGACAAAGAAGTGATTATACGTTTAAAAAAGGATTCGTAATTGTGTATCCCGTTCACTGCGCGTTCAGTGATTGGAAAATCGTAAAATTCATGCTTTGTGTTGCTTCAAGCCGATTAGCATTAAGCTCCAACCACGCACGTTTTCAACCCGCACGTGGATGGTGAAAATACGAGACAAATCAACCGCAAACCGCTTTGGGGTATTGTTTTTTCACCTTAGGCTTTTGGTTAACAGAGAAAGGTCACGTTTTGATATGTAATGATGTCAAGGTTTATGACGAGTTTTCAATTATTTTTAATATTTAAGCACAAGTCCTTTCATACAAGAATTATTTGAGCAATAGCATACATTTGGGCGTAGTCGATGTTATCGAGTTTTGCCCCTAAATGCAAGCAATTGTAGGACATGTTTAGTTATTTCTTTAGCTTTATGTACAGTTTTAGTTGTATTGAAACATACAAATCGTAGCTTTTCACCTTATTTAACACACATTATTCACCTCATCGACAGCTAATTAAGGTCTCACCATATCGTCTGTCACACAACAATCTTACGGTCGTTTGTTGTGTTTAAAAAAAAGGCACTTTCATCTGCAACCACTACAAGCTAAACTCTTCATCATACGCCTTTCAAGCGAGTCCTAGCAATCCCATCGCGGAAGAGAGCCATATAGCAAATGGTGTATCAAGAACAGATACCACTACAGCCGTTCTAACGCGCCGTGGACGGAGCAAACGAACGATCTCCCCAATCGTTCATTCGCCCACCCTAGCATCTAAATCAAAAATGTCCTCTACATCCTGTGTGTGAATGTTGTTTTTTCTTTCATACCCACTCAGCGTTCAAACCCTTTTCCCTTGTGCTGTGTGACTGCTTTGGATATTTTCTCACCTCCTCCTCCTCCTCCTCCGTTTTTTCACACCCGCTCATCACACTGACCCAGCAATCTTGGCCAGTGTTGAGCATCCCATCTACGCGGCCCCACTAGTCCAGCACTCTGTTACTGACATCAATAACTTCTGCCATGCTGCCAGTGCTGCCGATTTCATTTCTGAGTGTATTCATGGTGAAAAACCTCTCTGCCTTCAGTGTCCCACCAGCCATCAGCTGCAGCCGAAGTTCGAAGATGTTCACCAGACGTCCCGAGTGTCCGCTTTTCATGCCTGCCCATTAGACACATCAGACACCGCCGCATTTCCAACGGGAAGAAAAATCTGCTTCTAAAATAGGCAGCATTTTCTGCAATCGTGCTGGCGCAGAAAGCGACAGGAAACACACCGCGAACACACCGACGAAGGCACCCAATGCTCAATGTCTACCGGTAGAGCGTGGAAACCGTCCATCCTACTACCATCCCTCGGTGCTGTCCATACTAGTGTGAAACGACCGAGTGATGGAAAATGGGATAAAATTTGCTGCCTCCGAACGAACCACATCCCTGAACTACGGCTGCTGCAAAGCACCCAGGAGCGAAGCGGATGAAAAAAAGGGAAAAGTACAAGCTCACCAAGAAAAGAAAAGAAAACATAAAACGTCTCCCACTCTTTCCATCTGGCGGTGGCCATTTCAGCTCTTTTTTTGTTCGTCCTTTCCTCTTTGTGTGTGCTTTGTGGCGGAGCGAGGACATTATGCTAAAGTACACCCCGGTAGGCATCCGATATCCGAGCCACTAGACTTCAGAAATGTGTAAGTACGAGAAGGATTGGTGCGGTGCTGAGAGAAAACCGCTGTGCTAAAACCGGACAGCACGGAATGGTAGCATTTCACAAATGGTATGCCGAGTTCTGCATCTGCCTTGCCACCCGGCCTGCTATTCTTCTTACCGTGGTCGATGTGATCGGCCGGTCATATTGATTTGTGGCCAGGTGTGGATACCGGTAGCACTGTGCTGAGGTGGCAGAGTAATACGATTTTTATCATCTCACGAAGGTCACCTTGCAATCGATCGCTTTCGCTACCTGCCGCAAATGGATGGCGGTGCTGTATTCAGAAAAGATATTTTGCAGAGCTTTAACATTTTATTTTTACGCATGTTACGCATAGAATAACGCTATGGTATGTGAATAAAACGTATCGACTACACACGAAGCTTTCAAATAAGTGTACTTGAGTAGTATTACGATAACCGAAAAATTGGTTACTAATCAAAACCCATTTCAGTGAGTTTATCCTTAGCAACAACGAGCTATGGATGTTGAGAGCCTAAATGTATGCACCTTGTTTAAGTTTCATATTCAAATTATGACATTTTTAAGCATTTAAATACTAGAAAATACTAGACTAAATACTAGACTAGAGTAATAGTTCTATGAACATAAACGCACCAAACTGATTGAAACATTGAAACTTAAAAGCAATTTTTGTTTTTATTATAATGCATACCTCCAGGCGTTCAACACAGTATGATACTTATGGTGGCTTAGCGGATTGCAAGAAAGCAATACTGATAAAAGGTCATTCTTGTTATCTTATCATATACAACAGGTAAACTTTAACTTTTCGCCTCAATATAATCATAATCTTTAGCTTGTTGCTTTTTAACGGTAATTTACTAATGCTAGAAAAATATCAAAGCAAGGCTCAGTTATGTAAAGTAACAAATTTTGCCATACCCTGCTAGCTTTACTAATCATACACTACAATTTCTGGTGCAATTTCATGTCTCAAACTGTCAGATAATTTGTAATTTGCACGCGGCAGCCACTTTTATGAGCCTTATCGGCCGAGCAGTACGTGCGGCCGTAAAAGAAAGAAAAGAAGTGAACGAGATCCCGCCGTACACGCTCCATTTAAATGTCTCCACCGACTCATCTTCTCGTTAGCTGCTTATCGGATCGCGCCAGAATTTATTTCCCCGCCCACAGTCACCCACAATTTCCCCACGGAAAAAAAAACCCCAACAGGAAAGACCCAACGACCCGGGAAACTGCCCCAGCAGTAATCATCGATCGACACACTTCGATGGCCCCGGGCCAATTCACCCGTTGTGACTTTGGGTGTCTGTGTGTGTGTGTGTGGTGTTCGCGTTTGTCTCATCTCCTTCACTGTGTAGGGTTTTCGGGTTTTTACGTCCTTTTTGCATTCGGTTTTGTTTGCTGCGGCCTTCCAACGATATATACAACGAGGTTACTACAGCATCCAACCGCGTCTGTGTGCATGCGATGGTGGACGGGGAAAATGGTGAGATTTTTACCGAGTACAGCATCCATCCTCCCTGGCTTCCGAAAAATCGATATCCGGACCCTTCATTTATCTGGAGAGCATTGAGAAATGGTTGGCAGAGCGGGCCAAAAAAAAAAACGCACGAAAACGGTTAGCTTGTTACTATTTGCCGGTGCTTTTATTTACGGCTTTTTGGCTGAAAACCTTTTTCTCGCAAACTTTGGGCCCACTCTGCCGTAGGCGTGTGTACGGGGCTGGCTTAAACTTTGAACACGCTTTAGGGTTGTATTTTATTGGTTTTGTCTGTAAGATATTCCACTTTCTTTACACTAAACCTAGCGAATAAAAAGGCGTTAGCTTGCGGGATGAAGAAAACTGAACACGATGCACCCGTTTTGTTTTTTGTTCGTTTAAATTTAAAGTTTGTAGACTGCCGCGTTTCGCGCAATAGAGTAGTAATATTTTAATGCTGGAAATAAAATACCACCGTCTGTGAACGAAATCCTCTTTGCGATATAAAGAAAAAAACGATTGAAATATATAGGCCGTTTCCGGTTGCAAGATCCACAGACACCACCCCGGCCATTCGGAACTCGCCGAGCGCCCTCCCGGTCGTACGGGAAGCGTTGAAACTAATCGAAAATATGCAAATTCTTTAATTAAAACTAAAAGTGTTCCTCGGTAAGCCACCATCTATTACCCTTTTACGTCTTTTCTGTACTTTCTGCATTTTGAAGATGGGAAGAGAGCGTCGTGTGTGCTGTATGAGAGAAGCTCAATGTTCGTTGCGCGGCGCTGAATATTGAAGTACTCCAACGGGAGTTCCATTGCGGTTGGTACACAGCGCAACGGAACGGCTGTTGTGGGTTTAAATTCTTACGATAATTACCTTCCTGCTGGAACTAAAGTGTTTGGGTTTCTTTAATCGTAGATTAATTGACAATGTTCAAAGAACTCTTTACACTACATTTTATGAAAGACAATATAAAGCTTCAATACACATCTCCAACGTTTTCTTGCTGTATCCTCCTGCTCCAACTAAAAATAAACTATTCCACGAATGCTTCCACCTGCAGTGAAGTGTTTAAACCCGCAAGACTTTGCCCGTCCATGCTCGGCAAGCTACTTCACCATTAATTTTTCCCCTAAGTGTACGAAAAAAGCTTTTACGTATGATCAATCAATTATGCTGCTGCACAGTGCCACTAAGTGTGAGGAAAATGAGCTTCCAGCTATTTCCACTCAAACTTTACCGTTCGCTGCGCTGGATAAACCTCGAACCGGCACTGAACCGTGCGTAATTGATGTAATGAATCTAGTCAGGGGTGCTGTTGCGGTGTTTGTGTAGCTGGAAGCTTTTCCCATTATGGAACTACAGGTGCATTAATTTTTCTTATCGACCGACTAGTGCCGCCTCTTGTGTGTTGAGAAGGCATTTCCCTACATCTACGATCAGATATATCATCCATTTTTCCAACTTATCCAACACGTCCACGCTTCTTGCCGCACACCGACCGAGCGAGAAACGACCGATCCATTAACTGAAACCCCACCGGAATCACCGGTTTCCGGCCATATTTCCGATCCCTTCGGATTCCCGGAACACTGCCACTCACCCTTCGACTGGTCCAACCATGCAAAGGGTAGATTCTACAAGTTACCATATCCAGCAGAAGACACCTGCAGGAATAACATTCTCAAAAAACATACCTGATTCTTACACACGCACACACACACACACACCGACACACTCGGTAACGTGATTGTCCTAGGCCTTTCGGGTTAAATGCGGAACAGCTCCCCGGGGAGAAGTAGCTCAGCGCTGGTTTTGGTTTGATTTTAATATTTGATGCATACTGATACCCTCGGTTCCCCGGTCGGTACCGTCCTATCCTTGCTCCTGTCGACACGAAACAGTGCGGTTTCGTTAGTACGTCTTACGCGTGGTGGACTTTGCGGTTACCAAGCTTGAGTGTAATATCTGTCCTGCCGCTCCTACGCTATGCCTGTCTGTGGTTTCAACTCATGGTTTCTAATCCTTCCCGGAATGCTCTGGTGACGGGTGTTTGAATCATACTTTTGTCACTTTCAGCACGTAATGCTCTTACGCTAAGAAAGGCCCAGACGAAATGAAACACATTTACCGATGGCTGTTGCTTCTACTGGGCTGAAGCTTTTGTGAAGTAAGTGCATCAAGCTTAATTAAATTATCCAAACCTGTTTTGTCATAGCGTCAACTCGAAGGCGTAATCTTGTAATGGAGTTTTGTTGTTACAAAAAGTAATAAAAAATGTGATATTTTACATAATTGTTACGATTTTTGGACATGGAAACAAATAAAAATAAATGTAAAGAGATTCAAATGGAATGAAAACTCTGTTGCATAACTTCAGGCGTTTCGGTTGCCATACGTGTATAAGCGCCTAAAGTTATGCCAAAATTGCAGATTCGCAGCTTTCTTTTCCTTATCGTCTTTTTTGCTTGTTCACCTTCAAGGCACAACGTTTCTGCTTGAGTGTTGGAATTTTATCGTAGAAAATATGTCATTCTGGTAAATCAAACCCGGCGCTTATGGCACCTTTCGTCTTCAGCTTTATTGTTCACGTGCAGCTGAGTGGAAAACGAAAAATACAGGACAAAATGGATTCGTTCCCAGTCCAATACCAGCCGGCCCGCCACACCGCTCCACCATAATCACACTTTCACAATGGTTGATCATAAAAATCTTGCTTCCTGGTGAAATGGTTCCAACCTGCGCGACCAAGCCATACACGGGCTGGTAGACGGAAGTTGGAAAAACAGTACCATTACTGGTGATGAAGTCGTCGTACCAGCCCACCGTACCGTACAATATCGGCCGTGCGGTCAGTCACAGATGTGGGTAGGTTTGAACGATGATGGAAAATGTATTTCGATCGCTCGAGTGTGAACGACCACTGCCTGCCAGCCTGGCCAGTGCCAAGCCGGACTGTTTCCCCAAGCTGACAAACAACACGAAGCAAAACCATCGACTGTAAAACTACATTTTATTCCCCCTTCCCTCGCTACCTCCCGCATGGCCACAAGGCCACAAGGGTTTGGGCTGGTAGGTTTTCCATCGTGCTATCGTTTCCTGCGAAAAAGGGCTATTGCGTCGTAGCTTTGGTATGAAAATCGACAACATGCGGCCCGAATGCTTTGCATCGTTTTGAGCCCCGACCGTTGCTTCGGCACCGCCTCCGGTGGGTTTCCAGCAAAGACGTCTTGTGTCCCCTTTTCCAATCGCGCATCTCGTTCGGCAGGCTCAGCCTCACCCGGGTCCCGGGCTACAATCTCATCTCATCGTAGTGACTCTAATCCTCTTTGTGCAATCATCTCCCTTTCACTGATGCCAGCCTGCCGGACCGCACCTTCTACGAGCAGTTTGGTCGGTTCGTTGTCATCCATCTTTGCAGCCTGCCCTTCCTTCGGTGCCGTGCTTTGTGCAAAAGGCAAAACGCGTACGACCGAAACCGTCCGAAATTATTCCGCACGAATACATCTTTAGTTGCTGTGGTGGGATAAAATTGATATCACAGTCACACAAAGGTTGTACGCCCATCTATGCGAACACACTGAAATGCGTGTGTGTGTGTTGGTGTGGGCGGTAGGTGGGTGCTTTGTATAGAAATTGTTCCGACCTTTCGCTGTTCATCTCATGGAGAATTGAAAAGTCGTTAGATAAACCATAGCTCCAACTCTGATGAATGTTATTCATATAATACGCGTGACGTGATTCTACGTGACCTAAGGCGTAAGATTTACGCCTTCATACTATTTCAATTTCATTTTAAATCAAATAAAAATAAAACATTCAAACAACAGTAACGCCGGTTACTTTTGGTTTTAGATTAAAGAATCAGAGTCAGGATCAGAATTTTAATTCAGTTTAGAATATTCATAAATATTGAGATAACAAAATCCCCAAGCTTACATTAGTCTAGAATTACAAAACGTAATAGAGACGTATACACATACAGTGGACCCTCTCATAATGACTTTCTCTTCCAGTGAGTCTTTAAAAATTAAATAATCTAAATGCGTAAAAGCTTTAAGCCTTTTTCTGACAGTATTGCATACATTGAGGCGTTTTTGTTGCACCTTGCTAATTATGCTACTTTTTAATTCTTTTTTTACTATTTCCTCCCAATCTTCTCCATCGTAGCGGTTCGATACACATACAGTAGACCCTCTCATAATGACTTCCTCTTCCAGAGAGTTTATTTAACAATTAAATAAAAAAAAAGTTGAAAAAAAAAAGTTTTAAAAATTTTTACAACAACATTGCATTCATCTAGGCGTTTTTGATACTTCCTGCTTCTGTTGCTTCTTTTAAAGTTATTTTCTACCATTTCCTTCTAATCTTCATCATCGTGGCGATTAGCATCCACTTCTGCAGAGTCTGGGCGTAGATCGATTCTTATATTTTTATCCCTTTTCATAAGATGTGACAAGACTATGATAGTATGTCAATTGTCGATTGTGTTGGTTAAAAAACAACACACAAACTTTATCATCGTGATGCCTTGTACACTTTCCCTCCTGATACTTATCAATTCATTTAACACTTCTTTGCATGTATTTGTGCGATCTGAAAACCACACAGCGAGCGAGAGACCTTACGCCGGTAGGCAAAGCCAGATAGAAGCGTAACAGTTAAAAAGGACTATGTGTGTGAAAAATAAAGCAAAGTTCCCGCACATTGACTCGAGCGCGCTGGCAGAACCGTTGAAGATAGCTAACGAATTTTGGCCAGTGGATGCGCTCGATACAACACCACCACACCCACGCATGTTGAGGTTCGATCCCCCTCCCCGGACACCCAAAACCAGTTCTCGTTCGCCACCATGCAAAAGCACATAAATACATCAGCCGTCAGATTATTTTTTGCTCCTCTCTTTGCACATCACATCTCACCCAACTCCTCACTCATTGCCCCGTACTCGCTCTTGTCTATCTCTCTCCCTCATTTGTTCCCTGCCTGCTTCTTCGAGTGGAGCTCGTTTGCAGCATCCCTGCGGTAAGGCTAAATAACTGTTACCATGGTAACGGTACGGGAGCTCGAAAGTCGATGCTTCGTTTGTTCCAGTTGTACCAGGGGCACGTTCTACATCTTTCCCATGTCCATGGACTCGCCACGGTGTCTCACCTACCGCCTACCACCTACGTGCCTTCGTCCCCACCGGTCCCACCTCTGTTTGGTGCCGGTGTTTGTGTCGTCGCAAGGGCTGCTTAATAATGCGCCGGTTGACTGGTTGGCAGGAGGGATTGTGGCGTCCCGACCGGGATCTTCGCATGCCCGCGTACGGAACACGCTTTCCACGGTACCATGTTAAAATTAGCCCCCTGTTTCTGTTTTGCAGCTCCTCCTCACTACCGCGCTTGCAACCGACTTGAAGGTATTTGGTACGTGTTTTCTCGTACTTTGTTTGCCAGTTGTTCTTGCTCTTGTTCAACCGGCTTATGATTACCTGTCTACCTTTAATGAGGTTTGCAGATGGGGGTGTTTTTGCGTTGCTTTCTTACTACTACTACTACTGCCTTTACCACTACTGCTACAATCGTTGTGACGCTGTGTGCTGATCTTTTTCAACATTCCATCCCACGCTCAGATCACATCTGTCATGCTATGCGTCTCGAAAGTTAGTCATTCGGATCGAATTTTGCGCTGCCTCGTTTTTTTTTGCCTACAATACCTTTGCCAAATTTTAGTGCCAAGTTGAAGAAGACAAGGTAAAAAAGCACTTGTTAATTTATCTATAAGTAGAAATGTTCGTTCTATACACAAAGGTGCTTGGTTCTTTCGTCCACTTTTTTGCTCGTTATCCTGAAAGCTCGTCAATGGATCGCTGATTGCATCTATCGCACAATTTAATGCTTGAAATACTTGTTCTTAATTATCGGCACGCTTCACCTGCACGAGCTAGCTTTAGAAACTTCTTGCACCCATTTTTTCTATACTTTTTGTATCCATAATCATCGTTAATTGCAAAGCTGAGTTTGAACAGAGAAACCAACTCAAGAAAACACCCCCAGCAGCGTTTCAGCTAAATGCTTCAAGCATCCTTAATCTAGCGAACATTTTTAAGCAGCATAAAAGTTTCCAGCAGTGGTTATGCTTAGTTAAGCGTATTTTTTAACTTCTTTTTCATTCCGAACGACTTGCACATCCACGCTGTACCGGAAACGTTGAGGCATGTTTTAAACATGCAGCATTTATTAAGCAAAACTTTCTGCGCCAAAGTTTGCCCATGCTGTCGGCGAGCGGCGTAACATCACTTCACGCTGGTGTTAGATCGATGTTACACATGAGCGTAATAAATATTTGCTACCTTTCCTCCCCCTTTCCTTCCTCTCCACCTACCGTCTTCATCTTGTGACGGGATAGAATGTTGGAATCATCTGCCCGCAAGCCCAGTGCCGATGCATGTTTAATAACGTGAGATGATTGATTTCCGGCCGGGTCCTCCCGGGGGCCAAGTGCGCTTCTGCCTTTAATCAATCCTGTGGTCATGCCTTCATCTTGCTTCACTAAACCTAACAAGCACACACACACACACACGCACAACCATGGTGTGCAAATATACGGCTACAGCTTGTTGTTCAATCAAGCATACAGTGGTGTGCACAAGCATTGGTGCAGAATATATGACGGAAGGCAAATTTCATACTACTATTGATCTCAGATTATTCTGTAATGGAATGGGATAGATAAATCAAATATTTATTTTACTTTATTTTATTCAGTTTATGCAGACAAATAATTTGTTTTAAACTGGATGGCAGTTCCTAGAAACGCCTAAATGTTTTCTTTAAATTATGCCATAATTATGGTTTGCTTAGACAGAATAATGCTTCCATTGTTGACACTCATATAGTTTTTTAAGCAAATAACTCTGTAGATGAAATATTACCAAGCTATAAACCATTAAAATATTATTGTGTCAAATAATTTTGCAAAAAATCATCTAGAATAGTGTTTTGTCCGATGCTCCCATAAACTTTCAAATCTTGAACAAAAATTGTTCAAAACGATTAATAGCAAAGAGCCACGTAAATACAGAAAACTGTATTACACCAAAAACATAAATGCAAATAGTGAAATTTATTCTATATTACATGAATGAAAACTCAGAAGATTTATTTTCATATGGAAATTACTATCATATGAAACAGAAACAAAACCGCATCACACATGCTTCTTATCTCTTGACTACATACTCATTAAAACATACGTATAATGCAATCCTATGTTGTCCTCCACTGTACATTCGTGGAATAGAAAAATATCCATTACCTATGCCCTTTCACCGGATTAAAATCTACCAACAAAAACTGACTATCAATATTTTAATGCTTTTAAATATGTATTCCCTCCAATCGTTCCTTCGTCACCCGCACCCGCATCGTACCAATCATACATTCCACCGATCACGATCCTTCCTTTGGTTTCGCGCACTGTACGCTTTTCAACGGTTTCTCTCGCATTGTTGGTGGCCATCCCATGAAATGGAAACCGCTTGCGCTTTTGCCAGGCCGTGCCGGGTGAGTAATTTCATGGTTGCACGATTTATACCATTTCGCTGTTGCAAGCCACCTAATAACTCATTCAAAAACTCAATCAACCGTTCACGGGGAGCACAAATCGATCCATAGAAGCACGAGCTGGTATGTGTGAGTGGGTGGGAAACATTCTTTTATGCACTTCAGCAACAACAACAACAACAACAACAGCGTTCACATTCGTCCCTTGACCGTGGTGGTTTTGTTTGGGGTGAACGCGCGCTGGTTTCAAATAAAAGTCCTTCCCAAGAACTAGCCACACGGATGCTTCGGTTGAGCGGTTGAGCAAAAATCCTATCGTTGCATTTTCATACATCACATTCATAGCATACCGGGAGTTGGGTTAAACCAGCCTTACCGCTTCTTGTTTTCTCAACGCTCCCCACTAACGGTTCGTTGCGGCCCTCTTTTGGCATGGTATTTCAGCTTTTTTTAATCGTTTTTTTGGATACCCAAAACCCCTCTCCGCTAGCACCCTGGTTGACCGTACAACCCTGCTAGCTAGCCATCTACAACCTTCCACCTACAATAATTTTCATTCAGATATTGATCTGCAACTTCTCACGCTCACGCTCACTCTTGACTCGCTGGAAGCGAGAGAGACGATGGGGGAAAGGGATGAAAGTCAGGGGGCGAACCCTGTACAGCATCCCTTTTTGCGCGTTGCTCGCTTACTAACACATGCACGCTCAACACACCAACACTTGCAGCTCATTTTAGCGATTTGAATGTATGCAATCCCCACACTCCTTACACTCTTGCAATGGCAAAGCAGGCGGCTGTTGGTGGGTCGAAACCAGACCATTTTATTGCTCCCGTCCCGTTCCGTCTCGTTGGTCGCTATTCCAGCACCAGTTCGCCATCTTGTACCCTCCTCCCGCAAGCCCGGGACCGGTCTGTAGCTAGCGCACACACAGCACTAGCAGAAAGAGACAACCAGAGATGGAAAAGTTGAATTCTTTCTTCATTTGCTCCTATACTAACATTTCTTCCTCTCTTTCTCTCTGTATTTGTTTCTTTTTTCTCTTTCACCAAACTCACACAAACACAGCCAGCAACAGTTCGGGCAGCACACCACGGCAACCCGGCGATAGGGAAATTTTCGACTTTCCTAAATTTTTCGCCCAGGAAGAATGCCCAGGAATTTATGTGTCGTTTGTTTTCCATCTTTATTTGCAATCTCTTCTTTTTATTTTCATTACAGATCAGTGCGAGAGCACGAAAGAGAAAGATCGAGAGCTTTTATCCTGTTATGAAAGCGGAAAACTTTCACACTACAATGGGGCTACTTAGGGGCCATTTGACTTTCTATTATTCTTCTCAAATTGTTTTCTTTACGCCTTGCACTGCTGAATTGCCGGACGCTTTAGCAGGGGGAGACGGGGGTGGCGGGTTGTTGCGTGAGTTTAAGCATTCGCATTCGGGTGAAATATTTTATCTGTGTTTGATGTTAGGAAATAAAAGAGCGATAGTGAGGGAGAGAGAGAGAGAAAGAGAGAAAGAAAAATCAAACTCTATGTAAAACATGGAACAGAGCGGTAAATTATGAATCAGGTTCATATTTTCAACGGCGAACTTGCATTTGACAAGTGGTGTTTATTTTCATGCTGAAAGGGGGAGTCTTTGGAACATGCTCAGCCCACCGCATGCAGTTTTACTGTACAAGGTAGATAAAGAAGATGATTTAGTAAACCGGAACCGATTTCAAAATTGTTTCAAAATAAACAGTTTCAACATTTATTATTAGGGGGAGATTTTTTAAATATAAAACCAATTGGCCCAATAAATTGAGCCTAAAGGTATGCAATTTGCTTACACCATTGCCTACTTATAACATTGCTCTTCTCTTTATTGATTGACTGTTTGATGGATTAATTATGCCTTGCTATTATTCCGTTAAATTTTCCCATAATGAAAGCGCAATGTAAAGCTAATAATTGCAACGTTTGCTTAACGCTCCTTTTCATTGCATCTTATTCCACCCGACCAAACACGTGTGCATCTAATGCACTAATGAACAAACAACCCATGCACAGCTTGCATGGTATTTAAATGTGACTAATTTAATATCGATTATACCATTCCCACAGCAAAGTGGTACCCCGAAGCACTTTGGCGTTTCCGCAGATGCACACGTGCGTGCATGCACTCAGTGCCAATCAAAGGCAATATAAATCAATGTTGAGCAGCCGTTCCCTTGGCAGCAAATGTATCTTCACTCACCACTGGCAATGAAATGAAATAATTTTGCACCCCATTCGCCAGCCGATTTTAAATACCCATTCCAGCCCCCCCGCCAATCCAAACGGTGCCGCACCCACCGGTACAAAATCTGACGTACGTGATCTTTCGACACATTCCATTAGCCGGGGCACAGGACGGTAAGCCCGGAAATCGATACAATCTGGTATTTCCGGCATCCGGTGGGCATTATGATGGAGTATGGTATATCCAGCCCTGATCTCGGCTATGGCCACCATCCACGGTGTCTCATCTGCCCGAGGCAGCACCTTGATGACTATTCTGAAGGGTCCTGATAAACGGCCCGATCCTCATTCAGCACCCTCCCCACATGGACCACGGACTGTTCTTATGATTATTTATATAACTTCTAGTCCGCTCTCGCTATCTCGCCCGGCGTGGGTTGAAGTGTATATTTTATTGATTTATAATCATAAGCCCGAAACGTGCATGGCATGACCGCTGTGTGCATATAAATGAGTAATGTGATCTCATGTATAACAGCACTGTGTTGATTGTGCTACCCCGGTCCCGGGGAAAGCAAACGTCCGCACCGTGCCGAGAGTCGGTCGAGCTTTGGAGCTTTTTTCCTCCATCTTTCATTTTCCCCGCATTCCATTCGTGCGGCGTGGAATTGTGCACAGCACTCGTTGGAAAATTGATACCACGAACCGACAACGTGCAGCCTGTTTCGTTTCGGATACATTTCTGTGGCTTTCCGGCGTTCCGGGCCCCATCATGTGTGTGGGAAAAACATTTCCAGAGAAAATCTCATCCAATCGTATACACGCTGCACTGGATATTATTTGCATCAATATGGATCCATTTTCTTGGAAAACGGATCGAAAATCATCGACGAGCTCATGAAGCAAACAAATAAGACTCCGTACCATACCATACCATACCCAGCCTGATTTGCCTACTTGTGTGTGCCCGGCGGTACCTCTACTTTTATCCATTTGCATAAACTACACAACCCACCGAAATACAAGCTGCTTTGAAGCGTTCCATTGCGACTTGGCTTCTGGGAGGCAAAGTGACATGAATTGCCACGGACTGATCAAAAGCGATACTGCTTCAAAGCGATGAATCTGACGGCTGTATTCGATTTCAATCAGCAGAAGATACCCTGCCCCAAGTCGTTAGCGCAACGGCATCGGCAATATTGATCGGCAGACGGGCTGATCGCTCTTCCTTTTCTTGGAAATGTAACACTGCATCCTTTAATGTGTGTAAAAAGGGCAGAACGCAATAAATCACCATTTTATGATTCAATTGGATGCATATGACCAATTATACACGCCTCAATAACCATTTTAACAACACGCGCAACGTTGCATGACACTTTAATTGCTCTTTTTTCCGATAACGTTTCTACGGCATTGACAAGCATCTCGCTTTCCCCAGCGAAATGGCTCTTCCAGCTGGATTGATAATTTATTTAATCACCAACCACAACACTTCAGCGGTCCAGCGAGTGTGTCGCGTGGTTAAAACTAACAAAAACTAGACATATACCCTATCCCCCCCTCCCCCCCCCTCCCCGTCCATCCAACGAAACGGGCGTAAAGTGCAGGCAACGAAACAATCAACAACACCTAAACCAACCGCCATCATGTACCGGGCCCGGGTCATCAAGAGTCACCAATTTTTGTGATCACCAGACCGCCGGCACGATCACGCCGACCAACAATAAACATCAAACGTGAAACGTGGCCACCATCAGCACGAGAAAAAAAACTTCCCACACCAGCACACGCCAGCAGGAAACAGTATCAAACAAGGGGGATGGTGGTGGACTAAATGAAGAGAGAAAAAACAAGGGAAAAAAACTACCAACCACGTGGGGGAATTGCGGGTGGAGCCTCGTAAATATTTTGCGCTGCTATCATCATAACTTTGCTCATCGAGTGTAATGAGATAGGTGTGGGTAGATAAAGCGTGCAAACGGCCGAATGTGCAACGCTAAACCAAAACAACACCATCATCATCACCGCCACCACCACCATCATCAGCAACAACAACGACCACGGGACGTCGGGGGTCGACCACCAGTCGACCGGTGATCGCCATCCTGTGGGGAGCTGTGAGAAGCTTAGAATTGAGCGGTGTGGTGTGGGTGGGGTGGGAGATGAAAAAATTCCACCCGAAAACTATATTTGTGCATCCCGATCCCCCCCCCACTCGGGATACCTCGGGAATGAAAGCAATTTATGCGATGGAGCAGCCCAGTCCTTTCTACGGGAGGCATTTTTACCAATGGAGCAGCCCAGTTGCTCACTCCATGCAGTTGGCTGCGTACGTGAAATGGTTCACCGTCGGTAGTTGCTATTTTTGCCTTCATGAGCACACACATACACACACACACACACACACACACGGTCGTAGTGTGAACGTTACCTTCCGAAAACCGAACTACGGCACGGGGAGGGAAGGAGAGCTTTGGCGTACAGGGGACGTCGAAAGTTATTCTTGCTGCATCAGCTTGATGAAACGAAATTTATGAATGTTTTTCTTTACCTTTATACCATCCGCACCACAACCTGTCCCAGGGCTCTACTGACATTGCTGGAGAGCGATGGAGTGCAAGTTGGCTAAATGTCGTTTCCTTGCTACCACACCAACCGTACACAAACCAACCGGTAACCGGTCGTTAGCGCATTGTCTAAATTCAGTGGAAAACTTTCCGAGAATGCTGCTGTATGTTTTATGTATTCGACAAATAGCGTCGATGGAATGAAAACCTGAGCGTATTCGATTCCGGGACGCTTCACCATTAACGTTCGCAAGGTGGCAAAAGGGGACGTTTCGGCGTGGGATGGTGCAGTAATGGTTGGCAAAAGGGTAGGGAGTGCTTATAATGACAAATTTGCAAAATCGTCACCGGTGCAAAAAGCTTTCGGGCTTTCGTAGGGACCAAGGGTGGAACTTTTTTGACAGAGAGCAGAGGATGGATATTTGGGTCAGATGTGTTGTGCTGCAGGGGAGGGCACGGTGTTTGATAGTGCCTAAGGATGCTGATGATGAAGTGCAAAAGTGTTACTGCACAGTGTCTGGGGAGTTCAGAGGAAAGTTAGGCCTGGTGGACGTTTTAACAATATTCTTCCGGAGATTTGTACTCAATACTAAAATACTCTCATACTAAAATAAACTTTCATGTGGCAAAGGAAACAGACATTTCCTTCCTATTCTATCCGTGCTACTGTGTCTTCCATTTAATCCGTTGTTCCTTTGAAAAAGCTCTCCAAATCAATGACCAAACACGCTCGGTTACGCTCCGTCAGGCGTTACTCGTGTGCTTCCATCAAAGCGATACGAATTGTCCTTGCGTTTCGTGGTGGTGGATCTAAAGCTGCTCGTCCGGGCCCGCCGAACGTGCTGACTGTGTGCAGCCAGCCGGCAATGTACACACCCGAAATGTTCCCACACAGTATGGTCAGTGTCACTAAAGCTGACAAAGCCCCGGTTCGTCACAAGCAACGCCATTTGCATTGTTTTGCACTTTTTGGCATCCGTCATCCAAAAAAAAAACAACGAAGGACAAACACAAACGGAATAGGAGAATGTGCTTCCCGGAAACTGTTGGCTCGGTCGGGAGGCACGGTTGTCCCAGGTAAGGAGATGCGGGAGATGGGACAGGAAACGGCACCAACGGATGAGAGCGTGAGCAACAGCGAAGGCGGAACAATGACGACAGGTGATGAAAAAGTTGAAAGATAAAATACATCCGGATGGATTTGCATTTCATTTTTCGAAGCTCAGCGCGAAAGCTTGCACACTTGGATTATTCATGATTTCGCGGAATCGCACCACATCGTGCGCTGAAGGATTTCCAGTGCGGCCCTCCGAGTCGAATAATGTATACAGCACGTAGAACTCGCGCCGGTAGAATCGGACCAGCAATGGTAAAGCGGTGGAAAAGAGATGGTAGAGAAAAAAACAACAATCTCCACGGTGCAGATTTTCTCCCACCTCCGCACCTCGGTTCGTTAGTTCAACAACAAATCTTTCTGTTTTTTTTATTTTCCTGTGAAACCATCCAAAATGTTTCATTAAAGCTTTTGCAACTTTCAAATATCTGCGAGTAGAGCGTTTGGGGCGAGCACGAGGCACCGAATATTGCGAAACGATGCACGATGAACGATGGTTCTGTCAGTTTTGCGCACTTTTATTGGATTTTGTGTGATAGCAGGAGAGAGAAAAAAAACTCCTTCCCGGTTCACGACGTGACGTGGTTTCACAAATGTTCGACACTGTAAATTCGCTTTCCGTGGCCATCATAAACAAAAGGGCTGCTCGTCGTAGCGAATATTTCACACGAGATGCGCTGCGAGCTGTTCGTTGAAGGGTTTTGGGAGAACATGGGTAAAAGCTGTCAGAAACTGTTCGAGCTGGATCTTTATGATGGGGTTATTATTAAATTATTTGCAAGAAAAATATGGTAGCACAAATACAAACGAAATATAGTATCATGATTTGTTGTATCATCACTATTTTATGTAATTTAAAAAATAGTATAGCACTATTCATTTTAAAGAGGAGTGCATAACTGACTTAAATTGTTGAGATATTTAATATGAAGAATATCTCTGCAGTTTCTTTGATTTCCTTGCTATACACTTCCTATATTTAAAAAAATAATAATTTAATCACTTTACGCCTAGATGTATGCAATGCACTTAGTTCTTCTCTGTTTTACAAGTTTGTTGTTGGAATACTATTGTAGCATTATATGCAATTAAGGCAGATCACATAATAATAATATGATCGTCTGAACAAAGACAATAAACTCAGCAAAGAATTTTATCATTTTTATTTTATCATAAATACAAAATTATCATTATTTTGCATACTTTTAGGCGTTTAGGGAAGAGAATTAAAAACATAAATTACCAAATTAATTTGTTGGAGAAAACCTACCACTATTTTCTTTTTTATTCAGTAGTAACGGCCAGGCCGTATTGCTGAAAAACTTCCACTATTAAACGGTGGATTCAGCTAGATATATCATATTTTAGGGAAAAATATGAATAAAAAACAGCTAGTGATAATTAAAACACAATCAAAATAATAATAATCATATTTTATTTTTTTTCTATGCAATATAATACACTGAAAAATATATTTTGAAAAGCGTGCGTACTTTCCTACATGATTCTTTTAGAGAGCTTTTCATTTCTGTCCTCAACACGACACCATGCTCAGCATTAAATTGATTCACAATTTCTCTTTCATTGTATTTTTAATGAATCTTCATTTCTTGCAGCCGTAGAATAAAAGCGTTCAAGAAAACAGTTCTCCGCTACAAAAATGAAACTTTTCTACCGCAACAGCACCCGTCCGTTATTTTCAATTGTCCATTCCATTCCATTCTCTGCTTAAATTACATTCTACTCATCGTTTTCAGTTGGAAAATTAATAAATTTCCTCCCTTCACTGCGTGTTCGTATCTTTTGAGCCTCAGATTGGTCGGTGTCTGCCTTTGCTCAACTCTATCAAAAATAAATTCTTCAATTCAACGCCAGCATAAAACATACCGTTTAACATCTGTTTCCTATTTCCGAGCCACCAGCTTCCAGTGCGCTGAAATAGGGAGAGTGATAAAAAAAATCCCTGAAAAGAAATACCCGCTCCAACCCTGATGGATCCTTAAAAATATCTTCCCCGCCACAGCAACGCGAAAAGAAGAAAAAAAAAATAACGTACGAAAGGGAATCCTTCCATTCGGGACTACAGATTAAATCCGTAAGCTGCCGGCGTTGCTTGGCCCAAACTCCTGCCGCAACTCGCACAGCAACCGAGGGTATGCCTAGTGGAGTGCAAACTGAAACTGAAATACAAATGGAACGAAAGCACCAACGCCTTTTCCCAATGGTGTGCAGAAGATGAGGAAAACCCTGGCCACCCTTCCGAGTCACATTCGTTCTGTGGGAAGAAAGAGTGGGATAGTATCAACGGCTTTGGAACAAGGGGAAAAGCACACAGGACAAGCGCCAAAAAAAGTGCTCACACATAATGGGGAAAAATGAAAGCTTTCTTCTTGTTCATCCACCCATTCGCCACACTCATGCACACGTTTCACCACCTGGTTTTCCGTTTTACTTTTTCACCCACTTTTTCAGCCTTTTTCCAACTTGGTTCCTTTTGGTGGATGAGTTGGAAATGGTTTTTTATTGTGCACAAGATTCGTTTTCTTAGGGGTAAAAAAACGCTCGCCCTCGCCAACCGGTCCCAAGTAGAGGGTGAAGAAGAAAAGTTAAATTGCTTTTCTTTCGGTGTTTCTGTGCCCTGGCGCTCTAAGTACACTGGGAAACGTGCACCCAGCTCGCTCGGTAAACCGTGCTTGGAAAATGGATGTTGAGAAGAGCAGGAAAAACGAAGAGCGAAGGAACAAAAAACCTTCACCCAAGATGCTGGAAAATAAACGGTCCAAGAAATGTTTGAAACGAAACAGTAAAACGACTCAGCCGTGCCATATTTCTCACAAATCGTAGCAATTCGTAGGGGGCAAGGGATAAAGCATTCACATACCGACACATGCGAAAGCTGAATGTTTCTTACCGTCTGCAGTGTGTGCACCCGTATCTTTGGGCCACTTTAAGGGTGGCCATAAGTTGTTCACTCTTTTCTTGTGAGGAAATATTGGAGAGAAGGGATAGTGTTCACCTCAACCTTAACGTTCTCGTAAGCGAATGGTTATTAAGAAACGTTAAAAAATGCAACAAATTAACCGACACTTATGAACGACAGCGAATTCTGTGCCAGAGCGACTTAAGTAGCATCAGAACGTAGAGGTAGAAGATTTAATTTATTGTTATAACCGAATGATTAATTTTGTTTGATGATCATTTCGAGGATCTTTTAATGGTTATACGTTTATGATACGAAAAAAACAACATACAAATAGACCCACTAAAGGTTCAATCGGCTAATACAGACAGTTCATACAAAAGACTATAGCAACGCGATTTGCATACTTTTAGGCGCTTGAAAATCGCTCGTTGGTCAATCTTTATTTTCAACATCATTTCTTCTTTCTGCTTCCAGATATATCTTTAACAGCTTCAATGTTAACCTTAACAAACATCATCAAACGAGCAACAGAAACTAAGTGCCTTCCTGCAACACACACACACACACAAGGATGATTCAGGTAAAAGCTTGCAAACTGCATCACGCCCTAAACCTCCATTCATCAGCCAGCGTGAAACAATACCATTCGTACACACGGTACACACAATCCATTAGCAAAACTCCCCGAAGCGGACCGGTTCCTGCCACCTGCCAAACGTTACAATCCACCGACCAAGGAACACGCAATACGTGTTAAAGAACAGCTTCCTGGGAAGGATGTACCCCGTGAAGAATGTTGCACTGTTGCAGTTTGTGTGGCCTTTGAGAAGGGAAAATTTATCTACAAACGAAACGTACGATTCGTTCAACTGATGCCAGTTGCTTGTATGTAATCAGCAAAAAGGGGG